>JAQMYF010000023.1:45389971-45414825 GCA_030014195.1 Neosilurus mollespiculum
ATTTTATTTATTTTTTTTTTTTTTTTTTTGCTTAAAGACATGTCCTGCACATGACATCAAAACACTTGAAAGTGCGAGGTATCATAATGTTTTATCTCTCCAAATAAGAGCTAAGCAATGTAAACAAACAAACCTAAGGGATACCATCTTATCTGACAAAAAAATCCGACACAGAAAGTTGTGTCGTCATTTTCGGAAAGTGCGGATCACCTGACAAATTTGCGGCTGCAAGAGAGTCAAAAATGGTGATATGCAAAAGGCGAATATTCAAAACTGGGTCTGAACGAAAAAGAGCAGGACATGAACACGACAAGGAACGGCAGAAAATGAGGATTTATATCCCAGATCATTGGCAGAGGTGACAGGCACTACGGGAAGAGAGAAATCTTCAAACACACCCAGATACAGCCAGATTTTTGCTTGACTGGTAAGCAAAACACTCTATTAACGTTCAACCCTCGCTCACATCTCCAGACTAGCAGTTGCATGAGCCATCCACTCTGTTGCATGTTACAGTGTCTATCAAGTGCAATAATTTTGTAGACTATAGTGGGAAATTAACACTAGTGTTTATCTGTGGTTGTGTAACCTCACTGAATTGTGTGTACACAAACTTCGGCATTGTTTGGGTATTTTCGTGATTGAAAGTCAGTGGCGGATTTGGAAACTCGCCCTGCAAGTTCTCTAACACTTTGTACCCCGTTATTGGTGGAAATGAGTAATTACAGTTCTGTTTTGGCATGAGAAAACCGTGGGGTTTACCATGCATAGGTAATGTGCAGGACATGCCCTTAAATAAATAAGACAATGTTGTTTGTTTTGCGGCTTTTTCTCTTTATTTTTTCATTAATTTATTCATTAATTTGCCGAACCACTTAATCCTACTAGGGCCGTGGAAAGGCTAGAGCCTATTTCAGCAAACTCTGGGGAAAGGTGGGGTACACACTGAACATCTTGCCAGATTATCACAGGCCAGGTCATACAACCATTCACACTTACACCAAGGGGCATATTAGCCTAATACCTATGCATGTCTTTTGACTTTGGGAGGAAACCAGAGCACCTGGAGATAAAAACATACAAACAGGCAGAGAACATGCAAACTACACAGAAATGCCCTCACTGAGCCCAGCTTGCCGTCCACCCTTACTATGACTAAATAAACTATAGTAAATCTGAGTCTCTTGTCTAATCATCCACAACTTACATGAAACAGTTGAATATGCAATAAAGAAGAATCTGCAACAGAAACAATGATGCTTTCTGTTCTCTGAATGACTTTCAGAAGCTTGAACTGTATACTCAAGTAATGAATATATGTGTGTGTATATATATATATATATATATATATTTACATAGATTCTTTACTTGAGTATACAGTTCAAGCTTCTAAAATATTTTGCTGGATCAACATTCAAACTGCAGCCCAAAACTTGATGACTCCTGCAATAAACTTGTCATTTGCATTTTTATTCCTCTAAAAGTGTAATCTTATCATTTCTCTGTCGATGCCTGGTGATGTCAAGGAAACAATTCTCTTCATACTGCAATGAGTTTCTCCATAAGCCTCACACAAACAGGCATAATAGGCTTATGTACTGCAACCAAATCCTACAACATAGCTTCGGGCAAAGGAGTCAAGTCCGCATCAGCAGCAGTAGCCAAGGCACATTTAGCTGACAGAATCTGCATCCACAGCTTACAGCCAAGTTACAGAAGATAGTATTCGGATACAACTGGCATCTAGAAAGTTTTAAGCAAATGCAAGGCATCTCAGCTAGATTATGAATGGCCCAGAGAGGGTAGAGTAGGTTGATATTGAGGTGCTAAAGGTTGTCTGACGATTCTGCAGTGCAAGAGATAAACTATTCCACCCAGCCATGTTATCAACTGTCTTTTACTCAGTGAAGGAGAGAACTGTGTTCGTAAGTGTTCCATCTCTTGGGTGCCAACTTCAGGCCCACTCATGCAACAATTGTGGCTATTTGAGTTTCACAGCCTGTTCACCAATCAACACTGCAGTCAATTTTGAGTAGGAGCTGTATTTTATTCCATTTCTATTTGACAAATGACATGTTTTGTTCTGCTTACAACCATTGATGCATCTGTCATAAACCTGGCCTGCTTCATCTCAGCACTGGTTCCTCCCACTGTTTATTTTTGTGATGTCAAGCCAAGATGTAATACAATATGTATAGAGTAACACCCAGTGGGTGACTGATCCATGCCATGGTTGTAGGATATGTCAAATTTACTATCCAATGTGAGTTATTTTCCTAGTGTGTCCTTGATCTTAAATATTTTCCCATAATTACAAGTGGTTTATTTTATATTATATTTTAATTCAGTCATTTGTTATTGTATTTTGTTTTATGTCTACACTCACCACATAGAGACTTCCTAGTTTCCGCTATCACTTTCAAACAGTCCTTCCTTTACCAGGCTCTCTTTTCTGTCACTCTTGTAATTTAAAATACAAAACAAAGCCAAGCTTGTAATGCTGCAGTGGAAACATGGTGGAAATAAAACTTCTGCATTGTTACAAGACACTAACACCTTATACTTCTTCAATAAGAATCACATAAATAAAAACCTTCATCATATCAAATGGGAGACCCTATTCTTTGTTAAATAATAACTCTCTTGTGAAATCTATTTATAAATATTATTTAAATATACTACACAAAAAATGGTGCAAGATGATTGGCTTGCTATCTCTGGATAATAAGCAAATTTCAATTGAGGCGAATTATGATACAGGAAATTGCTCAGTCAAGGAGTTGTTATTACACTCTCAAGACCGAATAATTCTTCAAAGTAGACCTTACTGCATTGCGCATGGCAATGGTGCAATAATCATTCAATTTATCCCATGGCAATGATGCAATAATTCTCTTATCCCATGAAAATGATGCAATACCAAGAATTAATATAATTTAATAATATTTAGATTTTAACTCCCCTGCAAACTCAGAAGAAAGTGTTAACAAATTAAAAATGTAAAAATAAACTATTAAAAAATTACATTTTATCTTACTTTTCTTATTTAGCATATACTAAAACAATCACAGGGACTAGTTAGCATACAGCTCACACAATTAATAATAGCCTGGTTGTTAGATTTTACCACATGTGATGTGTAGATGTGACCCAAACTTTAGCACTTAAACACCATCTTACAGCGGCACAGTGGCGTAGTGGTTAACACTTCCGCAGCACAGCAAGAAGGTCCTGGGTTCGATTCCCAGCTCGGGCATTTCTGTGTGGAGTTTGCATATTCTCCCATGCCTGCATGGGTTTCCTCCTACAGTCCATGCACAGTAGGCAAATTGGCTGTTCCAAATCACCCCTGCAAGGCGAGCTTTTCAGGGTGTACCCCGCCCTCACCCAGAGTCGGCTGAGATGGGCGCCAGCCTCTCCGTGACCCTAATTAGGATTAATCGGCTTAGAAAATGAATGAATGAATGAACACCATCTTACCCGCTCTACACCACTAATAATTAAATTAGGATGTCTTGCACTTAGCACCATAAATGCCAGTTTGTTTTTGAATAATATCTGCTGTTACTTGTCTGTGAGCTGTATTATGCATTGAGCAATCCATTCATTAATGTAGCAGGTAAGGACATTAATTCATTTGCCAAACCGTTTTATCCTGCTAGGACTGCGGGGAGGCTGGAGCCTATGTCAGCCGACTCTGGGCAATGGCACGGTACACCCTAAACAGCTCGAGAGACGACTGCAGGGCCAACACACACAGCGATTCACAGTCAGATTCACACCTAACCGCAATTTAGAATGGCCATTTAGCCTAATGTGCATGTCTTTGGACCCTAGTATGATTAAGCAATTCAGGAAATTAAATGAAGGAATGTAATTTTAGCAGTTCGATCGAAGCATGCCAATTTATTTATTTTACTTTAATTTAATGTTAGCCTATCAAGTTTAGCTAGGTCCAACTGGAAAGTTAGCATGTTAGCTAAACAGACTAAATGCCCATAATATAATCAACAATAGCCTTATAACAAGTCAAGTTTAATCACTGGTGTCGTGGACATTTTCTTTTGTGAAATATGAACAGCACATGTTCAGTCTTCTGTTGCTTACCTGTCACACTGGGGCTTTGATGTCAACATTGGGTGTTGAGCAATCATTATACTGCATCTCACTTTCTACCACTGGACCATTACAAACTATCTTACCTGCTTATTTACACCAATAAATATTTTATACATGCCAAACCAACTAGAGGTGGGGGGAAGGCCCACAGGATAACCCCAAGACTCAGTCCCAGACCCTGGATCATGCTACACACCATTTGTCATATGCTGCTCCATAGTTAATTACTTACATCCCTAGTTTAACTGCATTATTGAGCAAAACTGTATATGATTATGGCTTTACCGTCATTAACCCTGACAGACTGTAGGTTTAACTGTGAGTGTTGGAAAAGCCACAATAAATATATTCAGCATGTACGGAATCCAAATGCTTTCAACTCCCATATGTTACAGTGTCCAGCATATTGCAACCGTGAAACTGTTTATGTACCATTTATGTACCAAAGGCCACCTCACTTATGAAACATCCAAACACTGGCTTCAATTCATGCCGTCTGTTTGCTAATTCTAGAAGCATTTACCAGAAACATTTATTACATATTAAACAGCTTCATGGCCCTGAAAATTACTTTATAGGTACCTCAGTTTGGATTATGCACCACTGCCTCTAACAGAGCTTCTTGGCATCCTAGCAAATCTCTCAACCCAACAACATTAAGGTCTGCCAGGAACGTTGGGATAGCAATCAGTTACCTGCTTGCCTTTACAGTCATCATCAGGTGCCGTCCTGATCTTGCAGGTTTGTTCTGTGCAATACCAGAAACTCTAGAAAATACAACTTTTATCAGGATTTTGTCTTTAATTTTGCATATATTGGGTTAAGCACATGTTAAGTCCTTGATGCTTTTCTATATGGTAACCAGTGGATATCCTTATCATAGCATGAAGTTTATAGTTTTTTCCTTCTTTTAGTCATGCACTGGTCAATCAAACATCCTGACTTCATTCATTTTCAGATTTCCTTCCAGAAGCACCAGATAACCAAAGAGATTGTATAGTCTTGAGGCTACAACTTGCTTCTGGCAGGCCAATTGAGCAAATGATACAAAAAATGGGTGCATGCCTTATTTTCTTTCTTTCCCAGATCACCGTTTTCCTCTATTCCCTCTACTGGATGACTGTTGCTGCCCACATCAGGTATAAAACACTGGTGCTTGCCTTCAAAACCATAAATCCACCTGCAGGTGCACATCAAACCCTTCTTGGTGCCACATTCCAGTGGAGCCTCTGGTACAGCTTGACCTGACCCAACAGCCCTCACAATACAAGAAAGACATGGATGTCTCTAACAAGGCTCCTTTGTACTGGCCCCTTAGTGGAATAATGAATTTCCTCTAGCCATCTGAGTCAAACAAAAACTTAGCTTGGGAAATCAGCCTAAAAACTTGACTGTTATGTGTTATTCTTAGACCCTGACCTAAACTGTATTCCTGCAAGCAAGTAAATGTTTTTGATGGGGAATACAAAGCACTTCTGTAAGGTGATCTTGATGTAAATGTAAACAACACATAGCTAGTAAAGTGTGTTTTAGTAATATCCAAGTAATAATCTTCATTCATCCATTCATTCATTTTCTGAACCGCTTAATCCTAATTAGGGTCGCGGGGAGGTTGGCGCCCATCTCAGCCGACTCCAGGCGAGGGCAGAGTACACCCTGGACAGCTCGCCAGGCCAACGCAGGAAGTAATAATCTTTATTATTATTATTATTATTATTATTATTATTATTATTATTCTGTCTAATAAAGATCCGCTTGCTTGGCACACGCATTACTTCCACCAGGGGGCTATGTTTTTAACGGTATTGGTTTGTTTGGTTGTCTGTTAGACAAAAACTTATGAAAGGATTTTTATGAATTTTTTGAAGGAGTCGAGTATGGTCCAGGTAATACTCCATTGAATTTGTGGTGATGCAGATCAATTTTTTTTAATAATTATTATTTCACATTGTGAGATAGAACATGAAATGTGGTATTATATCAGACCCAGCGGGAGGTGCAGTGTGCTTTATTAAAATGTTTGGCTTGTTGGAGGTTTGCGCTTCTCCTAGTGCATGCCAGTTTATTGCATATTTTTGACATCATGGCTATAACCTTTGTAGCTTGACTGATGGCTTCACAAATGTGAAACCCTGTGTACTTTATATCCACTTATCTAGCCACTTAACGCTAATCCACCTGTAATATCTAGCTGTTGCTCCGTCTCTTCTTCATACAACTATCCAGCATTTGTTACTGATCAGTAAATAGAAACTTACATAGCTTCTAAAGTTACAGTAGATGTGTGTTGCCTCATCTGCAGATCTGAATGAATGCCTCTGCCAAATGTAAAAGTATACATGAAAATGAAGACCAAGTATAAAGAGCTCCACAGCACAGTATTTACATGTATCTCCAAGTATACACTGTAATGCAATTCACTGGTAAAAAGAAAAAAAAAAAAATCCTGTAAAACCCAACCCACTAAACAGGCTATTTCTGCTAAACCAGTCAACCACATAACAATAAATTCAATGTTCTTACAGTGCCATCTGGACTTCACATAGAAGTCATAAAGCTGTTTAGTAAGTCTTGTTTTATCCCTTCAAAAGTAAGCAAGGGCAAAAGAATCAAATAATCCATGAAAGCAGGTGCAGTCTTCGCACATTTGCTGGAGTAAATACATCCACTAAAATCACTGGGTAATAACGTTGATCTGACTGTGCTGAAGGAAAGGAATTTCACCCCTGAGTACTGAACACACTGTTAAAGCTAATAGAGCAAGCACTGCTCCAGAAATAGCCACAAACTACAAAGTAAGAAAAACCCATGGTGGGACAGGGAATATTATTGTAGATGGCTTGTATGCTCCTCTCTCACACACACATACACACACACAACACACACACTGCTAAAGTGCAACAATAAAGTGCAGCAAAGAAACAGCTAGTGTTACCAAGCTCCAGCAGCCAAACATGGAGTCAGCCTATGGGCAAAAACATAAAGTCTGACATACGGCAGTAAAAGGAACTGAACTGAATCAGCATGAAGTTGCCAAATGCTGAACATTTTTGCCTTCTTGTCAGTTTTGTTGTCAATCCAAATGTGATGCTATCCATTTACTTAAAAACTGTGCTGCTCTGGAAAGCTACTGCAACATCTAGAAACAAACAAACAAAAAAAAACCTGATAGATGTGATTTGTTTGGAAGAAAAGGTAAAGAGGGGTATTAGGGGTGGAAGAGGAACAAAATATCACACCGTGGCATCTTCATAATACATAATATTCAGTGAATCAAAATATTTAGGAGGTTTTTCTGAGACTTTGTTAACAAAGCACTAAAAAAATGAAAACGACAGGCCTGTTAAGAAAAAAAACCAAACAAGCATATTTATAGACTCAGGAAATTATTTCAGGATGAAAAATCCCAAAATACTGGTATAGGAATATCCAATCAGATACTTCTTAAAGCTAGGAAGGATGACGTTATAAATCCGTGACACCTGATGATAGTCAGGATACTCCAAAAGTGTACATTACCTATAATGTGTCACAATCTCAATATCATGCTGTCACGTGGCCATAATTCATGCTTTATAGAAACTTAGATTACACAGGTCATCTTCATTCCACTTTTAATTGCTTATTACTGTGTGAAAAGAGGTATATACTGTGCATACAACAATTATTACTATTATTATTATTGTGTTATTAATACTGATAATAATAATAACAATAATAATTATTATTATGATTATTATAATAATAATAATAATAATAATAATAATAATAATAATAATAATAATATTAATAATAATAATAATAAAGTATGTACTCACTGCTGGAGGCGATCTGCAGGAACAGTCGGGCGTCTGATGCCCGGATAGCGGCTGAGTACTTCTCCTCTTTGACCGGGACTTGAGCCTTGCGCTCTGGCATAAGTCGCACACGCAGCCGGCCTCCTTCGGCCCCGAGCCACCACTCCAGCACGCGCGTCAGGTCCATTTCCAAAAAGGGCACAGGCGCGTCCTCATACACATCCAGCCCGCCACATCCGGTCCTCACCATATCCTCTCCCACTTCCACCACGACCTGGTTGGACTTACGGCTCGCTGTGCTTAAACCCAAACTCAGCACTTTGGGGGCGGGCCGGGGGCGCCTGTACGGCAGTTGTCCGTTACCGGATCCGTTTCCGCCCTCCCCCCGCACATTTTCCGCCAACTTCGCGCCGAGCAAACTCGCGATGGTCTTCTGCAAAGGCGCGCAGTGCATCCGCAGGTTGGCGCGCACCGTGTAGCATCCGGCGTGAGTCAGGCAGTCCCCGTTCAACGGGCGCTTAATGAACAACGCCATGTAGTGCCGCAAAAGAGACGGCACCGCAAAATCAACCGACAGCGTCTTCCTCTTCAGCCTGGAGCTGAAGGTTTGATTGGAGTCCCGTCTGCCAGTCGCTTCCAGCGTGCTGTTGACGGGGACAGTCGGTGCGCTCGCGCCCTGCAGCCCGGTCACGCATGCCGCAGAGCAAAGCAGAAAGCACAGCATCCTCGGCGTCATGCTGGTGTTCGGTCTGGATCAACCTTGTTCCGTAGTTAGTCGAGCTCTTTTCCTTCGTCCTCACTCCTTTTCCATAGAGCTGCAGCCGAGTCGAAATGCTCACGCACACTTCAGATCTTTCCTCGTGCGCTTTCACCGCTCGCCTCACGCACGAGCCCTGCTTAAATCTCTCACCGCATCCTCTCCGTCAGAGGGAAAAGTGCCGTAAACGGTCTCCTGTGCAACCCAAACTGGCCCCCAGTGTTTCAGCTGTGCCGCTGCTGCTCGGTATGCCGAACAGCTCTCCCTCCCGAGCTCACTCAAAAGCGCCCTTGTATGTATGTGCACGCAACACCGTAGAGGTTCTGCTCAGCAAACACTCCTGCACGCGCAACGTCGCCGTCTTCCGTTCGCGTAGCCGCTTCACGACCACCAGATGTCGTTCACTCGGGCCAGAGATATTCTCCCGAAAACTGTGACCACAGAATGCAACCGGAACGGAGAACTTGGGCTTTCTTTCTTTCTTCCTTTCTTTCTTTCTTTCTTTCTTCCTTCCTTCCTTCCTTTCTTCCTTCCTTCCTTTCTAACTTCCTTCCTTTCTTTCTTTCTGTCTTTCTTTCTTTCTTTCTTTCTTTCTTTCTTTTAAAGCCAAATCAACAGATGCACATGCACTCCTTCTCGAGCGCTTTGTAAAGTAAAATTATTATTATTATTATTATTATTATTATTATTATTATTATTATTATTATTATTATTATTATTATGCTGTTAATAAAGACCCGCTTGCTTGGCACACGCGTTGTGCGCGTTCCACCACCTCGGCGCGCCAACTCTCGCCCTCCGCCGCTCTTTCTGCCTCTTCATGACGTCACCATACAACAGGGGACCAAACTTTGCATCACTGGCATCATTTCCCCTGGGAAATATTTCGGGCGTTGGTTACTCACCTCACTCTGCGAGGTTGAAATTTGTGGAGGGTTTTTTTCTTCTTCTTCTTTTTTTTTCTTTTCCTCCCCGTTTCTCAAAGAGCCAATTTGTTGCTTCATTAGAGGTGCAGAATCAAATAATTTCTTTTGCAGGCTAACACCATATGTCCACCATATTATTAGCCTGCTATTACCATTCCAGGAAAAAAAAAGATTAGAAATAATTGATAATCATGGGTTATGTTACAATAAGTTGCATTTACTGAATTTTGCCCACATGGTCTGCTGCACATTCATTCATTCATTTATCCATTCATCTTCAGTAACAGCTTTGGATCTGGAATCAATCCCAGGAATACTGGGTGCAAGGTGGGAATCCAGTCTATTACAGAGCAACTTGCACACACTCATGCACCCTGACAGGTAATTTAGCATTTAACCAATCCACATACTGGCATGTTTCTGTCAGTTGGAAGAAAAGCAGAGGACATTCTGCACACAACGAACACAAGGAGAACATCCACACATACAGTAACCCAAGCTTTGGATCATACCATGAGCCCTGGAGCTATGAGACAGCAGCACTACTCACTGCACCACTGTTTGCTCCACCCTTGCTTTACACAATGTGTTCCATCCGTCAGTGTTAAAGGACCTCCACTGTATCATATTAGGATGTTTGACCATTCTTTTGCACAGATATTGTAGTGCCATTATAAGTATTTTGCCGTGATGATAAAAGTGAAGAGTCTATCAGGTGTAGCGGCATTGCTGAGGATTTTTTTAAGTGAATGAAACAGTCTGCAAATAAAAATATACTGCTCGAAGATGAGATGAGATGGACCAGTGAGCTAGATGTAGCAACTAAAGTGCCTAGAAGAACATATTCATACACCCATACCAAGTGTATTTTTGAGCATGGATACAGGGTATAGGGCTGGCTGTGAAATCTGCTGTAAATCTTGCGGTCAATGAATAAAATAAATAAATAAATAAATAAATAAATCATGGGAGGCACATGCACTGAAACCAAAATCCACAAATCACTACCATGCCACTTTTATTATGCAACATTTATTTTTGGTGTACTGCTTGACAGTTGGGTGGCACGGTGGTGCAGTGGTTAGCACATCTGCCTCACAGCAAGGAAGTCCTGGGTTTGATTTCCGGGCTTGGCCGTTGGCGTTTGTGTGTGGCGTTTGCATGCTTTCCCTGTGCTTGTGTGGGCTTCCTCTGAGTACTCCAGTTTCCTCCCACAGTCCACAGACATGCACATTAAGCTAAATGGCTGTTCCAATTTTCTCTTTGTGTCTCCAGTGTTGGCCCTGCGATGGACTGGCAAGCTGTTCAGGGCGTACGCTGCCTTCTCCCAGAGATGACTGAGATAGGCTCCAGCTTCCCACTTTCCTATTTCCTTTTTTTTTTTTTAGATTAGGATATATGCTATCATTGACCCTGGGATGGTCTGGTGATCTCTTTAGGGTGTCCACCGCCTTCCCCCAGTGTTGGCTGAAATAGGCTCTGGCCTCCCAGCGACCCTAGAAGGATTAATTGGCTGGGTAAATAAATGAATGAATGAATGAATGAATGAATATATGCTATCAACCACACACCCTACCTGCAAAATCCTAACCACGGTGTTGTCCAGGCTTGAAAAGTAATCATCTTCCTCAATGTTTGGCCACAAGATGGCAATCTAATATACCTGTTTCTCAGACATGCACCATGTGATATGTTCATTAACTCTTGCAGTTCTTGGGGACTTCTACACATAAAGGGAATGATTTGAGGTAGTATTTCCATTTCTATGCATTCCCAAAGACAGCCCAGCTAATTCCAAACCTAATGAATGAAGACAAGACTATCACCGAGTAGGCTAGTGTGCAGCTTAGACAAAAGTGGTAATATACAGCACCACATCTTTCATGATCAGACAGCACTGTCAGTGGAAGCAGGTTTAAAGGAATACACTTGTTTGTCACTGGTTGGACTCAGATGTATAAAATAAAAGAAATTCAGAGGAACTAAAGCTGTGTTGCAGAAAACAAATTACAATACTGTAGTAGCTAATAATCCTTTGATTATTGTTTATCACATTATATTAGGAATACAACCGCTTGCATCACCATCTTATTATTACAAACACTTTTCACTTGATCCTTCAAATGAGAATATAAAATCAGGTTTTGAGTGAAAGGAACATTTGATATGCAGCTTTTGCTTTCCTGCTGGTTTTAAGAACTCTCTCCGTAATCCTTCAGGACACTTTAAAAGTCTGCCTCAGGCATCTCCACCTCCCTCTCGCCCTCTATTTTTCTCTCTCAAAATCTTCATGTGTTTATGAACCGCCTCTGTTATAGAGCACACACACACACACACACACACACACACACACACACACACACACACACACACACACACACACACACACACACACACATGCCATCAGCACACCCATGCACTTGTTGCTATGACTGCTGCTTTCCTGTGAAATTGTTGCATTTTTCTTTTCTTTCTGGCACTGAATAAATGAATTATATCATGTGTATCCATGTCATGATGGATTTTGAATGCAAACCATACCTGCATGTCCCATTATTATACTGTACATGTATGATGTCCTGGATGCTATGGATTAAAACAGAAATTGAACAGCAGTAGAAATAAGGTAGTTAAACTATTATTCATTCATCTTCAGCAACTATTCATCCATCGTTTATTGTAATCACCTGTCTGTCAGTGTCACAGGTGAGATGAAATACACCCAGCTGACTTCAGGTGAGAGGTGGGGATACACTTGGAACATACAGAACAGGTTAACAAAGAGAGAACCAACCATACACACTTACAGTGAACAGATAAAATAAATCCTCTAATGAACATCTATTAGCTTTACTGTGGTCTAATATAAAACTAAAAAGCAGACTGTGCTTTTGTGCTTGATGCTCCTATGTGAAATTCTCTTCTTCTAAACAGTACACTGTTGGAATCAATAGAAATGTTTAGGGTCTACTTATAACCCATTTATTTACAATAGTATTAGTAATAATTCATTCATTCCTTCATTCATTCATTTTCTAAGCTGCTTAATCCTAGGGTCACTGGAATGCTGGCGCCCATCTCAGCCGACTCTGGGTGAAGGCAAAGTACACCCTGAACAGCAGGCCATTGCAAGGTGAACACACATACCATTCAAACTCACTCTGACACCTAGGGGCAATCTGGAACAGCCAATTAGCCTACTGTGCATGTTTTTGGACAGTGGGAGGAAACTGGAGTACCTGGAGGAAACTCACACAAGCACAGGGAGAGCATGCACTACAATATAAATGCAAAATAATAATAATAATAATAATAATAATAATAATAATAATGATAATAATAATAATAAAAGAAAGCTGTAATTTATACATTTATTTTGATTTGTATTTCATTGTAAACAGTATCCACTCAGGGTTTTTTTTTTTTTTTTCTGTTTGATTTCCCTGTTCCTCAAAGATATTTCAACCTGTTGAGTGCATATCTTTTAATGATTCAAGCAATCTTGAGGAATTTCATTCATAAAGGGCAAGGACACAAGCGTAAGTTTAACACCACGGCTCTCCGAATTCCTTATATGGCACTGCATAAAAACATCATCCATTTGTAGCTAGTATAAACACAGGAGCTAGTCAAAAGTTACAATTAATTCCAGAAATTCCAGATTAAACTTTCGACTTCTCTGGGCTCTGGGCATCTGAGTTGGACTATCACACAATGAAAATGTGTAGTGAAGTCAAAAATCACGCAGTGGAAACATGTACTGTGGCTATTTTTACCTCCGCCAAGGAGGTTATGTTTTCATCGGCGTTGGTTTGTTTGTTTGTTAAATATGATATGAGCATAAATGAAGGGAACACAGCAATGGGGTGAAGTGAGAGAACATGGGGAGATGGGAAACACCTAAATATACAGTGGTGCTTCAAACTTTGTGAAACCCTTAAGACTTTTTGCATGAATATCATCTAAAACAGAAACAAACTAAATAAATGAGACTATAATATTATTCTTAATTTATACTTTATACTGTCATTTATTTATTGAGAAAAGTAATCCAATGTTTCATATCTGTGAATGGCAAAAGTACTATATGTCTAGCTTTGTTTTTAAACTCTCTTATGCAATAATAACAACTAACAACATTTCTGTCCTGCATGATTTGCATAGCTTCAACTTTGGAGTATTAATGGGTTTTTAATGAACTGTTCATACAACATTTCTTATAGATTAAGGTCAGCACTTTGACTTGGCCATTCCAAAACACTAATACTACTTTATGGTTGTTTTTTTTTTTGCTTGAGTGACTTGATTTTTATGCTGCATGACCCACTTTCTTTTTAGATTCAGTTCATGAACAGATGTCCTGACATTTTCATTTACAATTTGTTGGTCACTCACTCATTTACTTGCCATGTCGCTCGATCCTACTAGACTCACGGGGAGGCTGGAGCCTTTCTCAACGGTCACTGAGAGAAGGCAGGGAACACTCCCTAGCCTATTACAGGGCCTAACATACACAACCATTTACACTCACAATCACACCTAGGGGCAATTTGGAACAGCCAAAGTGCTGTTGCACAGTCTAATGTGCATATCTTTAGAATGTGGGAGAAAACCGGAGTACCCATTGAAAACCCATGCAAGCAGAAACATTTTCGTACACAGAAAAAGCTAAGATCAGGACTTGAACCAGAACTTTCTTGCTGTGAGGTGAATGTGCTCACCACTATGTCACTGTGCTGCCCACAATTTGCTGGTGTAATTCAGAATTCATTGTTCACTCAATGATGGCAACTGTCCTGGGCCAGTTGCAGCAAAACAGGCACAAATCACACTACCACTTCACAGATGGGAATAGGTTCTTATGCTGGAAGCCAGGGTTTCCCATTCTCCAAACTTAACATTTCTCATTTTAACTCTAGAATTTTTTTTTCCTCAATAGCCTTTTGGCTCATTTATGTGATGGAAGAGCCTCAGAAGGCACAGAATGTTTTAGCCGATGCCCTGAAAAGACACTACTTTCAAATTTTGCTAGCTTTTCAGATTACCAAACGTTGCAACCTAATCCATAGTAAAAAAAAAAAAAAGTGCTAAAGTACTTTAGTTCTTCAAAGGTATAATTTCTTTTAAAAAAGAGGACCAGAAAAATGTCCACACAACTTTTATGCATTAAATATAAATCAATCTTTATACAAAACAATGGTTAATTCAGAGCAATAAGGCAAGGAATAGAAATTGAACACAGGGTTTAAAAATCAAAGGCACAGAAAATTAGAGCTTCCACTGCTTTGCCACATGCAATAAAAAATTCTTTTGTCGGTCTGTTGACAAAAGTGGTTCTAAGACAGAAGCAGTGCTTAAGCACTTTTTAAGGTTGGAGGTTTAGTTTGTGACCCACGTATAAATATCCGTGACACGTTATGAGTTGTTGGATACAAATAATAAAAAAAACCCCTGAAATTTTACATATTATTTCAATAGTTTTTTTTATACCTTTTTTTTACTATAACTAATAGTTTAATTTCTAAATTCTTAATTCCTAAAGTCTACATTAATAGATAATATGAATAATAGGAATTTTACCTTAACCAATCAACCATTTGATAGAGGTGTGTATATAAAAATGTCATGGGGTTGTTTGAACAAAAAACATAAACATTATTGTTATTGTTGCCAAAACTGATAAAAAATAAAATAATAAAATAAAAAAACTTTTTTCTTGGTGTGGCCTTTAAATGGTTAAAGCTAATTTCAGTATAAATGCTTCTGAAATAAAAAACCTTAATTTAAAAAAAAAAAAAACATTCGTTTTCTGAACCACTTAATCCTACTAGGATCACAGTGGGAAACTTGATTTGACTCTACTAAATGAAAAAGGTATTGTTTTCATACAAAAGAATGTTTACATTGTAGTTACATGTTTTAGTAGGTCATGGCAACCAAAGCAGGAAAAATTATCCCAGGAATAGGAAAACAACGTGGAAAGACCACTAGCAGGAAGTGTGAGACAAAAGAGCAGAGCTTTTTTGTGTTCTAAAAGTGTTGGTGCTCAAGAATACACCAGAGAGCAGCGGCCCCTGCAGAGCATTCTGTATGCAAAACCGCAGAAGCTCAATCGCCACTTGAGATGCTTTAACCCTATTGATATTCACTTCAAAAAGGTTTAATCCTACGAGGTTTAATCCTACGAGGTTTAATCCTAAGAGGTTAGATCAACAGAAAAAATACTGATAAATGATACTGGAAAAGTCATATTCAGTGTAATATATATGAAAGGAAAACATGTTTGTCTCTGTATTAACCCTGCCATAGATTTTTAACCTGGTAAGGGAGTACCCCACCTATCACTCAGAGTCGGCTAGGATTGGCTCCAGCTTCCACCTGTGCCCTTGACACGATATGTGGTATAGATAATGGATGGATCATATCTGGCCAGAAATAATCTTAAGTGAAAATCTTGGAAAGTAAAGAAAAAGAAAAAGTTGCTACTTATGTATTTAGTCAAAAATGAATGTTTTGGGCTTTTAATAAGTGTTAAAGATTTTAGAGTACATTCAGTCATTGAGTAGATAAGAGAAGATGATACGTTTTGCCGGATAATGATGATGCATGTATGTAACCGTGACAAGCTGCGAATGTCCATTATTTCATTTGGAAGGCTAAAGCCCATCCCAGTAGACTGAAAGACAAGACTGTGAGCGAATGGTAGGTCACTAAACAGCTCACCAGACCATTGCATGGCCAACACACACACACACACACACACACACACACACAACCATTCACACTCACATTCACACCAAGGAGCAATCGAGAATACTCATTTAGCCTAATGTGCATGTCTTTGGACTGTGGGAGGAAACTAGAGCACACGCAAGAAACCTATGCACGTACTGGGATAACATGCAAGCTTCACACAAAAACATCCTTACTATGCTCTGCACTTGAACCTGGGAAATTCTTGCTGAAGAGGTAGTAGCATTAACCTCTACGCCACTGTGCCACCTGATTCAAGCCTCACCAACTCAGGATAATGTTTTTAATCACCTGGTAGTGGGCCAATCAGATCACACCATTCCTGTGTACTATATATTTGTATGATTTATGCAGATATGGTTTATTTATTTGTTTGTTTGTTTGTCTCTATAATTATAAGATCACTCGAAACATTTTTAAATGATTAATGTAAAATGTGAAAAAGTGAGTGTCAATGTGTTAATGAGTCTTGGAGATATAATGCATTTTAAAACCTTAATATATTTTGTTGTTGATCTATTGAAATAAATTATATATTAACCTTCCCTCCACAGCCCCCAGCCACCACTGGGTAAGAGTAAGTTCAGCTGCACTCAAGTTAGGAATCACTAGGCCGAAATAGTGTTTAAGTATATTTACACAGTACATTGAACATAATATAAATGGAACACCTAAGAATTTTTGTAGTTATTCATTATGTTTTGTATGAAATCGCCAATATGCAACAAAATACAGACACTTTTGTGATCACATGACTTGCAGAATAATACTACAGTCAATGATTAAGAACGTTCAGTTACACTCTGGGAACTTTGTGTAACCACCATGTGCATCCTGTAGCTCAGTGTGTCCCTGTCACATTGCCTAAATGAGATTATTGATTAAGGCATGTGGTGTGTTGTCCCATTCCTTCATAAGAGGTGTGTAGAGTTTACAGATGTTCCTAGGTGCAGGAACGTGGGCAGGCAACTGGTCGATTGGCTGTAGTATCAAACTGATGGTATCAGCTTCCAAGGTGATTTATTATGAAAAAACATTTACAGCTGCAGCATTTTGGCAGTTTGCAACATACCAATTGCTCATTCACCATCACCTTGTGACTGCTGTGGAACTCTTATATGTGAAGTTGGGTTGGTCAGGATTGGGTTGGGCTATTGTCCCCAACAAGGTTGGGTTTGTGTACGGATGATACTACTTAGGTGGAATTTCAGCTGAAAACACCTGTCTATTGGCTGAATTACTTTGTACGGGACTTCACTCATTATTGAGCAAATTCTTTTGTACATTTAAACCCACAAACAATGCCAAATGCCTATACAAAAATAACAAGGAAAATTAACATTTTAATACATACATCTATATTTTTAAATCTACTTTCAATGTTTTGCATTTATTATTTTGTTTAGTATAAAATTATTCAAATAATTTCCCAATACTCAGCTGCTCGGTAGGTAGGGATTGTGCATTATAGGACATATAACTCTTTAAGTGTAAAACATTAATAAATAATCACCCTATGAAAATAAGCACTGGCCAAACATCCCCACAAGTTCTATCCTTCTAATGCTTCATATTTTTCCCCCTCATGTGCAAAGAGCAGATATTGAAATGAGCCGAAATCTTAATTAAGATTCAAGACACTCACAGTAAATTTGAAATTAGTCGCTAAAATATGGCCAACTTTGAAATAAGACATTACTTTTTTTTTTTTTTTGCTGCAAAGAATAAAACACTGTGTGGCGTATCATTCAATATGCAATCATTTCATCGCAAGAGGAATTAAAACCATGAATAGATGCTTTTGTCTCATTACAGTGAAGGTTAAATATGCTTGGAGGAACTGTAGACTGAAAACTCAGCCACTTAAAGTTTTAAAAGGGAAACAAAACCTTAATCTGTAATAAGGAAGGGTTGGCATTAAAATGGGTCAAATGAAGCTCCTTCTTCACATTTAATAGGTAAGTTCAAAAGACAGCATGAGGGAAATTCACAGATTCTTGCATGTCTCTTGAATGTATTTATTTGTACTTCTTCACCATGATATAATATTATTGTGCGGTGATGTATTTTCAGGTGTTCTTCAAACGTCTCCTTTTTTTTTTTTTTTTTTTTTGGAAATACACAAAGAAAAAGTTTGGATTAGCATAATAGAAATCTGCACAAGTGTATGCCCCTGAGGTTACATGCCTGTAAAATTGCTTTCGTAACACTCAATTTGAATGAACATCCCAGGCCTCCAAATTCAAAGAACCGTTTTTTCAGCTGCGTCCAGCATTAATTTCATCACCAGCTCGTCCCCTGCCCTTATTCGGTTCTGACGAGTGGAAGGTCTTTGGTGGGTGGGTGGCGAGGCTGATAAATTGCTGTGAGATTGTTCTTACAAAAGCCTTTTTGCTTGCCGTGATGTGCTGCATAGCCCATAAATCAGAGCCTTGGTGCTCCACTTCCATTCTGATTCAGACTCTTCTTTCCAAGTCTCCAGTCACCAATTTGATGCGTCGTACCCCGTCTGTGGAAAGAGACAGCCGTAAATCACTACAAAGCACAAAGTTTTCCCAAGGTGCCTTCTTTTTTTTTTTTTTTTTTTTTTTTTACTTTCAACCTACAGCTGAACTGATTGAAGAGTTGGTGGGGGGATACTACATTTAGTACATACATTTTCTTTCAGCTATGTGACATTTGTCTTCTTTCCTATTCCCTGTGCGTATAATTTTCCTCTTTGTTTCATAAATCAAATGGCACTGAAAAAGCTGTGAGGCAGGACCATGTTTTATACTAGAGAGAGCTCCCTCTGACAGAAACTTGGTGCGTTTTGGGGCAATGATGACCCATGTCAGATTAGGAGAGTGTCAAAGGGAGCTCTGATATGCCTGGAGAGCCTTTGGCAAGTGGACTTTGGAGAGCTGCTTTAAGGCTTCATCTGTCAAGCAGCTTCAAAATGTTCTATACGAGGTGATTTAGAAGGTTATATCTCCCTCTCCTCTCCTGAATCTGATGAGCTAGACACACTGTTCTTTAAACAGAAAAGGATTAGCTATTGGTGAAAGGGGGAGTGATGCTGAAAATGATTCTCCTGCTATGGGAAGAACACGAAGCCATCTCTCGATCATGTGTATCATAAGTTTTGCATCCTCCCTGGGAGCTCCATGCTGACAAGAATTAATCACACCACCCCTGAATATTGAACACAGTCTTTCTGTGCACTTATGGGACTTTGAATATAAATAAATAAATAAATAGTCTCCCACACCTTGTATTGTTTCACCATAATCATCTTCATGCTTCCTTCAGAACTCCATAAAGCTTATTACCAGAATGTGTTGTTTTTTTGGGAGTTTGGGGTGACAGAAAAAGGCTAGTAAATTTTGAATGATACATTACTGCATCATTTCAGATGTGAGGTGAAGATGAAGTAACAGATCTCTATTACTCTGAAAGCAGCATTAGTTCCGAGTGCAGCATACAGTATTTAAATTTCATTCATTAATTCACTAAATCGGTAATTCCTTCATTCATTTTCCCTTTTCATCCTCACCTTCATTCATTTTACAAACCTCTTAATCCTGCTAAAGTAATGGGAAAGGCGGAGCCTATCTTAGCTGACTCTGGGCGAAGGTGGGTTACACCCTGTACAGCTCGCCAGTTCATTGCAGTTTCCAACACACACAACCATTCACATTACCACTTACACTCCCACCTAGGGCAATTTGGAACAGCCAGTTAGCCTAATGTCCTTAGTCTTTGGACTGTGGGAGGAAACCAGAGTACCAGCAGGAAACCCACACAAGCACAAGGGGAACATGTAAACTCCACAAAGAAATACCATCGCAGATCCTTCTTGAACTTCTTCTTGAAATCTCCCCAGTCACTTCCTCCAGCTCTTCCGGGGGGTGTTCACAGACCAGCCGAGAGACATAGTCCCTTCAGCGTGTTCTGGGTCGACCCCGGGGTCTCTTCCCGGTTGGACATGCCCAAAACACCACACCAAGGAGGTGTTCGGGATTCATTCTAATCAGAACGCCCGAGCCACCTTAACTGGCTTCTCAGAACGCAGAGAAGCAGCAGTTTTATTCCAAACTCCTCCCGGATGACAGAACTTCTCACCCTATCTCTAAGGGAGAGCCCTGCCACCCTGCGAAGAAAGCTCATTTCAGCCGCTTGTATTCGCGAACTTGTTTTTTCGTTCACTACCCAAAGCTTGTGACCATAGGTAAGAGTAGGAACGTAAATCGACTGCTCAGTTGAGAGCTTTGCATTCTGGCTCAGCTCTCTCTTCACCACGACGGAGCGGTATAAGCTCTACTTTACAGCTGAGGTAGCACCGATGTGCCTGTTGATCTCCTGCCCCATCCTTCCCTCACTTGTTAACAAGACCCCAAAATACTTGAACTTCTCCACTTGGGGCAGGACCTCATTCCAGACCAGGAAGGTGCATTCCACCCTTTACCAGCTGAGAACCATGGTATCGGACTTGGAGGTGCTGATTTTCATCCCGGCCGCTTCACACTCAGCTGTGAATCACTCCAGCGAGAGCTGGAGGTCCCGGCTCGATGAAGCCAAAAGGACGTCATCTTCAAAAAGAATGTATTCTCAAGTTTATTTAATTCAACTTTTAATGATATATGCAAGAATCTTACCTTCTAATAACACGTGCCATTGAATGCAAATGTGCTTATTAGATTACATGCAGTTTCAATATAGTGATCAAGTAATCACTCAAATTAAACACTGCACAGAAAAAAAAACTATTTTACCTATTTTAGTTAATACAGTGTTTTGTTTTGTGTACTGTGTGAAAATGTTGACTGGAATTCTATGCATGTTACATACAGTAAGTAGTCATACCTCTTAAATGAAATGTCTGAAGGTCAATATCTAAACTAGAAGTTTGTTACTTTACATTAGTATATACTGCACAGGAACAGTGTGAGCTGGTTGGTCCACTATCCTGGGGTTAATAAGCAATTACTGAGTGAGGCGAAGTATGATATGGAGAATTATTCAGGTCGAAAGGCTGTTATAAATAATTGAATAACTCTCCATGTCATACCAAAGCTGAATTCTAATAATGTTTTATTATTCATTCAAAATATTTTCAAGTCCTGAGAAGAGTGCATAATTGCTGGAGTGAGTCAACCGGAAGTGCTGCACTCTATCCCACGCTACTGCCATTCCCAGTTGTTATAGAGATATTTTATGAAAATATGAAAAAACAAAATCTGAAATTAAAGCATTTGATGCAAGGGACATACTTTTTATTTGCAAGAATTACACCTTTTCCAATAAACATGATGTCTTTGTTGTGTTGACTTTATTAGGTTGTTGTGAGGAGCATGAATAGTCTTGAGAGCAGGCAGCCATTTTCTCTGGCAGGAGGTACAAGGGAGGAACTTAGATAGTGATTACGATAGATAGCCTACACCCTACTGACAGCACTGTTGGGTGGTGGTACTTTGTGCCACCAACCGAGTAGTTGCTACTCTTTCTCAGATATGGCTGACAACAGCCTAAAAAGTGAGAATATAAAATGAAGTGTCTGTTCTTTTGATTTAATCATAATCCACTTGGGATAGCGTGTTTTAATTCCCAGGTAACGCACCAATCAAATCATGTCATTTCCAAGGAATATATACTAACAATAATCACAAGTCTAATTAATGTAGCGTGTTTCACAAGCACAAGCACACTTCACAGAGAACACACATTTTATAAGAATGTATTTCCTCTTAAGCCCCATGGTTTTGTGACTGCAGTTTGTGGCCCATGCAGAAAGCCTTTAGTAGACATTCCCAAATACAAATTGCATGATGTGAGAAGACAAAAATTTGTGCTCCACCCCTTCACACGCGTCAAGCTTGGCCCCTGAGATTTTAAGGGTATGAGAAAAGTTAATTTGTTTGGTTATCAGCAGAATGTCAAACCACACCCTTTGACAGTATGTTAATTGAATCTTCACCACCTCAGTAATATAATATGCCTTTGCAATTATTACTAATGTTTCCTTGCAGACATGCAGTGCTACGATAATTAATACATCTTTGTGTTTACCGTGAAATTATCATATGATCAGCAGTGCTTGATTTATACTCCTCCTTTTGATTGATGATACTGTATCTCTGTTTTGTAATACAAAATGTGATTTGTAGGTAATTACTGAAGCAAACAGATCTACCTACACTGTTAATACAGTTAAATATAGGGATTTTTCAATGCTAAAATAATCATAGGTATGGGATCCACCCCATGTTCCCCAGTCCTTATGTTCCCCAGACCCTATGTTTCCCAGTACCTATGTTCCCTGGTCCTTATTAAATTATTGGATCTTCAAAGTAACAATTTATGGAATATACGTGATTTAACATTTTCAATGTTATTAGAGTTAGGGTTAGGGTTAGGGTTAAGGTTAGGGAACATCGGTACTGGGGAACATAGGTATTGGGAGAAGGTACTGGGGAGCATAAGTACTGGGGAACATAGGAATGGGGAACATTGGCATTGGGGAACATAGGTAATGGGGAACACAGACATGGATCCATAGGTGTAATATATAATATAAAAGATAGGTGTTTATTTAACATTAACTTACTCAAAATCGCTTACTCCTACGAGGGTTGCAGGGAGGCTAAAACCTTTCTCAGCTGTCACTGGGCGAAGATGGGGTACACCATGAACAGTTCATCAGACAACTGCAGGGCCAGCACACGCACACACACACACACACACACACACACACACACACACACACACACACACACACACACTAACACTTAGGGCAATTTGAAGTAGCCAGTAAGCCTAATCTGCATGTCTTTTGACTGAAAGAGGAAACAAGAGTACTCGGAAGAAACCCACACAAGCACAAGAAGAGCATGCAAACTCCAGACAGAAATGGGACTTGAACCCAGGACCGGCTTGCTGTGAGGCAGACATGCTAACCACCGTTTATATCAATATTTGTCATATTGATCTTTCCAATATCATGAAAGTAAATAATATATAGATATATAGAGATCTTTTGCAGGAAGAACAGATAATATCGAGTTTCTTAAAAAGGACCTATACACAAGATAAATGGAAAGCAGGTGGATAATCACTTAATGTCACACATAGCAAATGTATTGTGCATTGATACAATCAATAACTTACTGCTCTTCCCTTTAAAATATTATCTTTCAATGAGAGATTTCAGCATCTTCAAGGAAAAAATATATGAGAAAATGATGGCTGCAATCAATAAACACATTTTTCAGTCTGAAAAAGCCTGCTGCTGCTGTGGAACTCTGGATAGCCACAAAAAAAAAAACAAAAATTGGGTTTTTCTGCCAATAACACCAACTTTAAGAAAATTGTTTGATTTGCTTCCTGATTCTTTCACTATCTTCCTGCACAGATTGTGTTGTGTAAGGAGCCAGTTGAGCAAACATGCTGCTAAAAACGGTCAGTCTGCTTAAAGATATCTTAAGCCTTGCTAGTCCAGTGTGATCTCTTTAAACAGTGAAGTTGTTCAAGTTCAAATTCAAGATCAGTTTTTTAGTTTTTCAAGCCTAATCAATTCTGTTTGTACCTAGACCCCAGCTATCAAAATGTCTATGAAGCTCATGCACTTCAGCATATAAGTTTCTCCCTTTTCTCTTTTAGCCAGACTATTAATATGTTATTGTAATACACAGTTTGATGACAGGACATGAGTGGGTACTTAGTGTGTTGTAGCACAATCGTTATCTGTAGCATGGGACAAAAACAGGCAAGGTTAAGACACATTGCCATAACCAGAACACAGGAAAAACCGGCAAAGATCAAAAGCATGAAGTACAGAGCCTTGTAGAACTTAAAACACATCTTAGACTCACAGGAATGTACAACACAAAAGATTAAGATAAAGAGACACTCAGGGTAGAAATCAGAAAAGGAATCAAAAGCTGACATAACTCAGGTGCACACAGTCAGGTAACAAGCCAATGAAGGGGTGGATACAGGACTAGAAAATTAAAATAAGCACAGGTCAAGTCAATAGAAGTCACATTTATTTATTAGCATATTTTAAACAACAGATGTTGTGCCAAAAGTGCTGTACAAAAAGGCATAGAATAAAGATAAGAAGGCATTTAAAAAAAAAAAAAAAAAAAAACATAATACAGAGCAAAATGCAACAAAAAATTAAGAATTTTAAATATTTGATTATAAGTAAAGGCTCATGGTGGTTTTCAAGACCACTATTTATCTTATTTATTCTATCTATTATAAATGTAAATAAATAAATAAACAAATAATTATACTCAAGTTTGAAATGCATAGAATAGTTCAGAAAAGACTATAGTTTTCATAGTTATTATTATTATATTTATCATTGATAATTCATAATAACTACTTCTAATAGAAAATATTAATTTCACCATGTGAAGGGTGTTTTTTAGGTTGTGTAAATACAACAGCCACACAATTATTGTCAGAGGTTTTGTAATAGTTTAGTTATTATTATTATTATTATTATTATTATTATTA
>JAQMYF010000023.1:45421229-45432588 GCA_030014195.1 Neosilurus mollespiculum
TTTATTTTGTGTCTCAGTGCCGACAAATAGAGTGTTATATATATATATATATATATATATATATATATATATATATATATATATATATATATAAACCAAACTCACACACAGAATCATGTGCAAAGATATACATTACTGTCTGATTCATTCCTTTAATAAAATGCCAACATCCAACATTATTGAGTGTGTTATCTGTGTATTGTGCAGTGGAGAAGCCGAGCATGGCTGCATCTGGAGTTTGACCAGTTCACATCCACTGGCTTTAAACGAAGATGTCTATGTTTATTTTAACGTCAAAAATGATTACGGGCAGTGAAATAGCTTTTACAGCATAAACAATCCAAGCTTAGGTAATTTATATTGACAAAGCAGTAATTTAGCCTCAAAAATACGTCCTCTTCAAACACACACACACACACACACACACACACACACACACACACACACACACACACACACACACCCTCAGCTTCATTTCATGCCTTCCACCCGCTTTGTAAGCATGAATGCTTCAGCTATTTATGTGATGTGATACATCGTGACACCTCTCCTCAAGCGCAAAATTGTTTTCCAGTTTATTTTAAGCCGCATTCGTTAAAAATGCTTCCCAAATCTCATTTGGAAAATGCGAAACGTCTTACCCGTGTGCGCAAACCCGAATTTTCCTTCTCTGTCCACTAAAATCTCAGTCTCACTTTTCGGCCCCAAGCACCCTCGTTTTCTTGTTGTCTCCTAGTAACAGACAGTGTAAGCTTTAAAGCCATGTGCTCTGTATTCATCCCACCTCCTGTTCCACATTTCTCCAAATGGCGCCGTCACTTTGCTAACAAGACCAAGATACAGTAAATAGCTTCCAACAGCTGAAAAGAACAAGCAGACCTGATTCTCATTTCACTCGTGCCGTTCAACTATATAGCTTCTATTCCTTCCAGATGAGACCAGCTTACCCGCTTTTCTACAATACATTCCTGTTTCTGCCTTTTTATCATTAACACCCACCAGCCGTCCCAGATTATGGATAACATTTATGTGTAGACAAAATACATTATTTGTTGTAAAGACATAGGTGGCTTATCTCTTTAAAAAAAATTATTTTGGGTTACAAAATGACCCATATATCTGTTTAATTCTACCATAATAAATACATTCCTTAATATACTGTGTATCTGTTGCCAAACTATTATATGTCAAATATAAGACTTTGATATGACTATGTAGGCCAAATAAAAGTGTGCTAAAAGTTAATTGCAATTTACACATAAAAAATTTTCATATCTTAAATATTTTTCTTAACAGGCAGCATGGTGGCACAGTGGCTAGCATGTCCACCTCACAGCACAAAGGCCTGGGTACAATTCCGGGCTCGGGCATTTCTGTGTGGAGTTTGCATGTTTTCTCCGTGCCTGTGTGGCTTTCCTCCGGGTACTCCTGTTTACTCCCACAGTCTAAAAACATGCACAGTAGGCTAATTGGCTGTTCAAAACCGCCCCTAGGTATGAGTGTGAATGGCTGTATGTGTGTTGGCCCTGCAATGGCCTGGCATATGGCCTGGCGTCTCCAAAAGACCAAGAAAAACGGTGACTCCACTCAGAATAATGTTTTAGATTTTCTGACAGTGGACTAATCAGATTGTGCCATCCCCACATAGTTTACACTAATATCCCATTCATTCATTCATTTTCCAAGTTGCTTAATCATAATTAGGGTTGTGGGGAACCTGATGCCCATCTCAGCCGACTCTGGGCGAGGGCAGGGGACACCCTGGGCAGCTCTCCAGGCCATCACAGGGCACTAACATACAAAATATTGCATTTCAGTTTAGTGCCAGTATATACATCTCTATCTGACTGTTAAACACTGTAAACTGTTCAGCTACTCAGTTTCGGTGATTCTGTATCCACTGTAGCCTCAGCTCCTTGTTCTTGGTTAATAAAAGCGGAACCCAATGTGATCTTTTGTTGTTGCAGCTCATCCTGCCTACAGGTCTGACGTGCTGTGTGCTCTGAGATGCTAATCAGCTCACCGTGGTTGTAAGGAGTGGTTATTTGAGTTAGTGAAGCCTTCCTGTCAGCTCAACCTCTCTCATTAGCAAAGCTTTTCTGCCCACAGAACTGCTGCTCACTGTATGATTCTGTATGAGCACTACAGACTGTTGTCTGTCAAAGTCCCAGGGGATCAGCAGTTTCTGATGTAATCAAATCAATACATCTGGCATCAACATTCATGTCATGCCATGCCAAGCCAAGATCACATTTTTCCATCGTTTCATGTAAGCATTGATTAAAGATCTTGACCATTATCTTAATGATTTTATGTATTCCATTGCTGCAACATGATTGGCTGAGTGGATAATTGCATGACATTAAACCTTTAGCTGAGTGCAAAAGTTTGCACTCTCCTGATTTAGCTATCTAATCATTATAATTCTTATGATTATGAAAGAATCAGACACACTTAAATTGTTTTAAGTATAAAATATTTTAGTTATGGGGCAGTGATGGCCCGCTGGTAGGGTGCTAGGTGACTGATCTCAAGGTCAGGGTTTCAAGCCCCGCTATCAGCGGGTTGTCACTGCTGTCCCCCCAGTGCAGCTAACTGGGTTATCAAATGCTGGCCATGTTTCTCACTGTCTATGGTGAGAGGCATGTAAAAGAACCATGGCTGATTTTCATCAAGAGTAGGCTGCATTGCCGTCAGCGTGTTTCTGCCCCACGATGGCCTGGCGAGCTGTCCAGAGTGTACTCTGCCCTCTTCCAGAGTTGCCTGAGATGGGTGCCAGCCTCCCCGCGACCCTAATTAGGGTTAAGTGGTTCAGAAAATGAATAAATGATTTAGTTATGCCACTATGCAGCAGAAATGAAGGCGCACACACTTAAAGTGCTGCTCATTTTTTTAAAGCACAGGCAGACAGTTCCAAAATTGATCAGGTATTCAGATAAAGAGAGATTATTAGTAATTAAAAGCATGAAGACAGGCAAAAGTCAAAACACTGAGAACACACACACACACACACACACACACACACACACCAAAGACTGGGAAAGCACTTGTAAAAAGAGACAGGAGCAGTACTTTGCAGGGAGCATGTGCAGAGACCTTATATATTGCAGGTAATCGGTGTGATGGGAGTCAGGTTTGTAAAGCAAGTGTCATGTGATGGGACTGTCAATAGTCAGGTGACTGAGATTGCATACTGGAAAGTGTAGTGCAGGTTCTGAGGGTGCTATAAGGAAGCTGTGACATTTTTCCACCTTTATGCCTTATTACACCCTAAGAATATTCAAACCTGGGATGGACTGGCATCCTGGGTTAGGCTAAGGATCACCATGACCAGGATAAAGTGATTCTGAAGGATGTACGAATGAATATATTATTCAGTATATAAAGGAAACAGTATGCAAGACTGAGGAATGTCAGGGAATGAAAAGGGTTAAATTAGGACATTTGGACATTAGCATACCCAAAGGCAGATGGACAAAAATGAAGCAAGATGAATCTCACAGAATCTTTCGTTCTCTCGGCCGTTTCTCATGGATGTGGAAATGGGAGGAGCAGGAGCAGGATGAGGGTTTTGATGACTGGATTATTCATTCTTTCATTCATTCATTTGCTGAACTGCTTAATCCTACTAGGGTGGGGGGAGGCTGGAGCCTATCTCAGCCGAATCTGGGTAAAGGCAGGGGACACCCTGAACAGTTTGACAGTCCATTGCAGGATTAACACACACACACACACACACACACACACACACACAAACACACACACACACACACAACAATTCACACTCACATATAGGGGGATTTTGCACAAGCCAGTTAGCCTGATGTTTATGGGAGGAACTCAGAGGAAATCCATGCAAGCATGGAAAGAACAAGCAAACTCAAACCCAGAACCTTCTTGCTGTGAGGTGGACGTGCTAACTGCAACGCCACTGTTTTTCCCATATCTGGATTAGTATTTTTTTTTCCTCTTAATGAGTCAATGTATGCACAACTGCTTCTAATGATCACAAGCATAAGTGAAAGGAGAAGAGTGTTTTCTCTTTATCTACTTTTTTTTCTGCTAGACATAAAGAAAAAGGAAAGGGATAAGAGTTGGTAGCCAGGGAAGACAGGAAAAGAAAGCATTTTCTTCTCATCACCCAGTGCGCCTGAGCCATCCTTGAGAAAGCACTAGTTCACCCAGGTATTCGTTTGGCTTTGGGGCAGATCATAATCCCATTTCCTGCTGTCCCGGTACTTCATCTCTCTCTCTTCTAATGTGAGTCATAAGGTTTTATTGCTAAGAGCGTGTTCTCCAACATCCCTTCCACACTACTCACTCCTAATGGGTTTCCATGTTGAGCCCTCCAACCTCAGTAATGCACATCTTTTTGGGAGACTGAATACTTCTTAATGTATACAAAAAAATAAATAAATAAATAAATGCATATAAACAGTATACATATATTAGAGTACATATCATGTAAATAACACAAGCAACTTTAAATATAAAGTTTATGTTATTTCTAGGCAGTACCGCGGCTCAGTGTTTAGCACTGTTGCCTCACAAATAGAAGCTTCTGAGCTTGAATCTTGCAGCTGTTGAGAGTCTTTTTATGTTCCCCCTGAGTTTCCAGGAGTTTCCTTCAGGTACTTTGGTTTCCTCCCATAGTCCAAAGAAACATACATTAGGTCAACTGGCTACTTTAAATTGCCCATGAGTGTGAATATGAGCCTGAATGATTGTTTGTATCTGTGTTAGCCCTGCAATATATCGATGACCTGTTCAATGTTCACCTTGCCTCTCGCCACAAGCAGTATAGATAATGGATGGATAGGTTGATTATTTCTATGATCTTACACATTTTATCATTGAATTATTCAGCTCACTTAAAAATCTTGTATTCCCATAACATGCTTCAGTGTGCCCATGGAGAACATTTTATTCGTGTGGCACATTGGCTGTATATCATGAACAGACGGCTTTAATTGGGTCCCACTATAGAGAAACAAAGCATTATTGATCTGACATCATGTTAAATTTGCAACTAACATCTATCTACTAGAGATTTTCTCTGGCTCGAGCATGGATAGGTTGGACACGCCCATTTTCTCCAGTGTTGCGATGATTAAGATTTTCAAATTTTCTTTATTACATATCCAGAGAGCTTAAATTGTCTCAACTGGAGATATTTTATTAATATGGGTGTATTAAGGAAATACTTTATAATGGAGACATGAGCTGGAAATTGCTGATAGCTTATTTATGACTTCCGAAGCACTAGCTGTATTCTAGCTTCACCTAAAACTTATTATTTGAGACAATATGCTTTAAATCCACCCTAATGTCATTAGTGTTTGTGTTCACTGACAAACAGATGGCTTTTTGAGCACATCACATTTTTTATATCCGGGTGGGGTTATTACTGAAATAAAGGCTGCTCGCTTTCAAGGCTCCCTAGGTGAGAGCGCTTCACTCCCTCAAAGTTTTGTGGCTTTCCCCACTGTTCGCCTTGAGGTCAGCTTTCTTGGGCTGTAGCCTTTTTGAAAGGTTTGAAAGGTCTTGATAGGATAAATGAGGCTGTAATGCTTGGTGGTCCCATTTTTAGATTAAAAATAAAAAAGGTTACTTATGGGTAGGTGTGTGACTGTAAAATTCTTTGGTGAGATTCCGGGAATACTGTTCGGGATATGGGAGTGCATGAATGGGACACAAGTTTGTTGCCAGGCACCACACACACACACACACACACACACACAATTTCTACAGAGATGATCTACTGGCATGTTCTTGGAATGTGGGAAGAAACTAGAGAACCCAGAGGACACCCACAGAAATGGTTATCAAGCTCAAGTTTGAGCCGAGGACCCTGGAACTGCTAGATACAGGAGCTGCAGCACAGTAACACCCTTTTCGTCATGTTTCATTCATCAAAAATGTAACATACCATAAATCACATGACATTTTATCCATATTTAGTAAAACTGATTAAAAAACATCTCCTTTTCAGTTTCTTTCAGCTTCTTGCGTTGGCAACAGATTCCCGCTTTTGTATTTCATATCATTACATGAACAAAACAAATCTTCCTTACTGGATGCACCCATGAAGAAATATATGCTGCATACTGAAAAGAAGTATTGACTTATGCTCCACCCTTAATGACTTTCCATAAGCAATTATCTAGTCAGTCTCCTGAGGTATTTGCTTCTTTAATTAAATTGAGGGCATTCTTTAAAATATTATCAACTGTTACAACAGAAAGTCATTGTTAATTGTGATGAATTTTAAAACCACTACACTCTTGGTGGAATAGCATCCTTTTCCTCCCCGCCTCAATCTGGTATTAGAACACAGTGTCTATACTGAATGATGATACTATACATCTAACTGGCGAACAGGAACTTTAAAGCTCACTCACATGGGTGGCATACTAGTCATCCTACTAGGGTGGAGTCTATCTTAGCTCACACTGGGCAAATGCCATTCACACATTCATGCATACATGTTAATTGTAGCTGTGCTCTTTGGCATGTAAGCTCAGGTGAAATTAGTAAAATGAAAAGGCAATTGTTTGTTTGTTTGTTTGTTTGTTTGTTTGTTTGTTTATTTATTTATTTTTAGAGAGAGAGCAAGAAAAATAAAGAATATTTTATGATACCTGAATGCAGTATTTGGTATACCAAGCTTGGCTGCTTTTTAATAAAGGAAAAATGTTGCATTATCTGGACATTCTGTAACTCCCATGTCCTTAGTGACATAGCCCTTGGAAACTGGCACCATTTTCTTTTTATGTTGTCCTGTTTTCTTTTATAATCAGATGCCATTTATCAATTTAGTCATTCATGCAGTTTCTTGTATGCATGCATACCCTGATTAGTGTACATTACACTCTCATTGTTGATGTTCTATGGTGTAATGCTCCATATGATGAGCCATTGCTCTCTGGATTGAAAGCAATAGTGCAAAAGTTTTAAAAGCAATCGCTGAGTGCCACTCAGCACTACTCCTATTGTTATCGACCGAGACATGAGTATGCACATAGCTGACTATTTTATCACACTCAGCTCCCCATGAGACTGTACAAAAGTGCCCCTGCATTTTTTTTTCCTCAAAGAGAGAGAGAGCGAGCTGGAGAAGTTAGTTTAAATTAGCGTCCATTCTTTACAGTCTGCAATGATTGCATTATAGACTGAACAAGGCAGTTAGTGCATTTCAAAGAGGCAATTTTAACCATTGAAAAAAGTTTTAACGTGATGAATGGGTATATCCAGCATTAAAGGATCACAGTTTCTCTGGTACATTATATCTGCTCCAGACTATTGGCTGAACCATAGGGCTCTTTTATAAAACATGACCTTGAGTAACAACAGAAGGACTGGGGAAAAGTTGGAAGCAGACAGAGTTGCCTGTCACTGCCTAACAAGGCACAGTATATTTTCCATAGTGTTGTGTTATAGTCAATTTCTAATAGATTTTACTTTTCCATCTCACTTATTCCTGGGATGCAGCAATAAACACAGTGCAAGTTTATTAAATACAAAGTTTCAGGTTTCTTTGTTAAACACATCCCCTACATTTCTATTACTTTGTTTGTTTGGATGTCTGTGAACAGATTTTCGATTGGAGCTCATGTCTGACTTTGATTGGACCACTCAAGGGCATCCAGTCTATTGTCGGAAAGCTTTGTTTTAGTGTTCCCTTGGCTGTGTTTCAAAGCTGACAGTCATCCTTGTGATATCTTCCTGTGAACTTTGTTTTTGGAACTGTGTCAGTTTGGGAAAACAGTGTTTCATACATGCGATAGGGAAGAAGTGTCTTTTCTGTGTACACTTCCCTATAAAGTAAAAGATCCTCACAACTGTACTTGCATGGGTTTCCTCTGGGTACTCTGGTTTTCTCCCACAGCCCAAAGGCATGCGTATTACACCAGCTGGCCACTCTATATTGCCTGTGACTGGTCGGTTCCATGGGATTGGCTCCAGCTTGCCCCCCTCACTTATTTAAACACATTTTAATACACAGCTTAATGATACTTGGAAAATACACATATACATAATTTTCAATATTTTCCATGTGTCAAAGAGCAAAGTCCAATAAAAATCATCAAGAGACATTCGCAATTCCGAAAAATATAGCTTTGCTCCTTATTGTAAAGATTATTATGATTTGTACTCTAAGCATGTGACAGAATATTAAACATTGTAAGTATTGATAATAATATAAGTACTAATTATAATAAACAGATATTGGGGCGGTACGGTGGTGCTGTGGTTACCACGTCCGCTGCACAGCAAGAATGGCTGGGTTCGCACCCGGGCTTATGCGTTTCTGTGTGGAGTTTGCATGTTCTCCCTATCCTTGTGTGGGTTTCCTCCGGGTTCTCTGGTTTCCTCCCACAGGGAGGAAAACATGCACAGTAGGCTAACTGGCTGTTCCAAATCGCCCCTAGGTGTGAATTTCAGTATGAATGGTTGTATGTGTGTTGGCTGGCAAGCTGTTCAGGGTGTACCCCGCCTTCTACCAGAGTTGGCTTAGATAGGTGCCAGCATCCCCGCGACCCTAATTAGGATCAAACGGCTTAGAAAACAAATGATGTATGAATGAATGAACAGATCCTACACAGATCCATCCACAAGTTTTTATATTTTATCTGCTTGAGTCTACAGGTCAGGATTTTAAATGTATTGTTGATGAACAAAAAAGTTGCACAAGCTGAGTTTTACTTGCATGGTGGTGCAAGCGAGCACAATATAACGCTTGTGGGACAAAGAGCGATCACATGTCACATAGATGTGCAGTGCTGCATGGCACATTTATAGCATCATGATTAATATTATTTAATTACTCAATGTGACAGCTTCCCAAGTTTGCTACACAAGATATGGGTTGGCAGACTGACAGTTCACTTGGTTTATTTGCTGAAGTCGCTTTTTGTGTGTCCTTTTCAGAGATTTTAATGCATCAGTCCACACATACACACAAGACCAGAGCACCAGTTCGCTGCTCCCAGGTCTCTCTCCCCAGTCCCCAGTCTTCTCTTACTCCGCATCTCTTACAGAACACGCATAAATAGGCATGCTAATTTGCCACAGATGCATTCACTTACTCACCTGCTGGCTTCATCTGACCCCTCTCCACCTGCAGTGGGCGCTCGTTCCTGTCCTCGCTACCACACTCAATTAGTTGACTAACGCTCTACATTAATAAATAGTATCTGTGGGCTTACATTGTAGTAAAAACAAATAGTAAGGCACATGGAATGGATATGCAAGGAAATAGTAAAGAATGAATGCTTGGTATACTTTCAGAGTCTGAAAAGGCATTCAGAAAAGATAAAAGAAATAAGGCCTGTGGACTATGAAAGACCAAACGGGCTCATGTTGATTAGACTCAGATTTAACTTGCAGTGGATGGGTGTAGCAGTTTAACACATTTTTCTTTTTAAAACTCCAGCTATGGTCTTAATTTAAAGCTTTACCATTGCAAGTCTGACTACAGATTTCACCAAGTTAAAAAAGTTATAAGGGAAGGAGAAAAATTACAAAACATTCAGAATGACGGGGGCCGAAGCTTTTCATCTCGTTACTTCACTGGAATGAAAGATTAAAAAAAGAGAGAAAGGCAAGAAATAGCAGTCCCCAGAGGAAATCAAAATGCATTGAGGTCACCAGGATTTATGCTATGAAAATGACTTTCGATGCGTGGCGCATGCGGTCACATTCGTTTTCTGCTCCTTTGCATAGCAAATGAAGCATTCTCAATCGCTTTCTATTAACATTCTCGAAGTCTTGCCCACATCCCATACCACTATCACATTCAATCAATTTTCCAACCAAGCATTGTGAAATTAAAATAAATCATTAAATAAGATTTTACGAAATGGTGTGCAAATGAGCTTGCCTGATGACCTCAAACGAAAAAAAAAAAAAAAAAAAAAAAAAAAAAAAAAAAAAAAAAAAAAAAAAAACTTCTTTCAATAAGAACAAATTTGGAAATGAGTGTGCCGATGTAAAAGAATGCATATGATAATGAATTCGATAATACTCAAATGATAGGAGTGCACTTGGCTTGCTCCTTATAATTGGTGAGTTATGCACTCCTTCATCAGCGAACACATTAGTCTGAGTCAATATTAATGTGGGCTCACTATGTCTGCAGGCTGGTCTACACCAGATAATGATCCAAGAAATGTGCTTTCTTTAGATATACCTTGCTTAAGGTTGGGTACACTGAATGGATATATAGGTGTTTCAGATAGTACATACAAGGGCAACATGGTGGCATAATGGTTAGCACATCTGCCTCACAGCAAAAAGGTCTGTGGTGTCGATTCCTGGATTCAGAAGTTTCTGTGTGGAGTTTGTATGTTATCCCCGTGCATGTGGGGGTTTCTAAAGACATGCACAAAAGGCTAACTGGCTGTTCCAAATTGACTGTAGGTGGGAATGTGAGTGTGAATGATTGTGAGTGTGCATGTTTTGGCCCTGCGATGGTCTGTTGCGATGGTCTGTACAGGGTGTACCCTGCCTTTACCCAGTGCTGGTTGAAATAGGCTCCAGCCTCCCCATGACTCTAATAGGATTAAGCAAATTACTGAATGAGAAATAGTATATACGGTACATGCAGTTTAAAACCTGTTGTTTATTCTATATCTAACTATCTACAGTCATGTGACATACTGTAGTCGTTTTCATAATTAAAATAAACGAAAAAAAACATGGAAAAAGTAAGTATATTTTTACATTTATCAGACTTTTAAGTACATAAAATTTATATTAAATTCGGTGCCAGTCATTTGAACCTGCTGTAGGTGGAACCTCTCTTTTTTAAACCTGACATCCTGGGTCTGGTTTTCTATTCCTTATTGAAATGTGTGGTGTCATCATTTAAAGGCCATTAGAAAATAGGTTGTGAGTGTCTACGCATCTGGCAAGAAAATTAAAAATGAAAATAAAAAGTCAATCATTTTATTAAAACAAGATTTAAATGTAAAGAAAGAAGATTGTTATCCACCAACATTTTCCCAGTGTTTTTAAATCTAACAGTTAGATGGAAATTTTAAAAAAGAATTTTTTTAAAGATTCCGTTTCCATTTCTTCAAGTGACTCAAAACCGTAGGCAGTTGACATGGTGGGAGTCAGATTTTGGGGAGTTTAAATGTCATGCAATTTTCAACATCCAAGTAGATGACTGGTGAACAAGATGCCTCCACTTTCGGTGTAAAGGACAATTCATGTTTATTTTTTTTCCTTTAAATATCAGCAAGCTGCCAAGAAATGTTATGTATGTTGCCATATGGTTTACACACACACACACACACACACACACACACACACACATATATATATATATATATATATATATATATATATATAT
>JAQMYF010000023.1:45528411-45538473 GCA_030014195.1 Neosilurus mollespiculum
ACATCTAGGGGTAATTTGTTTTTTAATTATATATATATATATATATATATTCCACCCCCCCCCCCCCCTATTCTAAACCCAAGGGCGATGCAAACGTTTGCCCAGAACTGCTCACCCTGTGAACTGTAAATGGCTTAATCTGCTCCAATGCGTCATCAGCTGTAAACGTAAACACACTTGTTTCCTATAACAAACAGGCCTATGTTTATACATAGTGGGTTTAATCTGAGCACAAAAAAAATCATTTACTCAACAAAATCACCTTTAAGGTTTCTATTACATACTGCACATGATCAGAGGGATTCAATATTTATTTTAACACACACCAAATAAAGCTGGCAAAGCTTATAAACCTTGTATAACGAGAACAGGCCCAGGACAGGCCCCTATAGAGAGAGACGAGAGATCCGCCGAGCCATTCAGCAGGAATCCTACAGAAAACAAAAAAACAAAAGTCGGGCATCTTAGAATCACATCCTTTCCCCGTGATTTACCTTTTAGCTCGTTGATAATTTGACGAAGCGTTGTGCAGCCCTGTGCATGCACTCTCGCGTACAGCCTGCATAATAATAAGCGCTTAGGAGCACCGCATCTCCGCACTGAACCCGAATCCCACAGCGACACGATGCGGCTCTCTCTTCCGACCTCAACAAATCCCCCCGTATCACAATCCCGCCACCTCCAACAGCACGACAGCCAGCTCTGGCTTACAGATTCTGCATGCACATAAGGGAATCAACCATGCGAGTTCGGGTATGGTCCTTCTCCTGCACCTCCATGCTCTTCCACACATCATCATCATCATCATCATCCTTAGTCTCCACCTGCATCCTGCTTGCCCAGCATCCACACTGCGCCTCCTTCCGACAGCAGGCTAAAAATATCCACCACGGCCGCCTTGTATCTTCACCTTACTGTATCTGGCTTTACTGGGCTTCTCTTTAGCCATGTAAAAAGCTCAATAAGGGCATCATAGTAACTCACAGTCTATATAATATATTTTACTATAAAAAAATAAATGTACAAGCTTTGTAAGAGCTTTATTGTATTCCATTGTTGTTGTTTTTTTTTTTTAATTAACCTATTAAATTATTATGTAACATCAATCTATCCATTATTAATATATCCCTTATCCAACAAGGAAAACCAGTGACTTTGGGTGAGAGGTGAGGTACACCCTGAACAGATCATAAGTCTATTGCAGGGTTATCAAAAATAAATAAATAAATAAATAATAATAATAATAATAATAATAATTCACACCCATTGGAACTTTAGAGTAGCCAGTTGACCTAATGTGCATATCTTTGGACTGTGGAAAGAAACCAGCGCACCCCGAGGAAACCCGCACAAGGAGAACATGCCAATTCCTCACAGAAGAGTCCGAGTCCTTGGACCTTCTTGCCATAAGGTGAGAGTGCTAACCACTGCACAAGGCTACCACTCTCACTTATTCCCACTCATTTGCCAAACCTCTTAATTCTATTAGGTTGTGGGAAGGCTGGAGCCTTAACTGGCACTGGGCGAAGGCGGGGTACACCCTGAACAGCTCACCAATCCATCACAGTACCAACACACACACACACACACACACACACACACACACACACACACACACACACACAAAACTCGAGGCAACTGGGAACAGCAATTATCCTCAGCAATTGCCTAATATGCATGTCTTTGGACTTTGGCCAAATACTTGGAGGAAACCTACGCAAACTCCACACAGAACGCCCGCTCCAAGTCCCGGACTCGAACCCAGGACCATTTTGCTGTGAGGCGGATGTGCTTACCACTACACCACCATTCCGAAAATAAATGTTAAAAAAAATCTCCCTTTTAAATGTTGTTTGCTTATAAAATTCCTTTTACTTCATGTCTTTATGTACAGTTTATTGTGCTTCGTTTGCTTTAAAACAGCAGAACTGTAATACCACCAACTGTACACATCGGGGAGCCAAATACACACTACATCAATCTAGAAAATTTTGGAGCAGTGCTCCTTAGTCCTTGTCCTGAACACCAGCAACCTGCAAACTATGTTGTACTCCCTCCTGTGACCTTACCCTTTTAAAAGTTCACGCTTATTTATGACTGGTGAGTTAAATTTATGAGTTTGGAAACAGGGAAACAACCAAAATGTTCAGGAGGAAGACCACAATCCAGGTCTAGGACCACGATCAAGGAACACAGTTCTGAAGAAATATTTATATTCTAGAGTTTTCTATATGATACACTCATAATATGTCTTGAAGAGTTTAGGACAAACCTGAATAAAGCAGGTAAAAGTGATTGATTAATTGATTGATTGATTGATTAATTGATTGATTGATTGATTGATTGAAGGCAAAAAATTGGAAACCCTTTTGATCTAATGAGTTTTACTTGTTTACTTATTTACATAATTCTAGCTGTAAAAGTGTATAAATAATACATTTATAATATTAATTAAAACCTGATTAATCTTCATTACAGCTCTACAAGTACACAGTACATCACATGAGGGGAAAACCCAACCTTACCAACTTCTTTTGGTTAGCATGTTAAAAAAAATCCAATAATCTGAGCAAGCGTAAATATTTGTAGACAAAACCAGATTTCTTGTCGCCACAACAACAGCAATGTTTATATTGTTGGGAGAGGATATCCCGAGAGACACAAGCATAGACAACCGACTGTAAACTATTGTGTATTATGGTTTTGATGGGTCATATCACTGACACAACACATTACACATAACCTTTGTGGAAACACCTTTGATCCACATTTCAGTGTGTATTTTGCTAAAACGGGTTACTAAATCCTCTGTTAGAAGACATATACAGAATAAACTAAAACCTATTAAATTAAAATATTACTTGTTAAAGTATAATTTGTTACTAAATGCAAAACATACCCAATAAAGACATGATAAATATCGTCAAAACTGAAAGTGACTTGTACATGTATTTATATATGTATTTTTGGTATTGTTCAAACTCAAATCAAACTCTTTGTCACCTTCTTGTTGTTGCTCTTGTTGTTGTGAACGGTTGGCTTTAAATGTCCTACTCCTCCATTATTAGCAATCAGAATCATGTGAATTTCGGCAGACTTGTTCTTGTGGACACTAGCTAAAATTCAGTGGAGAATGATTTTGGATTTCTGAGCCAGAAACAGAATTATGACATCATAGCTGAATAAATTCAAAGTCCAACTGCTCCATGGTGCATAAAAAGAATCGAACATAACGAGGCAACATTATATTGAACAACAGTGTCAAAAAATTCTGCAGAGTAAGGTTTTTCACTTGGATGTCGAAGCAAAACGTCACAGTCATGAAGTCCTACTCCTTCCTCTGTTATTACTAACCAGAATCATATGAAACCTTGCAGGCTTATATTAGATGACCTGACAAACAATTCTAAGGATTGGATTATGTGAATTCTATAGATTTTTGATTTTCAAACCGGAAACAGTATTGGCATTAACATCTATGTAGCCGGATCTGAATGTATCACAGATATACCTTCAGTGTTTAACTCGCTTGAGCTTGTTATATACATGTACATATACATGAATTAGGGTGGCATGGTAGCGTAGTGGTTAGCATGTCTGCCTCAATAAAGAACGTCCTGGGTTCGACTCTCTACGAAGGCATTTCTGTGTGGAGTGTGTAAGTTCTCCCCGTGCTTGTGTGGGTTTTCTACAGGACATCCAGTTTCCTCCCAGAGTCCAAAGTTGTCACCCACAGTTGGCTGAGATAGTCACAGGCCTCCCTGTGACCCTAGTAGGATCAAATTGTTAAGCAAATTAATGTATATCACTGTAGGTCTATCATGCACGCACAGTATGTGAGTTTAGGGAACTGGATTAGATAAGCAGTGGAACGGGTACCTGTGACCCACTAAACTCTTGACCTGTGAGGGGAACAGTGCGGGTTTAATTGACCCAATGTCTGTCGGCAGTGTCACAGAAGCAGTGAGTAAGAACTCACAACAGGGAACGTGCTTGCTGCCGTGTAAATTGGGGGCATGGGATGTAGCAGGGGGTCATGCTTGGTGCAGCCACTGTGCAGTTCAGTGGATGAGAAGTGTATGCATGTGTGTGTTCTCCAAGCTGTACAGGGGTCATAGAGAGGTGAAATACATGGTGGAGGTACAGTACTCAGATTTTTTTTCTTGTACATGGCAAAAGTGATGCCATGCTACTAGACCTAACTCACACTGGTCTGGTTTTTAATGTAGAGGACTTGCACATGGTAACAGCTTATCTAACATTTCAAGATTTGAAAGATTGGGGCTGGGGGGGTTTGTTTGTTTCTTTTTTTTTTTTAAAGGAAAACAATAAGTGTGTCTAAATAATACTGGTTTAACCAAGAAAGGACTTATATTATCTCATATAATTTTTGATTTTTAAAAAAGTGCTGAGAATGGGTGAAAGAAAAGTTGATGATTATTATTGTTATAAATAAAGACCTTTATTTGGTTTAAAATAAAAAAAAATCTTGTAAGTATTATAAATTATTATTATTATTATTATTTATTCATTCATTCATGGGCTCCAGGCGAGGGCGAGGTACACCCTGAGCAGCTCACCAGGCCATCGCAAGGCAGAAACATCCTGATGGCAGTCCAGTGGCCATACTCATTTTGAATGACAGCAATGGTTCTTTTACATGCTTCTCACCACAGACAGTGAGAGACATGGCTGGCCTTTGATAACCCAGTTAGCTGCATTGGGGTATTATTATTATCATCATCATCATCACCATCATTATGATTCATCATCATTTATTTCCTGACTTAATCCTAATTAGGGTCGTGGAGAGGCTGGCGTCTATCTCAGCCGACTCTGGGCGAGGGGAAAGTACACCCAGGACAGCGTGCCAGGCCATCACAGGGCAGAAGCACGCTGACGGCAATGCAGCCACAGACGGTGAAAGACATGGCCGGCCTTTGACAACCCAGTTAGCTGCACTGGGGCGACAGCAGTGACAGCCTGGTGACAGTGGGGCTTGAACCCCCGACCTTGGGATCATTAATCCAGCACCTTAACCACCAAGCCACCACTGATCCTATTATTATTATTATTATTATTATTATTATTATTATTATTATTATTATTATTATGATTATTATTATTATTATTATTATTGTTGTTGTTGTTGTTGTCGTTATTATTTGAATTTCTTTTAATGTTAATTTGAGCTTAGCAATCATTTATTTCTTTGGGGAATTAATCAGCCTTAGAACTCTGCCTTCTTCAGGCAGGCTTGCCCTCATAATGGCCTCTGCTTGCCCCCAGTTGACATTTTTAGCTTGTCTTTGTCAACAGCAAGGTCATGTTTTCCTGACAGTTTTGACATCTCTGGGCCTCTCTGTTCTCTGTCACTCTGTCTCTTCGCCTGGCTCAGATAGAGAGAATCCCCTTGCTGGAAGAGAGAAAAGGTCCCAGAGACCAAGCTGTTAATTCAATCAGGAGTGTGGCATGCTCAATTAGGCACCCATAAGGGCCCAGGAAGGGTTCGCGGGGCCCTGCGGAGGGCAGGCAGCCCAACCTCTGAGAACCATTAATTGTGGATGACAGTGTGTAAACATTTGGGTGAATAGGCGGCACAGGTGCTGGACACCCAAGCCTTGTCTCAATGGCCCTTTTCACACCCAGAACCCCTCTGCATTCCCTCACGAGCACTCCTTCTTTATTAAACATTACATAAGGTGCCACAATGACAGGGTTGAGAGAAGTCGAGTATTTACGTATTTGTGTAGAAGAAGAAAAACAAAACAAAACGGTGAATCAGTGGTTGGCAAGATGTGGACCGAAGAGGCTCCTCTGAATCAGGAACGGGAACCCACTGCAAGCAGAACATGTAAAAGATGTGGAATTCATCAAATGAAAGCCAGATGAGAGGCTTTAAAGGAAGCAGACTCTCCTTCTGACCTCACTTTTTTTCTGCAAAGTCCTTTTTTCTCTGTCCATCCTCCTTTTTCTTTCCAGTTTTTTGCTTTTCTTCTCTTCTGTTTCCTGAAAAGGAGCTACCAAAGAACATAGAACATAATCGATAATCAGCAATCCTGTTTACACGCAGAAATGTTTTTTTTTTTACATGGTAACATCTGATCTTAAATTGCACAACATTTCAGTCTGAATCCCTAACAGCACAACAAACAAGAAGTAACTAGAATCAGAACTGTTATCTGCAGTGATTGAGGAGGTTCATGTGAAATACAGTAGCAGCTGTTATAAACATGAACAAGCTGAAATACTACCTCAGTTCATGACCATTACCTCTCTCAAGAGTGTTATGTTATCAGTGGTGTTGGTTTGTTCGACTGTTTGCTTGTTTGTTTGTTTACTTTTAGCGGCTATATGAAAAAATATTATGAATGAATTTTAATTACTTTTTTTGGAGGGGTGGAGTATGGCCCAATAACACTTCATTAGATTTTTGTTAATGATCCTGATCAAATTTTAGATCCAGAATTTTTTTAAAGATTTTTTTAACTTAGATTGTTTGGAAGTGTGGTATTAAAGAAGGCCCAACAGGGGGTGCTGTGTCCTTTGTTAGTGTTTCAGCTTGGCGGAGGTTTGCACTCCCCAAATGCTTTTTGATCAAAATGCATTTTGGAAGTAATTAAATGAAGGAGATATCATCAAATCAAAACACAAATGAGACAAATAGTAAAAAAAAAAAAAGTGACAGAATTGTAAATGTTTTTGTGTTTTGAACAACACAGATGCTAATGTCTAAACAAAGCTTTTCTGTTCAATGTGTAAACAAAGAGACGTAAAATGATTATGGGCTTGAAACGCACATAACAAATGATGTTGCCTATTTGCCTTTGAATGAGTATTTAATGATATAACTATGAGTGTATAAAATAGAGTCCTGTTTAATGTTCCATAGATGTAAAATGTTACAAAAGCAGTCTGGAGTAATTAGAAAGTAAGTACACATGTTGCTAAGTAGCCCATCACATATGCTTCAGAAGGGGCTTTTATTATTAAAAAAAAATATGATCAATTAAGGGATTAGGGAATTGTCTCAAATCTTTTGAGTGTGAAAATGGGTAGACAAAGAAACTTTCCCCTTGTTTTGGTAAAACCACGATAAAGCTTGGTCCAGATGTCTAATTACCCAAGATGAAGCTGGGTTTAGCAGTGAACCGCATGGTATGAAAACATACACAGATATTTTGATCACTCAACATGAACTGGGCTTGTCATGCTTATCTTGTACATCAAAATGATATACAGGCAGGGGGGCATCCTTTTGGCTGTACATTCATGTTGATTAAAGGCATGCGACATGCACAGCCTGGTGATAATTAGACCCCAGATCGGCAGGGAGCCGCTAGCTGCTCTTGTCTACAGACACCTGCTAATTTTCTGCCGGCTTTGTTCCTGTTTATAATCAGTGGACAGTGGATTGAGGATCTATCAAAAGGGCTGGTGTGATAATTGGGCATCACAGGTCTATTCAGTTTGCTTGTTAATCCTTTTCCATCAGCCGTTTGTTAAATCAATGTTTCAGATAACAACACCAGACCATGTTGGGCAACTTTCGGTCTAGCAGCAGTTTTTCACACTTTTGTCTGGTGCGCTGGCATAGTTAAAGAACAGGCGGCAGAGTGAAAGTAGATGCAGAACATTAAATGATCTTGTTAACATTCCATTAGATGCCCTTGAAACCCCTTGCAGCCATGCCCTAACTTTTTTCCAGAATAACTTCTCACAGGAATGGACCAGCTGGTACAGAGAGGAGTAGTTAAGCACACCAAAGCCCTTTGAAAGAGCTCCAGGAATGGATCAGAACACAGCCCTGCTCTGCACTTGTGTTTGCATGCCTCACTGTGTGATAATGCAATGCCCTGAATGGCATGATCTATGTACCCGGCTGTAGAACTTGTATAAAATCATGGTTCTGACAGAAAGAGAAACTTTCCCATGTTTAGGGCCTTTCATGTGCAAAAATAATCCATAAGTACAGAGATTGTTCACTGTCATTACAAGCCACTTCAGTGCTGATCTCTAAACCATCATGACCTACTGTGTGTGTGTATGTGTGTGTGTGTGTGTGAGTGTGTGAGGGTGTGCATGAGAGAGAGAGAGAGAGAGAGAGAGAGAGAGAGAGAGAGAATGTGGAGGGAGCAGAAGGAGGGTAGGACACCTGCACACAGCTCAAAGACCCTCTGTCTCTGCTTCACACTCTCAAACACACACACACACACACACACACACACACACACACACACACACACACACACACACACACACACTTAACAGGAAGCCAGTAATGAATATAAGACACACACACAAAAAAAAAAGAAAAAGGGAGAAAAGAATGTAATCTTATAATAAATATAACAATTTCCCCTCTGACAAAAGCATTTTTCTTTGTTGTTCTTTCTTTTTTATATCTGCCAAGGAGGCTATGTTTCCCCTAAGTTTGTATGTTTATTTGATTGTTTGTGTGTTTGTTAGCAGGATTCTGCAAAAAAGTTATGTGTGAAATTTCATGAAATGTCTACCAGAGGTGGACCTTTGGACAAGTAAGACCATTAGATTTTGGAGATGAGCTGGATAAAATTTTGGATTCATGAATTTTTTTTTAAATAATTCTTTACCATAATGAAATTTATGCACAATTTTCGACATCTAGATTCATATGACGGTTTGCTGGGCTTGGCTGAGGTTTACGCTCTCTCAAGGACTCTTGTTTATTAGCTTATATTAGTATGATGTTGTCTTGATCAGAACAGCATGTGTTGATTGTATACCCTTTTTTTGCAGAGTGTTACAGATAAAAAGAAACAAGAATTTGCCTTGATGTCGGGACGCTTCGGGTTTTTTGTTGAGCCCTACAAAAAAGTTTCAAAAAGAGACAAGAAGCTATATCTTTTTACAAATTTAAATTTTGACACTGAGAGTTTTTTAAGATTTTAAAATAATTGAAATGCATTAATATGCTTTTTTATTGACTGAATGGTTAATAACGTGATTGATTCCCTTCATTTATTTTACCTCTTAGATACATAACTGTATGCAGGTGTGTGTTTACCATATCTTACTCTTTCTTGTTTAGCACAGTATCTACAGTGATGCAAAAACAATAATTCAGTTAGCCTGGTGGGTACACACCTTCCTTCATGCTCAGTAATTTACCATGTCTATATATTAATGGATATATTAAATAATGACGATAATAGTTATGCCTGACGTCATCCCACAAAACAAATTAGTTTTTGCTATTGCTTATAACAGCTATAAACAGCCTTTTCCCCAACAAACAAACAAAAATAGCACTTGTCATGTTTAACCTGAATGTTTTCCATCATATATATATTCATACATATTTCATATTTTAACATAAGTTAACAGGCGCCTATTTTCTATTTAGTTGGATCACTAATGTACTTAGAGCGTGCTGCGTTTATTGAACGGTTCGGGTGTCAGTCATCCTCGGTTGTCCCACCTCCTGGGTTTTTAAATGAGCGCCAAAAGAACGTGAACTATTCAACCTGTAGCTGCCGCGAGGAGCGCGCCCGCGTGTTGGATAAAGTGGGTTGCTATGGCGATCATCAGTCTGTGAGCACTATGTGAACTCTAACCTTCATAGAACACCTAAAGAAGAATAAACTGAGGAGGAAAGAGAAAGTGGACCAGAGGAGGGGATTCTTTTTGGGGAGGATTTCTGCTCATTAAACATTTAACTCTTCTGTATCAGTGAGTTTTCGACATTAAGAGACATGTTGCTTCAGCACCTGGTAGTTTTGTGCTCTTTGAACCTGTTCGTGCCGCAGATCCTGGCGCAGAAAACCAACGGGCAACGGGTGAGTGACAAAATACACACGCACGCGCACGCACGCACGCGAGCACGCGCACGCACGCACGCACGCGTCTGTGTTTGTAAGGACAAGCCAATTAATGCAACTAATTAATGTCATGCAAAATCTAAATCAAACCCTAATATTAACTTTAGTAACTAAAAGGAAACCTTTTGTCTATCTATCTATCTATCTATCTATCTATCTATCTATCTATCTATCTATCTATCTGTCTGTCTGTCTGTCTGTC
>JAQMYF010000023.1:45539034-45561435 GCA_030014195.1 Neosilurus mollespiculum
ATCTATCTATCTATCTATCTATCTATCTATCTATCTATCTATCTATCTATCTATCTATCTATCTATCAGTCTTTCTGCCTGTCTGTCTGTCTGTCAGTCTGTTTTTCTGTATGTATTTATTTTCATCTGTCTATCTGTCTGTCTGCATGTCTAGCTGTCTGTCTGTTTGTCTGTCTGTATGTATGTATATATTTCCATCTATTTGTCAGTCTTTCTATCTGTCTGTCTGTCCATCTATATGAATGTCAATCAATCTATCTATCTATCTGTCTGTATGTCTATCTATCTGTCTATCTGTCTCTCTGTGTCTATCTATCTATCTATCTATCTATCTATCTATCTATCTATAAGCTGAAGGGATTTTTTATTTCTGTGTGGGAAAAGTGTCTTTTTGTTTGTGGGAATCTCTTATATGTCCCCATAAATTCAAACTGTCAGATATTCCTATTCTTGTGGGAAGTTTATATCTTGGTCCCCACCAACATATAAAAACCTGTACACTAGCTGTAAATGTCACCACACGCGCACACTCATACCAACCATTAATACATCAACTGTTCATTAATAATCATGTATTTGGTTTAATTTATCCAATAAAATATGACTTAATGTGGATTCCCCTCAGTTAGTCACATGACCTGATGACCTATCCTGCATACTTGCACGACATGAAATCAGATTCATCTCTTCACTCTTTTAATGTCTGTCTGATAGTTTAGAAAGATTAGTAGATCTAATTATAAGAGTCATAGTAAAGGAGTTCAGTTAATAGTCAAATAACAGTAATAGTTAATAGTCATAGTTAAGTCCTTGCAGTATGATACTGGTATCAGAGCTCTGAGTATCAGATGACACATGATGTCGGACTGACACTTTTAAACAAGCTTTTACGCTTATGCAAAATTTTAGAGGAGTGATGATGGCTCTAATTAGGATGCTTTTGCATTCTGAAAAATCTTTAAAAAAAGAAGTTTGCTCAGCAATTTATAAAATAGAGGGTTTAAGGCTTTACTCAATGATTCACGGATAAATGGTGCTGGGATTTGATCTCACCTGCATTCTTCCAGACAGCAGCCCCAAAACCTTAAAGGTGCACATTCACTCGTGTCCTATGTGTTTTTCTTATACTATCAATTTATTTTGGCTAAATACAAAGATTTCCTGGTAAAACCACTGCAGTTCACAGGCTTAGTTTCTTTTATTCACCTGTAATGGTTCTGTCTCTGTTTACACTAACAATAACGATAGCAATAACAATACCACATGACTAAAGGAAGGATCCTGGGCATGAGCAAAAACTTGTCATTGCACCACCTGTTTGTAGAAAGTGGAAAAGCCAGAGATCAAGCGTTCTGTGCTCTCGTTTGGCTCAAGATGGCAATGTATACTAATATTATCACTTCTGTTGAATACTAAGGTACAGGAGTAAGCAAATTGTTTCAGAAAGATGTTGTAGCTGATTCTATTTTATTTACAACAGATAACATTGTATTTCATGCTTATTTAATATGCCGGGTAAGTGGACGGGCCCATTTAACTACTGGGCCACTGCCATAAGCGGCTTAGAAAATGAATGAATGACCCATCATTCTTAGAGGGCTCATTTGTATGGGGGTCATCACAATAGAGGTGCGATAGAAAACTGACTGAGGCGAATTGCAATTCGTGGCTGTCGCTTTTCATTCTCAAAATCTTCTCAAATTTGTCTTGTGACATCCGTGGCATTGCTTTTGGTCACCTTATTCATGAACGCATCGCAAAAAAAATCAAACAAGTTCGAAATTTCCGCCAAAACGAGGCTCTGATGTTGAGTGGTCTCAAACTCTTCTCAAACAGTCCACACATGTCGCGAGAAGTTCGCAAAGTTGTCATTTTGCTCGCAAATTATTCGTTTTTTTTTTGTTCACAAAGAAAATCAACAAGTTGGAGACTTCCACGTGGAAAGTTTGCGAAAAGTTTGAGACTTGCTGGCGTCTGCGTCTCAAGTCGCATATTTGTATATCTGCGTCTGCGTATTTGTATTTTGTCATTATTCTGTGTATTTTGTCATTATTTGTATTTTATTCACATTTTGTTCGCACTAATAACGTGTGAATAAAAAGGGAATGGTTTGAGAGCAAAAGAACAAAAAACGACCTTTTTTATGAGTTTTATGTGATATACGTTTTTAAGCCACAAAATATTCACTTGCATGTGGAGTTGCAAAACTCCTTAACACGAATTTTTTTCAAATTTGCAAAAAAATTGCAAAAATAAATCAATTTGTGTCAGTCGCTTTTGTGGTCACTCCCTATCCAAAGGATGTAGGTGAAGACCAGCTAACACAAATACAGTACCGTTTTCATGATTACCGAACATACATAATACATAACATTCAAATAAGATCCAGGATCTAATAAAAATATATATTTTTAATTCATTTTTATAGATCGATGCTAATGAGTCCAGCTGTGCATGGACGAAGCTACATTGTCTTGTAGGTTTGCCTGTGATACTTTATTCAAACCCATTGCCCTTTTGTCGTATATGTCTTTTTGCTCCCCTTGGCTTGCACCCCTGTGGGTTGTAAGAAAGGAGTGAGCTGTTGCCTTCGTGGCGCTGCGTTTTATACAATTTCAACAAAGACAACATTGTGGATTTCTTGTTCTTTTCTGTTTTTTTCTCTCAGTGCTGAATCAGTTTGCGGGGGCAGGACGTCCTGAATGGTCGCACTATATGGCTGTGTTTAAAAGCAATACTTTTCCATCTGCCAGCTTTTGTTTTCCGTCCCATTTCTCAGGCCATCATTTTCACAAGTGAGAAAGTCTGAGTCACGGTGATGAGCTTTATTCTCTTCTTACTCCCTTTCTCTCCTCTCTGCCTCTTTATGTTTTTTTTTCTCTACTTCTCTTTTATACTCTGGTCTGAATCAATGATATGACACTTGCCAGACGAAACTCTACAACGTGCCCCAGTTACAGCATTTTTTCCATCTGAGAAAGAGAGAAACCTCAAGTACCTGATGGGCCAGCAGTTTAGGCCCAAGAATGATTTGGCAAGATTGTCTTTTTCGGATAATGTCTATTTAATGAGCCACAGAGCCGCAGAGAATGAGTGAATGTGTGCGAAAACGAGACAGAAAAGAGCAGGAAATGTAGGATGCAAGTAAAAGAAGGAGAAAACAAGTGAGAGGTTGTCGGATGGAGCAGAAGCACTGTCATAACTAGCGTCTGAGAGTGTGTTGACTCATAGATGAATCCACGACAAAGTAATGCATGACACCGATTAAAAAAGATGTATGATCTGTATGAGAGTGTCTGCTTTGGGTTATACAGTTAGAAAAAAATGTAAGGGAAAATGTAATTGTTGTTTAATTATTGATGTATTCATTAATATATTTTAGGTAATATGGGGCACCAGAGCATTTTACTGCAGAGTATTGTATTGTTTTTTTATTTGCTTTGTTTTCTTCAAACTAGCAGGAAAATCTTTTTACCTTCACTTGATTTAACACTGATACAGACATTACACTCGGGTTTGACAGTTTCTGGGCTTCCTGAGACAAGATGACTCTTTTAACAGGTGCTGTGTGTGTGTGTGTGTGTGTGTGTGTGTGTGTGTCTGTGTGTGGGCGTGCGCTCTGTAAAAGAAAAAAAAACTTAAACTGAAAAAACTATGTCTGCAATACTAAACAAGTCCTCCCTCTTGCGCCTGAGAGTTTAACCCCCCCCCCAAAAAAAATAAATAAATAAAATAAAACACCCCGGTGTAATCATTACTGAAGGTCAGAGAGGTTATGATATTAAAAAATCTGGAGTTAAACATTAAAAAAAAATCTGTCCTCCCCTTTGTGCCTCATTAAAGCAAACTTATCTGTCGGTTGTGAGAATAGAAAGCTTCATGAGAAGTTATGAGCACTGTACTGGAAGGTGCATCCAATCCAGTAACAGGATTCTACACTCTAAGGTTCTACAGAAAGTCAAATTTGATCAGTTTATTAAATAATTAAAAATAAATAAATAAATAAATAGATAGATAGATAGATAGATAGATAGATAGATAGATAAATAATAAAACTCTTTTCTTGACTCAGAAGAACTGTATCTTTTCATTTCTGCATTTAATCTGAATCAAGGGCCTAATTTCTAGAAAATACACCTGTATTTTAAAGGAGCTTAAAAGCCGAGAAAAAAAAAAACAATGGTGTGCAAGTCTTTTCATCTCGTGTGGGGAAATGAAGCAGATCATCCACTTGGCGTGTGTGTGTGTGTGTGTGTGTGTGTGTGAATGCCACACAGAAACTGTCTGTTTTCTTTCACAAGTGGGCAAACATGACCCTTGTATCTGTTGTGATAGAGAAGAGAAATAGCAAAAGCTCCATGATGTACTTAATAACTCAGACTTTCAGTTATAGGCATGAAAAACAGCAAAGGTCTGTGATTTTTATTAAATCACAAATCAATTATTGTAATCTTCGTTGACCCATCACAGCAACGTGGGAAATTATGAAATACTTTGTTGAACTTTATATGCGATTTTCTCCAGAGTTGCATGCTTAAAAGGCTGAAAATTCCTGGCAGGTTTTGGTTAGTTACTCCAAAACTAGCAACATATGTAAGGATTTGGTATCATTTTAAAGCTTAGGATATCAGCAACAAAATGGTACCAATAACTCAAAACTAATCATTTTCAAATTAACACCCACTTTGCTGTGATGGGTTTCATTTTAATCCAGTCACCATACATGTGTTTCATACAATATTTCTGATTTATTGGCTCACGTAAGGGTTAAATGTCTTACCGGTTATATTTATTTATTTATTTATTATTAATTTTTTTAATCCCTCAGCTATGATTCTTAACCCTACCTTGGGATGCACTCAGCTGTAAGATGCATAAGATGCTAATACAAACAAGATCTACAGTATTTGAGTTGGACAAGGTGCACACATCTGAAAAATCCATCAGAGAAAAGACTCCAGTTGAATAAATTCTAAAGAAGATCTGATGTTTCATCTGGGTTTGTACAAAGCTGTATATCTGGCAATGAATTAAAAGAAAAAATAATAAATGGGGGATATAATAATAGATTTGTAATATGTTTTAGCATTATAAAAGTATAAATAATTTGGATTAAAAGACTCTTCAACTAAAAGCAGCTTCAACAAATATAGTGACTAAAATGTTAAACTGAAGTGTACTGAGCAAAGGGACGTAACCACAAATAAATATTTAGAATGAACAGATGTATGAGTGCAATAATAATAATGGTAATAATAATAATAATAATCATCATCATCATATTTATTATTACCTCCGCCAAGGAGGTTATGTTTTCACTGGCATTGGTTTGTTTGTTTGTTTGTCTGTCTGTTAGCAACATTACTCAAAACTTATGAACGGATTGTGATGAAATTTTCAGGACGAGTCAGAAATGATACAAGGAACAATTGATGAAATTTTGGCAGTGATCCAGATTAGTGTCTGGATGCAGAGAATTTTTAAAGATTTGTTTAGCGCAGATGACGTAGTCATCCAAGTTACTGTGTCCAGACCATACCGAAGCATAACTTCCAGGCTTGTGTTCGATGGTGTAATCTCATTCCTTTACCTTTCTGTACAACTTTAAGGCCAATGATCACAAAAATAATCCAATTATTAATACTTCCTCAAACGAGCGCACGGCCTCTTATTCAACGCCGGTCCTATACACAATGCGATCATATAAATGGCCGCGTGTTTGCATTGTAGGGCTCGAATAATAAACAAATGTTGCATTTGTAAAAATGCTGCATTTCTTACAATACCATATGGGGTACTGAAAGGCCTTAGCGGAGGTCTGCGCTCTCTGAGTGCTTTTCTAGTTAATATTATTATTATTATTATTATTATTATTATTTTTATTATAGGCCATGTGACCCTACACGTTTCTGCATTCCTCCTCCTTTTTCCCATTTTTTAAAATATAATAAATAAATATATCTGAATAACAAAATACTATTGTACTATTGGGTTCCAAGATTTCCCAGTGCAACAGCAGCTAACTGGGCTATCAAATGCAGGCCATGTCTCTCACTGTCCGTGGTGAGAGGCATGCAAAAGAACCATTGCTGATTTTCATCAAGAGTAGGCTGCATAGTCGTCAGCGTGTTTCTGCCCTGCGATGGCCTGGCAAGCTGTCCAGGGTGTACTCTGCCTCCCTGTGACCCTAATTAGGATTAAGTGATTCGATTCAGAATATGAATGAATATATATATATATATATATATATATATATATAGATATATAGATATATATATATATATATAGATGGATATATATGTGTGCATGTGTGTGTGTGTGTGTGTGTGTGTGTGTGTGTGTGTGTGTGTGTGTGTACCAATAATTGAACTTAATTATATTAAATCAAATTTGAGGTGTTTTACAAAGCCAGAATGTATCGATCTAGTAAAAAAAAAAAAAAAGTTAGGTGTATATCCTGTAATAAGTGCTGATTCTATATATTTGCGATAGGTCATAAACAGTATGTAGAGATAAATCTGGTATGTAGTATATATGTAAACAGTTAAGGGTAACACAAGAGTGATAACATTAATGTAAGTTTATATTTTTTAAGTAAGTAAGTTTTAAATTTATAGATGAGTTAGCGTCAGCACATTGATAGGTTTCATGTTTAATTGAAAACATGGATTTCTGTAGCAAATATTACACATTTAATTCACTCTGATTACACAACAGCTAGAAACAAACCGGTTGCTCCACTGATCCTCTAGTCTCGTTAGGCCTGATCATTATACTGTGAATAATTTCAAAGCTTCTAACTGTTCTAGCAAGTGTTTGTACATAGTGTACTATATGTTTCTCAGTATGTTAGTTTAATTTATTGAAGGCTGACCACTTTTCCCTCTACATCTCCTTTCACATAAACGGAATGTGTGAGCTGTAGAATTACAGTATAGATTATGAAATAAAACACTTTAGCAGTTCAGTATGCTTGGATCTAAACAATAGACACTTTACAATTATTTGGAGTAGGTGGCATAATCGTTATCACACTTTAAAATGAAAAAATAAACCATTAACATTTCCTTTTGGTTTGTTTTTTTCTTTCCATGCAGTATATACTTAAACTCTTAAACAGAGTTAAAGAGACAACATTACATAGCTCTGCTCCTGCTTGCCCTTGCTCTCGAAAATTATGAGTCTGTCATTTTCTTTTTTTTAATGAACCATCTTTCATTTTTTTTTATTTGCTTATTTTCCTATAAAACATATACCAAAGCAATAATGAGCCTCAGGCTACGTGGATGTCTCTGAATTGAATAGTCCCTTGATTTCAGCACATAATTATGTACATAACATGTGTATCTATTGTGATAAATGAAATATATGTTTACTTGAACCTATTTCAGAAAACTAATTTTCAAGATTATAATATTGTTGTTTTATTGGCAGAATTTATTTCTAGATAAAGCAAAATTATACCAATAGAATTAGACTATTTAATGATTGCTATTTGTAAAAGCATCTAAACTATTATTATTATTATTATTATTGATTAATATTGTCATTTTTTTAAATAAAAAAAAATCACAATATCTTAAATAAATGTAGCCATGTTCAAGATTATTCTACTCTATATATTAGAAATTATTAGTATTATTTTTTTTAAGAATTTGGGAAATGCTCTAAATAAATTGCAAAAGAAAAGTTAAAAAAGACTACATTAAAAAAAGTCTTGGCTATGTGTCAATCAAATTATAATGGTGACACAGTGCAGTTTTTCTTTTACATTTAATTCTCATCCTGATCTATACAAAACATGGTTATTCAAACTCTTTTATTAACCTCTGTCTACCTGATTAAGGATATGGGGATACATTAAAAAAAAAAAAACATGGCTGCCACAAAATAATGAATTTGCAACATTCCCTATTTATTATGAAGTTGACCATTGCATCAGTGATTATAATCTATTCTGTCCACAAAGACAAGATCTTACTGACAGGATATTTCAAATTTAAAAGCATTAAATGGCCATTTTTAACTTGATTTTTTTAATATGTGAAAAAATATATTTAAAAAGTTTCCCTAACTGTAACCTTAATAGATGCACCTCTATACCCATAAGACCTTTGGGGTGTGCACTAAGTTAATTGTGAAGAAAAAATATCTGTGTTAGAGACCATCAAAGCAATGTGTCAGTCAAATTACAATGGTGACCTAATGCATTTTATTTATTTATTTTTTTGGGATATTTAATTCTATGTGATTCTGAACCACTGGCCAGATCAAAACAAAGCTTGGTATGCAAATCCCTTCCACTGACCTCTGTGCCATTTCAAGACCCCTGGAAAATTAGCTTATTGAAGCCTGGACCCCGGAATTGCTACTTCCAGCTATATATATTTTTTTTGTTTTTGCAGCAAAGGTCAGTTCATGAAACAAATTAAGCAAGAACATCTGGGCATTTGGCTGCATTACAATGAAATATGATAATATGTTTTAGAGCAAACATCGTAGACCAAAGATTCTTCTATGATTTCATCTGGGTAGTATAATTTAATCCTGGCCACTAGATTAAAATAAATTTCCACAAGAACAGATTCCCATCTGTGATAGACACTCAAATACGTTCTGTTCTTTAAGTCAGTTGAGCATGAAAAGTAAAACTTTCCATGACAGACCAACTGAATAATTCATTTTTATTCAAATGTACCTCAAAACAATGGTATGAGTCCCAGTCTTATGATTCTTGGGGTTGAAAAAATGCAGTTGATGTTTTACATCGATCATCGATTACGCTGCTTTAAAGGGCAGTCACACATTTCTTTAAGCACCTATTAGAACAAGCTAGGTCCACTGAGGCCATAAAAACAAATGCTTAAATTGTTGATGAGCTCAGATTGCTGGGTCTTCAGCATACCTGCGGGAGTGCATCACCAAAAGCCTTGTAAAACTGCAGGAAGAACAAATGTAGACAGGCGAGTGTGTGCCAAGAGTGCATTCTCCCAGTGTTACAGACAGAGTCCGGTCCCTGCAACTCGTCTCTTTCCCAACTCTCATTTAATTAGGATGCATCACAACCAAACCAAGCTATAAACGGGCATTATGTCTGTGTGTGTGTGTGTGTGTGTGTGAGAGAGAGTTGTCCCTGTGATGGTTTGGAGAGAGAGAGAGAGAGAGAGAGAGAGAGAAAGAGAGAGAGAGAGAGAGAGAGAGAGAGAGATTTAGTGTGTCTGTGTACATGCAGTAGAATTTTTTACAGCCTGCTTTTAATAGTCTCTTCTCTTGTGTGACGTACTGACACTTACTACCAACAGACAGAAGGCAGACGGCTCAGTCGTACCAGATCTCTGAAAGAGAATGACAGACTGAAAGATAGAGAAAGTGTGTGCATGTGTGTAAAAGACAGCGAGAGAGAGAGAGAGAGAGAGAGAGAGAGAGAGAGAGAGAGAGAGAATAGAAGGCTGGCTGTGTACTCGACACACAATAAAAGACAGCTGGGATTTGGATCAGGGAGGCTTTTTGACACAGAGAATGTGTTCTGGGTCAGTGCTAAGGCATTTTGCTGTGGAGAGATAGCAGTGGGTATCAGCGGAGTGATATGGCACACTGTGGGAAACACCGGTGAGATTGCCAGCCTCCCAGAGCCTTCAATTACAACAGGATAAAGCAAGCTTTTTTTCCCCTCCTGAGAAGTGTATCATTGCAAAGTCTTTTTTTTGCCATGTTTGTTATTTGTTAAGCCTGATTACACTATATGAAACATGACATTATATAGGAAGTGGGTGGATAACTGGAGCAACCTGATCTCATGCAGTGTGTATAGGAATTATGAGTAAAATGACTGATGAATTTCATATGAATTATCAAAGTATGAAAAAAACTATGACTGATAACTTTAATGATTCGTTCTATTGAGATCAGAGCATATTATTTAAACAAGGCGAAGAGGAAGTTATCTTCTGGAAGACATGAAAAATTTGCACTGTATGCTTACGCTAACATCAGCCACTACATTACTCAGTCTCTCTAGTAGGATTTGCCGAACGGCTTAATCCTACTATGGTTGTGGGGAGGCTGGTGCCTTTCTTAGCCAACATTGGGTGACGATACACCAGAACAGCTCCCAGTCCATTGCAGGGCAAACACACTAACAACCATTTACACCCACAGTCATAACTAGGGGTGATTTGTAACGTCCGATTAGCCTAACATGTATGTTTTTGGATTGTAGAAGGAAACTAGAGTACCTGGAGGAAACCCCACGCAAGCATGGGAAGAACATTAAATTCCACACAGAAACGCCCCAGGCGGGGACTCAAACTTATCTCACTTATTGTTGTGAGGTGGACATGCTAACCAGTTCGCCACTGTGCTACAAAAAAAAAAAAAAAAAAGTTCCTGTTTATTAAGCATGTACATTTTCTTGATCTGGAAACCTATTATCTGGTTGGATACCCTGTTTTTAAGTAAAATGACGGGCTTTAACAGATTTCAGGGTCACCAACTGATGGACTTACGACCAATGAGGAATGAAGAAGACACTAATTATGTATAAAATAGTAAAAGCCTAACCAAAGTGAGAATATAAAGTTTATTGTACTGTTGTACTAAGGTAGTTTATTCAAATGATACTATAGATTCATGTGAATAACATATCAAAAATATAACTCTGATATTCTATGGTTGTCCCGCTTCTGTCCCATGTCCATCCAGTGTCCGTCAATAAGGCTTCCGCTCCACTAAGTTGATACCGATACGCTGTCATGTTTCCCTGACATGAAAGATGATGTGCATCCATCTATTCATCCATCCATTTACCGAACCACTTATTCTTACTAGGGTCACGGGCCTGCTGGAGCTTATATCAGCCGACACTGGGCGAAGGCCACATTTACATTTGCCTGTATGGCATTTGGCAGATGCCCTTAACCAAAGCGACTTACATTCATCAAAAGACCAAACTGATTCTGTTCCGGTACATCCTGAACAGCTTGCCAAACCACCACAACATGCCAACACACCCACAACCATTCACATTCACACGAAGGGGCAATTTAATTAATTCATTCACTCATTTTCTAAGCCACTTAATCCTAATTAGGGTCGTGGGGAGGCTGGCGCCCATCTCAGCTGACTCTGGGCAAGGGCGGGGTATATCCTGAACAGCTTTCCAGACCATCGCAGGGCTAACACACATACAACCATTCACACTCACACCTATTGGCAATTTGGAACTGCCAATCAGCCTATTGTGCATGTTTTTGGACTGTGGGAGGAAACCGGAGAGCCTGGAGGATGGCATGGCAACTCCACAAAGAAACGCCCCGAGCCAGGGAATCGAACCCTCAGTCCCAAAACATGCACAGTAGGCTAATTGGCTGCTCCAAATCGCCACTAGGTATGAGTGTGAGTGTGAATGGTTGTGTGTTGGCCCTATAATGGTCTGGTAAGTTGTTTAGGGTGTACCCCGCCTTCGCCCAGAGTCAGCTGAGATGGGCGCCAGCCTCCCGTGACCCTAATTTGGATTAAGCGGTTTTGAGAATGAATGAATGAATGAATGGAATACAGGTGGCACTTTGGCTCACTGATTAGCATATTTGCCTCACGACGCGAAGGTTCAGGGTTCGAGTCTTGGCGAAGGGCATTTCTGTGTGGAGGTTGCATGTTCTCTTTGTGCTTGTGTGGGTTTCCTTTAGGTATTTCCGTTGCCTTACATAGTCTAAAGATATACATTAGGCTAACTGAATATTCTGGATTGCCCATTGGTGTGTATGGTTGTTTGCTTATATTTGCCCCGTTCAGGTTATACCTCGCCTCTAGCCAGACGTCAGCTAGGATTGACTCAAGTTTCCTCCACGACCCGACATGTTAGCAGCATAGATAATGGATGGACAGATATAAAGGAATAAAGTGGCTTCTGGGCAAATTGAAATAAATCAATCTTTATTGATGAAGCCTATAATTGCCAAGCCGGCTTGTTCAGTATAATTAACCAGTATTTGCTTTTTTATGCTTATTTATCCTAGTTTTGACTCTATGCTAGTGTTACTAGTGTTATATTTTACCTACCTATGTAAATAAAAGCCCAGACAGCTAGACTCCCAGGCCACTTGATGTTGTGGCTTCATTTCTTTTTTTCTTTCTTTTTCTATGCAGGAACTGCTGGCTTATTTATTTATTTATTTGTTTATTTTTTATAATTGCAGGTATTGTACCCCCCACAAAGCTTAGGGGATACTATGTATAGTAGGGGACACTGTGTTTTCACAGGCTGTCCCTAGCCACAGATGCTTCTTGTTAACACTCTAGCATTTCTGGTTCTTCCATTGCTGACTTTCGTAAAAAGTAGGCTGCATTGCCGTCAGTGTGTTTCTGCCCTGCGATGGCCTGGTGAGCTCTCCAGAGTCCGAGTCTGAGTCGGCTGAGATGGGCGCCAGCCTCCCCTCGACCCTAATTAGGATTAAGTGGTTCAGAAAATGAACGATGATGAACATTTCTGGTTCTTTATGGATTTAATTTGTGTTGAATGGTCCCTACAGCACGACCTACCAGCCTTTCAAAACTGGGTTACTTTGACCTATTTTTCAAGGTCACAGAGGTCAATTCATTACAAATGCCCATTAACATCCTAACGGGTGCAGTTTTTGTCAGATCGGCTTTTAATTCATACATGTTATAGCTAGTGTAAAGGTCTTCAAGCGTATTAAACCTGCATCACCTTGACCTAATTTCATGGTCACAGGGGCCATGTAACATATGGACGTGGCCATGTAAAAATATGTCAAATTTAGCACAGGATTGTTTGTTATTTATACCAGATATGCCTATGGACATGCCTATGGAAGAATCCATTTCTTGTTATTTTTTGTTGTTGGCTGCATAATATCTATGAATATATACTTAAATCTCATGCATCTGAAACCAGAAGTCAGATATTTAAATATGTAAGTAATATTTTAAGCATTTTAAACACATTTACCCTGCGGTTGATTTTCCTTAAAGGAACGATTTCCCAGCAGGAAATTAACATCATGCTAGAGCTTGAATACCAGTCTACTCTTTAAAAAAAAAAAAAAACTTGATGTGGCCCTTCTTGGTGCTTTCAGGTTGACGATGCTTACATGTGTTTTTGATTTTTTCAAGCAGTGCCTCCCTCCTTCCAATATAAATGTATGGCTATTATGTTGGTAAACTATAAATATTTTCACTTTCAGTGAAAGGTTTTATGTTTTGCTGTAATACCGTCCAAAATGTAATCTATCCAGCAGGAGTAAAATCCATGGTTAATTTTATGGTCAACGCAAACTAGACCGCGAGAGCCTGTGAAGTGGGGATGGATTCTTGTAAAACGATCGTTTTTTTTTTTTCAATTCTTAGGCAATTCCCATCCATTAGATCCTTATCTCATGACAGCTACCATCCAGGGAGAGTGAAAGTCACCATACCTTTCCTCAAAGGCACGTGATGTCAGATGATTAAATTGCTGTTCAAGCAGGAGGTGTAACACCCCTGAAGGAAAGAGCTATCCCACCTTTGTATGCATGAGCTGTGCCCATGATTGGCTAGTGTCACTGTGCATGACTGGGAAGAAAGTGTACGCAATGCCTCAACCAGTGTTCTTGGGCTGCTGACTATGGATGACTGTGGCATAACTGTGATTCGAATCTCCAATCTCAAAATGATAGGCTGAACGCTCTCCTGTACTATTCCTTTAAAACTTTCCACTTTTTTTTTTTGAAGCACGATGGTTGTCCATTCAGCCACAAGAATATTAGCAAGGAGCGTCTGGAGTGCAGTCGGTGTTCCAGTCTATCAAATATGTTGAAGTGGCACAGTGCAGGACCGTCAAGTCCTTCCACTTTAACCTTGGAAAAACATGTCTCCATGGACCTCTGTACACAGGGAAACGCTTGAACCCCTTGGTTCCACTGAAGTAAAATCGCAGTGCTACAGCATACAAAGACATCTTATGGAATTGTGTTTGAAAATTTGTTGCAAATATATACCATGAGTATCGTGGTGTCCAAAAACTTCTGGCCATACACTGCATACCATAGAAAAACTTTTATATTTTAGTGACGATACACTGGACTTGAGTCCTAGCTAATTTAATTTACAATTTAACCTAAACCCTGACTTGAACTTGTTTCTCAGTTTAGCCTCAGATTATGGTACGTTAACGGTGGCTGTGATTTGCTTGACGTAGATTTTTTTGTGATTTCTTTGTTTTACCTTTTACTTTGGGTTCTTGCATTTTAATTACTAGAAACACTTTGAGAGTGCAAATCTCTGCCAAGCAAAACAAACAGACAAAAACAAAACAAGACTACACAGCACCCCCTGCTGGACCCTTGACCCAGCTGTAATACCACAGTATCTCAGAATGTTAAATAATCCTTTTTTCCCAAAATTCCTGGGTCCAAAATCGTATCCACATCACCAAAAAAAATGGGGTGTTAGTGTTGGAGTGTTACTTGGGCCATACTCCACCCTTTGGGCCATATTCCACTATACTAATCAGTTTTGATATTGGCAGTATGATACTTCAGGATTGCTATTATTGAATGCCATTACAAATTCCATGTGCTCAGCAGGTAGAACAGTCCCCAGCAGTGCGAGTGCTAATTTCTCCTCATGTGATTTTGTTTACGTTGCTTTGTCTCTTTGTTTTTCTTCTGTCTGTTGTCCGATGGTGTTCATCTCTTCTGTGTTTAGTCCTTGATCAGCTTTGTACTTATACCCTACTGTGTGTTTCTGTACTGTTACGTTTCTGGTGGGTTTGACTCTTGTGTGTGTTCGGTGTGTTCATGGATTATGCTTGTGCGATTCAGCCTGCCTGTATTCTGACCCCTGCCATGGACTTTGGCATAGATTTTGGCATTTGCTTTAATAAAGCAAACACTGAGTTTATGTACTTGTGTTCTGTCTTTACCGGCTACATATTATATTAGCAAAATATATTGCTCGTATTGATTCAGAACTTGCTTGGAGTAATTAAAAAAAAAAACTAACATTGAATGTAGACGTGTTTGTCAACCATTTGCTTTATTGTGGCTCAAAAAGTAATGAAAATCTCCCTTACTTTAAACCTAAAATACACCAGTATGCCTTGGCTTTGTGCAAGTGGAAAATTGTCTAAATTTCCTTTTGAACTAATCTTTTGAAACAGCTTGCGTTAAAGGCCTGAATTATATGTTAACATTTAGACTGGGCACACTCTGAATAAAGTCATTTGGCTTGCTTGAGACAAAGCTATAATATTACCGTAGCATTCTGTTTTTAATTTATCTGCTTTTGACTAAAGCCAGTAAAATGATAAATAAATTATTTCTCCTTAGTCCGCCGTCGCCACGGCAGTAATTCTGTTTTATTTAGTCTGCTTTTAACGCAATGCTCCCATTCCACCAAGAGATTACTTTAATATCCATTACTGCATTGAGCTTGCACTGAACATGGCACTTTTATTTTTGTCGAAAATAACCCATATAATGATGAAATATTTGCATGAAACTTTATTTATTAAGCCTGGACTACAACAATCAAATCAAAACAAGCTTCATATGATTGAATTTAAATGAAGTGTACATCCATTGTTTTTAGTCTTATTGGAACTGCCATTGTAACAGTACTACTACTACTGAATCCATTAACATCATGAAATAAATATATTACATAATGCAATACAATACCCCAGTTATTATGTATTGTAATACAGTGAGGCTGAATTCTTCAGTTTGATTGGAAAGAAGATGTCGTTTGTATATAAGTAGCTTGAATCAATTTCCTCGTTCTAATTCTTTATTGTGAATAAAGACTCGACATTTATAAATTTTAAAATGTAATATTTTGACAAGAGACAGGAGAACGACTGTTGATATGTAGCTGCTGTAACATTACCAAACAAACCGGAACACTGAGTATTCAAAATTTATTAAACTTTAGATACATTTTTGTTTAACCTTTGTCACTTTTTGTCTGATTTTTATTATTTTTCTGGATCATTTTAAAGCTGAGAGTGTCCTCTATTCATATGTTATTTACTCAGATAGTCAAGTTGGTGCATTAAGATGTATTATGAGGTTATATTTAACAGTTTTGAAAAAGTCAAGCAATCGAGTTGTAATTGAGCTGATAGCCTGTAAGGTGTGTATTCATGTCCGCTGAATTGATATAGCACTTTTTTTTTTAAATAAAAAATGTAATATTACACAAGATCATTTCTTGTATAATTTAAACAGCAACAGTTACTTTGGTGGGAAAATTCAATGGCAATAATAATGATATGTAAATTTTGTTGCTTTTTAAGGATTTTTTGTTTGTTTCTTTGTTTTCGAGTAGAGTAAGTCTGGTGACTCGCTACTTCAGTTTTGTTTATCTGTACTCACGTGAGCTCATATCCTGCTAGTAGTCAAGCCAATCATATCCCGAAGGTATGGTTACAACAGAAAAGGTAGAGAATCTTTCAATGAGCAAAATTATACCATAGTAACTGTGCATGCTTATTCCTAAAACATTTCCAGTTGCACTATTTTAAATGTAAAGATGTTAAAAACAAAAAGACTTAGCTATAACGTGAATCTCCTGATAAGTGAACAAACAGAGCCGAGGGAGTAAGCCAATTTCATAGCTTTCTTGTTTTTCAAATGAATGCATTCCACACACCTCAACACTTACCCAATTTTGGATGTGGCCTAACATGAGGTATATATCAACTCTAGGTTTAAATGTTTGTAATAAACAGATCAAATGAGGTTTGTAGTAATTTTGCTGATTATAACATGCATAATATGCATCATTCTTCAGTGACCCGAGGGAACATCCGACAACACAAGAGCAGGGTTGTAATTTTAATTTTTACATTATAAACTTCAATCAACCTATCAGATGTATGAACATGGTACTTCACTACATTTTACTGTTCTGGGAATGGAGATATCACTTCCTGCCCTCAGAAATATTACTTTAAAACAGTCTATAAGAGGAATAGGCCACCTTGGGTTTTTCTATTATTGGAAAAGAATCGATCCAGCATTTTTAAGCATGCAACACCCCCTACAGATCCTGCCATACTACCACACATTCAAAAAAATGCGATTTCCAATGTTAAATTTAAATTCTTGCCAAATGCTGAGTCTGGATCAGATGAAACTTGGTCTGACATCAAAGGTTTCAGTCCTGAATGCACATAGATAAATTATTTCAAATTGGATGTTTTAACAGAGATATGATTTTTTTTTTTTTTGCCCATTATAACTGTGATAGGGATTTTTATTTATTTATTTATTTATTTATCAATAATTCTTTTTTCTTTTATTCTGTTTTTTCTCCCCTAATTTTAGGCGTATCCTATTCCTACCCTTCAAATGTAGCCTCCCTATCACATATCACCAACACTAACAAGGGAGGGGCGTAAGCATGCACATGCCCCCTCCGTGACACGCAATGGTGCCATTCGGAGGGAAAGCGCTCTCTGCCCCTTTTGTACAAATGAGCTCACAGACGCCCATGGATTGGCTGGCAATCGCTATGAGTGACAGTAGAGTGTATGCCAATTCCTCCCTCCTGTAAGAGCTTGGCCAATTAGTTCACATGGACTACCGGTCACAGATGGCTGCATCATCAACTTGGATTCGATCGCCAGGTTGACAGTCACGCACCTTGTCGATGTGCCACTCAAGAACCCCATTGTATTGATAATTCTTCTGTCATCATCATTGTGTGGATTCTTACCAAAATTTTTTGGAAACTGTCTCGGGGGATTAGCTACCCCTCATAAAAAATTCAGATTAATGTGTTGAAACCTGTGGAAAGGAAGTTGCTAACAGAAAGAAAAATAAAGAGTTAAAAAAACAAATAAACCCACTCTGATAAAAGAATTTATATCTATAAGCTATATAAAATATAGCATAGTTCTATAAACTATATAAAATATAGCAAATAAAATAATGCTCTATCATTGCAGACACACACAGTGGGGGCAGTGGGGGGCTAAGTGCTTTGCATAAGGGCACTTTAATCATGGATGTCTTCAAACTGAGAATTGAACCAGCAACCTTTTTTGTCCCAAGCCCATTTCTGTAACCTTCAGGTTACGGCTAGCCACCTAATGAAATAGAATACCTAATAAAAGAGGTATGTAGTTACAAGAGTGCCGAATGTAAGCCTAGACCCGCTGACGGCTTAAACAATTTGCTTTTACATCCCAGAGGATTAGTAACTAAGTGCACTACTGCTGCGAAATAGTCAGCTGCTTTTAATCTAACTGCGTGTCTTAGTGTAACTTAACTCTCAGGTTGGACTTAAACTCCTGCTGATCAACTAGCCACTGGACAGCAATGCAACACAAACAAATGTGGTGTTAAACACGACCCCTCGTGCGTACGGTGCATTTCCAGAGTAATCTCACACTCCTCACATGACATTAAGTATTTATTTGACTGACTATTATTATGCTGAGTTCTCGGACACTGAAGTATGAACTGTTTGAATGTTTGAGGGAACTGTGGGAAAAAGAATAATGTCTGGTCATTACTGTCAGAACAACAGGCCTAACTGTAATTCAGAGAAAAGGAAAGTGCTATTATTGTTGTCTGCTGTGTGATTTACAGCCCTAATTCTGCTGGGTTATGCTCAGCTGGGGGAAACTTCATGAATGTTAGGACTGTGTGAATCTGGGAAACGTAAGATGCTGCCTCTGTATTTATCTACATGGCACGCACAGATCCATTCGACTGCCTATTAATTTTTCTGTGTTATTTGGATAACTTTTAGTACATTGCTAGTGATAACGCTTTGAGCAATTTGGATTCAGCTCCTCCAGACACATGATTCATCTAAATGGTAGCAGCACAGATGGGATCAGAATACCTCTTTCCCCACTAATAGTGAAACTTTCTTAAATCTAGGAATCTCATTATCTTTCAAAGCTGCATTATGCTTAATTAGTCATTATGCAGGTATGTGCATGGAATGACTTTATTTCAACTACAGCACTGTTAACTTCCCAATGGTATTAAAGAATTCAGCTCTGAAAGTAGTGGTTAGGACATCCGACTTCATGGCAATAAGGTTGTAGGTTCGAGTCCCGAGCTTAGACGTCTTTGTGTGGAGTTTGCATGTTCTCACCATTCTTGTGTGGGTTTCTTCCGGGTACTCTGGTTTCCTCTCACAATCCAAAAACATGCACATTAGGCTGATTGGCTGTTCCGGATTGCTTCTAGGTGTGAGTGTGAATACTGGCCTTGCAATGGTCTGGCGATCTGTTTATGGTATACCCCGCCTTTGCCCAGTGTCGCCTGTGATAGAGTCTGTGATAGAGTGAGAGAGTGAGTGAATTCTAAATGTAGTTCTGGCTGCAAGGCAAATCACAGGTTTATATTAATACATTTATTTCAATGCACTGTTCATTGTACAATAATTTTTTTTTTGGTTTGTATTATTTACTTCAAAAAAAGACAAGCGAGGCTGATCACAAAATTTCTAGGTCATCTAGAGCCGAATAATCATGAAACATCCATTCCAGAAAGGTCATGAAATGAAATCTCCATGGCAAAATGATTAGTTTAGGTATTTGTCCTCTTTTCCTTTTCTCACTTTCCTGTGAAACACTTGACAGTTATTCAAGATAGCCTGCAATCTTTCTTGAGTCATGAATTTATTCAAGATAGCCTGCAATCTTTCTTGAGTCATGAATAACTATCTGTTTATTCGAAATAGGTTGCTGCCACCTAGTGGAAGGATGATGAATTATGTTTCATGGTAATGACTGATCCAAAGAATGTATGATAATCATACTCTTCAAAAGCTCTCGCGGGCCACATAAAATGAGCTGGCGGACCGGATTTGGCCTGCAGGCCTTGAGTTTGACACCTGTGGGTTGGAGCATCCTTTACTCTTTGAAAATAATTCAGGAGGTTAATAAATATCACAGTAATCAAAAACTATTCTAACTTGATAAAATCTCTTAAAACCTTTAAAGTGATTGAATCATACATACCAATAAAATTCAGCGGTAAATTACATTAATGTCTGTTATTGAAGTATATTTTACATTAGTATTTGATTAAGAAATTATAGTTTCAAGTTATCTGTAATGTTGTTGCAAATCTCTTAAAAGATTTAAGAAAAGTATAATAATTTAAATTTACTTATTTATTTATTTATTTATTAAAATTGATTTCATAGCTTTACAATTTAATCTGTACTTTTAAAAGTAAAATGGTAAAAAAATTGAGACCATCTTTGTAGTTTTAAGATTCCTTAGTTCCTAAACTATAAACAGTCAAAAGTATGAAATGTCATTCTTTAAAAAACAAATAATAATTGTAATCATTGCCAAATTGCTGTGGAATGAGGGGAACAGAACACTCCAGGACATGCTGTTATTGGAAAATCTACAATAATGAGTTAAATGAGTTCATGCTGGACCACATCATGGCACCCTGGCTTTGATTAATTTCCTATTAGGCAGTTCTGTCATGTTTTATTCCTTTCTCATACATAGGGTGTATATACTTTTTTACATAATATAAGTCAGATTTTATGATATACTGTATATGACATTAATATTGCTCTTTTGTTTTATTTATGTGCTATATGTTTGGAGCTCAATCTAACAGTGTGTGTGTGTGTGTATGTGTGTGTGTACAGTGGTTAATTGGTGATAGAGACAGCCATTGCCCAATTACCTGCCCAAAGAATCCAGCCAAACCAGTGTGTGGCTCAGATGGACGCAGTTACGATACAAGCTGTGACCTGCAGAGGGCAAAATGCAAAGATCGCACACTGACACTAGCCCACAGAGGTCGGTGCAAAGGTAAGTAAGAACACAGAGCAGGTTTATTCAACTTTCTCATTTTTTTTACACTATTTACACTATTGAATTATTTACTGATAAGGTATTATATCTTACATTTTGCTTAATTATTCGGTTTTATATTCTTTATCTTGCATATTCATGGTTTCAACAAAGGAAAAAACAGTATAGAAGTAAAAACCTTTTTTTTTAAACCAGCACTCTGCAAAGGTTTTGAAATATTAAGGGCATAGCACACCCTTCCCAGAATTATATTTATATTATATTTATATTATATATATATTATACTTTAACTTTTTGTTCACATATGGGTCACTCTGTTTTGAAATCAAGTCACCGCTAATCTGCTAGCTCTCTTTGTGGATATGATGCAGCAAAACCTCCACAAATTCACTGCTGGTGATCATTTAAAAACTGATCATAAAATTCTTTCCTCGTACACTCACCATGTATGAAATTCTTGAACACAGAATGCTTGAAATTTCCTCTCATTCATGGTCATTAAAAAAAACAACAACTTGAGACTTAAGGTAGTCTATAACCATATTAATTCTATAAACAAACTATAAACAAGTCAATTGAAAAACAAACAAATATTTAAGAGGCAACAATCAGGTTGCATAAATATGCATACCCTTAATCTAATTCTTTGAGGACTGGTTTTATGAAAGCATTCTGTCTTTTGGAGTAGGAGTCTATCAGCATAGCACATTTTGACATGGCAGTATTTGCCCACTCTTCCTTGCAAATCCACAAGTGCTCCAAATCTGTCAGATTGTGAAGGCATCTCCTCTTCAAGTCACCCAAAGGTTATTATAATTAATTTTTTTGGTGAAGCCATTCCTTTGTTGTTCTGAGATATGCTTTGGGCCGTTGTCATGGTAAAAGTTGACATTCTTAGCAGAAGCCTAAAGGTTTTGTACCACAATCCGATGAGTATTTAGAACTGTTTAGAATTCCTCCACTTTAACCAATGAACCAGTTCCACCTGAAGAAAAACTGCTCCAAAGATCTATGCTGCCACCATCATGCTTCACTTCAGGTTGGGTCACATTTGGTGATGAACAGTGTTGTTGAATTTGCACCAAGCATACGTTTGAGAATGGTCAAATATGGCCAGAAACTTTAACGTTGGTCTCATCAGACCATAACACATTTTCCCACGTGCATTTGGGACAATTGATGTAGGTTTTAGAAAACTTTCTTTGGGCTTGAATTTTTTTTCTTTGAAAGAAAAGCAACATGTAGAACACAACCAGTACTTTCCAGAAATTTGTGGAGCTTCTTAAATATTGCTGTAGGTTAATTAGCAGGTTTCTGGACCAGTTTTCTTCTTGTCTTTACATCAGTTTTGAAGGGGTGTCCAGTTATTTGTATTTACTTATATTTTTTACCCTGTTGATGACTGTCCTCACTGTGTTCCAAGATATATCCAATACCTTGGAAATTCTTTTGGATCCTTCTCCTGATTCATACCTTTTAACCATTAGATCTCTTAGAAACTTTTTTAAGTTCTTTGCAGAACATGGCTTTTGCTAGAGGAAATTCTGAAATGAACTTGATTTCTTTTTTTTTTTTTTTTATAAAAAACTGCCATG
>JAQMYF010000023.1:45564840-45578663 GCA_030014195.1 Neosilurus mollespiculum
ATACATACTAATTAGTACTTTTTTTAATTGTTGAAGGTTTGAATGTATGTATGGCTGCTGCACTTTTTTGACTGGTTGACACTTTTTACATATCATTGCAACTGTCTTGTGTCTTGCAACTAAGTGCAGTAGTTTCTGGGAAGGGTGTGCTGTCCCATTTAATTTTCAAGCCAGATATCAGTTGTAATGTAATGAGCTTCTGAAAAGAACTTTTGAGCAATCTTAAATTTATATATTCAGTCCCGAAGCCAATCATAAATGTATCCATTCAGAAACAGTTTTGTGTCTCAAAAATGGGCAAGTATAGGTGCAGATTTAAAAGTTTATTACAATAAAAAAAATGGCGTCCTATTTCCCACTCACATTTTAGGTAAGCCCTATGGGCGGATTGATCAGTCACCTATGCTTACTGCTCCCACACTGGCTTCAGAAGGTAAAGAACTAGAAATCAAAGGTAAGACAAACCTGGCTCTTGATCATCTGAAATTATCACACAGCTGTATCAATAAGTGGAACAGTCCTCATACCTCAACTAACAAAAGCGTTGTGATTTTCATTGAAACTGTTTAGGTATGGTTTATTTAAACAGATGGGGATTGGTATAAAAGATTAGGTCACTGGAAATAGGGCTGTATTAGATTTTTGGACTTTACAAGACAGATGTCCAGCTGGATTTATTGGATTAGTCTCCAGAGTGTTATTAGTGTTCATTCTATGTTTTTTGGCATGAACTGTAGTGTTTACAGACCATGTCCATTCACAGTTAATTCAGCAATTTTACTCACTCATTCTCACCAAACCGCTTAATCCTACCAGGGTTGTAGGGAGGCTGGAGCCTATCTTAGCCGACACTGGGTGAAGGCAGGGTACACTCGATGTGAATGTCTTTGGACTGTGGAAGGAAACCAGAGAAGATGCACACTTCACGCAGAAACATGGAAGCCCAGGACCTTCTTGCTAACTACTTCACCACCTCAGTATTACTCAGCACACTTTATTTGTAAGAATCTGGAATGGTGTTAAAGTAAAGAATACACAGGGCCACAGGGGTCCAGACACTCCAGCCTTCAGGGCCATTTAACAAGTACAATATTAAAAGTTACCTTGTGACCTTGAAGCAGGGACAAGGTGACCCATATACATTCCCACACTATTTGCTACTGAGGAGGACCCATACACCAAAGTGTGATCCTATGTTGTTTCCTTTCAAAGTTATTGCACTAACAATTCGCATGGAGCTCAGTACTATAGCTCCTGCTACATATATCACAGATGTGTCACAAAATTATTTTTACTCACAACCCCAACCATCTGGCTTATTAAGAAAGAATCAAGCAGAGGAAACAATAGAAACAATATGGAATCACTCTATTCTTAAGGAATTATCATGGAATCACCCTGTAATTTGCAGTCCTCAAACAAACACCTGCATCAGATTCAATCTGCTAATTAGTCTGCAGTTAAAAAAAGAGTGCTTGCACACCCTGGTGAGCTGATTAACACGAATCAGGGCTCAAGCACGAGAAACAAAGGAGAGGATTATAAAACTTTTTCAAGACTGTAAATCAACACAGATTGTAGTAAAAGATGTTGGTATTTCTGTCAGCTGTATCTAAAATCTGGATCAAAGACAAACAAAATGGGAAGGTGGGAAAAGGGAAGCAGACCTCAAAGTGTCAAGATTGAAAACAACAAAACCCTTAAAGCAATATGTCTTAAAAACAGAAAATGCACATGGAGTCAATGCCTGTGACCGAACTGTCAGAAATAAAAAAATGTTCGAAATAAAAATTTAAACAAATCAACAGTTTCAAATGGAATGGGGTGTTTGGCACGGTAGCGTAGTGGTTAGCACGTCTGCCTCACAGCAATAAGGTCCTGGATTTGAGTCCAGAACTTGCACATTAGTCTTATTGACTGTTTCAAATTGCCCCTAGCTGTGACTGTGAATGTGAACTGCCCTGCAGTGGACTGACAAGTTTTTCAGGGTGTACCCATCTAGGACTGTGTGGTTCAGCAGCTGAATGAATGAAAACATGAATTTGGTTGGTGTTCAGTCCTATCATGCAAATAAACAACACTTAAAGCTTGGAACATGATGCTGACAGAAATGCTTGTAGTGGGTCATTTTCCTAAACTTTTGAATTGAAAACTGTTTTGATTGTATACTTGCTCATAAATAAATAGCGACATGCACAATCAAGTAAACTTTGATCATTAACCTGAATCACTTGCTAGATTAAATCATCAGGGACAGATTAAGATATTGTTCCACAATTTTAGGTATAAAGACATTTACTTTATATTATGTACAAAACCAAACACAAAAGTTCACTTCCCCACATTATATAAATGCAGCACAAAATAAATTAATATATATATATATATATATATATATATATATATATCTCATATGATTTGAAGAAATATATATTTTAAAATGGTATCTTTTTTTGCAGATACAATTCTGGACATCAAATTATTCATTCATTCATTTTCTGAACCGCTTAATCCTAATTAGGGTCGCGGGGAGGCTGGTGCCCATCTTAGCCAACTCTGGGCAAGGGCAGAGTACACCCTGGACACCCAGGCCATCGCAGGGTGACATTAAATTATTAAAAGCTAAAACAAATTATCTTCTTATCAGACACTTCAGACTCTTATCATACAGTGGTTTAACCACCCATGCCAATATTTATATTAATATATATTTATATATATATAATATATATTTACTACGGCTTCGTAGTAAATTCAGGCCTTGATAAAGGGTATAAATGCTGTTTTATTAAAACATTTTGAAGCCTACATTAGCAAGATTAAATGGGTCTGACCTTTGTTTTTGCATGCTTTGGAAATATCTGTTCACATTACACAAGTTAACTAATGAAGTTGCTTAAAGCATGTGGATTATATGACATTTTATAGTGCCATATTAAATAATTTGTTTAAACAGTAAAAAATAATTGATGGAAAATAAATATGTGAAAAGGAGTAATTGGACAAAGGTAGCAGTCTAAGTTGGCTAAGTTAATTCAGGTGTGCATTTGGCTTGGCCTGATTCAGAATATTGGTTACCTGCTTTACAGCAATAACAGCTGTTCAGTAAAAACTTTCACACATCTGTTAGACTGAAATGTTTTACCCCAGAATTTCTAAAGATTGAAGGCTTTAATCACAGCCTAATTTGAGCTATTATCCACCCAAGAATCCTTGAAGGGCACTTTTTCTATTTGTATAGCGTTACCAAACAGTACACATGGCAAAGAAATGTGTTGCGACCAAAACAACTGCGTTCATCCGTTCAAAAGAAAGTCATGTATACAGTGCATGTTGTGCATGGCAGGGTACCACCAAGGAAAACATTGTTTTCTCAAAAAATCTTTGCTGCCCTTCTCAAGTTTGCTACAAACCACATGAGTGTTGCACTGTGCAAACAATTGTGTGTGGAGAGATGACACAAAAGTTTAACTTATGGGTAAATACAAACAGTGTTCTGTTTGGAGAAAGCAAAACTTTGGACACCAACACTGAAACCTTATCCCAGCCGCTTTGCTACCTCAGGGCCTGGATGACTTATAGTCGCTAACAGATCTGACGGCTGTCAAGGATCCGAAACTCAAATGACGCTGGTGAATAACAAAGAAACCTAAAAGCTGAAACATAGAAATAAATAGAAATAAGTAAACAATCAAGAGCCCAAACAGAAGAAATTCAATATTTGAGGATGGCCCGCTTCCAATCTCAGTCCCACTGACACACAGAGTAATAAACTGTCAGCTCTAGTCATTTTAGGTTTGAAATCAACATGGAGTTCAAGTACTTTTTACTGATAGAAGATAATGCATGGCATGTATTTATTGAGGGTGGCTCAGTGGTGTAGGGGTTAGCACATCTGCTTCACGGTAAGAAGGTGGGTTTGGGTTTGAATCCTGAGCTTGGCTCAGTCATTTCTGTGTCGTTTGCATGTTCTCCTTGCGTATGCATGGGTTTCCTCTGGGTACTCCAGTTTCCTCCCACAGTCTAAAGACATGGACATTAGGCTTATTAGCTGTTCCAAATTGCTCCTAAGTGTGAGTGTGAATAGTTGGACATGTTTTGTGTTGGATTGTACCCCGCCTTCTGAGATAGGCTCCAGCTTCCCATGCGTAGTGGGGTTACGTAGTTTAGCAAATGAAAGAATGAGCATATTTATGGAAAATCAAATAATGAAAGACCCGATGATGTGACGTGGTCTGTTCTAAGTCCACAAAATGTGTCATTCTCCTTAAAGTACATTTCGTTTTTTTAGCGAATTGAAAGACTGATACGTTTTCTCTTTCTGGTTACATTCAGTGTAGTGCAATATATTTGAACTGAGGTACTGAGTGTTTACAGTGGCCTTTTCAATTCAAAACTTCAGCAGTTTTGTCAATTTCCCACTTTTTAATGGCAGGCCAATTATTTAACTGACAAGATTTTGCATGCTGGTCATTTTTACTGCCTGACCTTAGAGAAGTTAAATACTATATATTGGTCTACAGGGTTGTAGACTGTGACCAAAATGGTCACAGCAGGGTCTGAAGTGTGTTATTCGCTTATACCACAGTGATTTGCCAATGATTACAAACAGAGAGCGTAACCGAGAATGTGAGAGCTTTACTATGGAGACTGCTTCCATTAATGTCAAATAAATGTCTCCTTACAAAAAAATGTCATGAACTCATAAATCATGAACTGGTGCGACCACCTCACTGGTTGCACCAGTGAGACCATTGGGAGAGTGATAATAGAGCTCTGGCATGAAAGTATGACCTACTGATCCATTTTACCAAACAGCCTATTTGTTGTTTTTTTTTAGGATTGTCTTGCATAACTGGTATTTATTTCCCCAGTATTACCACATTACATGAATTTGTCCTTATGTTTATGTTGAAATTATAAAGGTGTGTTAATATATTTCACTGATCTACAGTACTCTGCAAAAATCGTTGGCACCTTTTTTTAGTAATATAAAGATTTGGGCACTGTCTTCAAACAGAGCTCCGATTTCAATGTGAATTCATCTTGATGACTCCATAGATGACATAACGTCATGTAATCATCAAGTTATGACCACAACCTCCCCAAAGATTTAATGTTGTTTAAAAGTGTTACGCTATTGAGAAGATCACCATAGGGTAGCGAGACGCCAGGGTTTTCAGCTTGATAGGCTTACTTCCGTAAGCATATTATACGTGCCAGAAACGTCATGCGCTTCCTCAATGGGATTGGGTTAAAAGCCTTTCTATTCAAATGAGTAATGCATTTAGCAGCAGTAAAAGGTTATTTTGTCAGGTAAAAAAATGAAGATACTTACTGCATATTGCACATAGAATTCTGTTTACATTGTTAAAAAGGTGTGGTTTATTTTATTTTTATTTTATGGCTTTACACAAGTAACAATTTGGAGGGGAAGATAGAGTAGAGGAAGTTACCATCACTCAGACAGTCATTCCCATTATGATGGTTATATACCAGCAGTGTGTGTGTATGTGTGTATATATATATATATATATATATGCAGTAGATTTAAATTTTATGACTTGTCCATTAGCGAATCAGTATAAAAACATTTTAGATTTCCAAACATGCGTTTTTCCAGCAAAAAAAAAAAAAAAAAAAAAAAAAAAATGTTACAGGGGATAAAATGTTTGTACGTAATAAAGAAAGCAGTATATTATGTAAAAAAAAAAAAAAAAAACAACACTTTTATAAACAGAACATAATGAAGGCTGCTGGGTTTTGGGTGCAAATATAGAAGCGAGTATGAGAGTCAAAATCTCCAGAAGAACTCGGGTTGGTTCTGTCGGATCCTCAGTAAAACTTGGATCTCATTACCCTTTAAAACTGCACAAACAATATCTACGACTTAATTTTTAAAGCAAAGGGTCATCACCAAAGTTTTAAATTTGTTTTATTTATAATTTTTTACTGTGCTTTAAAGATTTTTTAAAAATATAGAAACATGGAATTTAACAATTTATATGTAAATTTAAGGCATCTTTGCTCTACAGGATTTCTTTGCATGTGCCTAAACTTTAGCACAGTACTGTAGATATCATGCTAAGATCTGCAAAAATCCTAAGTCCAGCTGTGTACATGTTTCAGACTCAGGCCAGTCAAAGTGCCTTTTGGAGAGGAGTCAAGCTCTGGAGCATGCCAAGACGCCACAAGAGTCCATCTTCATCCCAGAGTGCAACGAAGATGGGACATTCGCCCAGGTCTGTCAGCACTCTGGATCACCAAGTCCTATACATTTACATCTGACACTTTTGAACATGACCATCTGGGACTCACATGGCACCTTGATCTGACTCCAACGGACACATGGCCTCCCTGCATTTCTCATCAGTAGCAGAATATTGGGAAGATGCTTGGAAAAGTGAACAATAATTCACTTCAGAGACCTGTTCCACTTACTTGTTCCAGTCATGTATTAATTTGTGACAGACAGCTTGCCAAATCCAGACAAACTGTCTATGAAGAGGATTTATTGCTTAAGCATTCTCTTCAGATTGTCTGTCTGGTGAACATCTTCACAAAGATCTGTGTAGGTTTTATAGGAAGTGGTGATTTGAGTTTTATTTTTTTTGTGTCTTCTTAGGTTCAGTGCCACACACTTACAGGTTACTGCTGGTGCTCAACCACAGACGGCAAGCCCATCAGTGGCTCATCGGTGCAAAACAAGACTCCGGTGTGCTCAGGTACTCAAGTGTGGATGTGTATGAGTGGGGGCATGCAAAGCCGAAAGCCAGTTGTTGATCCATGGGGTTCTACACAATATTAATAGCTCAAAATCGGACCACAAGCATAATTGTTTTAGCGGAGCTCCTGAGTGCACCTCCATATGCATGGAGCATGATTTCGATGACTGTCCCATGTCTGTCACTGACTTCAGGCTGATTGGCACGAGAATGTACAGGGAGGTTCTTCAAAATGTGCAGAAACACGTTAAGTTTCTTTAAATGGTTAAAAGAACCGAGCTGAATGCGGATCAGCTAGTGAAAGATGGTGAGCAGAAAACTCAGTGTTAGCCAATGGTGTAGAATACATAGACTGCACAGCCAATAGAATTAGTTATGGCCGCCATGGGAAATCAGTGGCAACTTCTGGTGGTGGCACAAAGCCGGATGTTAACAATTCACTGTCAGTCACTGGGACTTCAGTTTTCATTCATTTCTCACAGATTTTGTCTGTGGCTCATTTTGCTCCTAAAACTATATCACTGTCATGCTCAATTCTTTACATGCGTGTGGTTCAGCATTCCAAGTCCCCATAGAAATACTACATTTTATTACAAGAGCCTCAGAAACATATCAATAGAGATATCTATCAAAAGCTCCACCTTTAGGCAGTGGCTAAATCCTAATATTACAGATTCCTATCAGGAAAATGTCTTGACAAAGAAAATTGAAGGGCACTCATTGAGTGCAAGGTATCGCCACAATGCAGCACGGATAATGTAGCAGGTCCTGTAGGCCGTATATGGGTACTGGTATTAATTACCCATGTTCCTGTTTTATGTCCTACAGCATCAGGGCGTGAACAAATTAATGGAAAGAAAAAAAAAAACACTTTCATTTTAAAAACCTTTTACAATTTACCCGGCTGTTAATTCGCTATTTACCAACACAGTAAACTGCTCACCTACATTTAAATTACAATTTACATTTCTTGGCACTGGATATTTAGTTAGCTAAGTTAACATAATAGATGCTGTGTAAAAAAGTATTAGCCATAGGTACTTACCATGATTCCTAAATGACACAGTAGATTCTTCTTAAATATTCTTTATTTCTTCCATTCACTGTTTTTTCCCTATTGAATATACCAAAATATTTAATGTTGGCCAATATGTATTCATTTAGCAATTTGCCGTTCCCAGCCCACTATAACTACACTTTACAATAAAATATATTCAGTAATATACTTTAAAAATCATGTGCCTTAATGTGAAAAATCAACAAATCATGTTTGGAATATTCTTTTTCATCTGCCATCCATTACAGATTACAGAAAATTTATATTTTATTTTGTACATTTTATGTACATCACTCAAGTCTGGCAGCTTCTTTTAACACATTCACCCTTTAAATTATCTGGACTATTTAACAATTCCCATGTTCAACATGAAATTGAACGATCCACATTTCTAGAAGTTTATGGGAAGAAGAGCTATAAGTTTTTGTTGGCTTCTATTTTCAGTGGTATTGTGATATTGACTCACAAGGTCACTTTAAAAGTATAACTGTGTTACTCAAATTATTATATAACCTATTAATAAAAAAAATAATTAATTTGTTTGTACAGTATACTCGTCCCAATTGCATGGATGCTAGTTAACTTGCATTTTGTGTATTTGCTAATTCTAAACCTAAAAGGCTGCAGGTTTTTTTCTCTTTGTCCTCTTATAACTTCATAGTTATTTGTTTAATGTTTAAAAAAAGTTCATTTTTTAGACGTACAAATGATAAATGGCACCACAATCACGGAATTACATAGACGGCTTGCCTAAACATGAAAATGAGTAACAGTAATAAATTTTAAGATAAATAAGTGATGGATTAGTTATGCGTGGATTTACTGTACATGGCACAACAAAGACATGTAAGGTTATGATCTTTGCCGCAGTAGTAGTCGGATTCAGTTCAGCAGTGATATTTATTGCTCCATGTTTTGTTGACGAGGTTGTTATAGCTTTAATGAGTCTGTTCATCATAAGACCTTTATTTTGATCCAGGTTCTGCTTTTTATTGGAGAGACGCTGATGTTTAGCTTCAGCTTCCACTGTGTTTATTTTACACATCCTCTGTTTGTGCACTACGTCTACACTTGATGGATGTCGCAGCAATGTTTCATGACCTTTCTCTCTCCTCTGCATCTCACTGATTCTTTCCACAGCATTTCTCCACAAGACCATACCGCCATTAAAAAAAAAAAAAAAAACAACGAAAAACATGCAATTGCTTACCAAGGAAGATGTTGTTTGGCGTGGGGGGGGGACTGAAAGTGAACGGGAATACTTTACTGTAATAGCTGTAATTTTCCCGCTAAAGATAACTCCCTGGAGGTTTGCCAGAATCAGTTCGCAGTATAACCAGAGCACCTGTTTCTAGTCTAGTCCCTTTCTTCTTTTTTCCCCCCATGTGTTTTTATACTGCGTAGTTAAGAGATATCTCATGCTTATTCAGGCTTCTATAAATTCTCCAGGCCATTTCACATTGTTTATCATCTCACCTATTACGATTGCAAGTCAAACTGTACCACAGATCTTGTGGACACTTTTACAGTAAAATTTATATTCGGACATCTTTGAAGATGGCAGGCCTGGTATGTATTTTTTTTCCCCTTATATGTTAGTGCTAATGGTCTCTACCAGTAGCCGTACTGTCCTGCATAAGATCCAATAATTTTATGAGTTTTTTGTAAAGATGGCTTCAGCATAACACTAATCAACCATAACATTAACACCACCTGGATTGTCTATGGCGAGGCAGCCCCATATACAGCAAGCACCGCAATGCCCTGTGTGTTCTGACTCCTTTGTATCATAGCCAGTATTAATGATATCAGGAGTTTGTGCTACAGTCGTTCTTATGTTGGATCAGATCAAACCTATTAGCCTTCACTCCCCACATGGATCAGTGAGCCTTGGGCACCTATGACACTCCTGCCAGTTCACTGGTTATCCTTTCTTGGACCACCTTTGTTAGGTATTTAACATCTCACGCATCTCACGAACACTCCACGCGACCTGCCATTTTGGAGATTATCAGACCCAGTCGTTTTTCATCACAATGTGGTCCTTGTCAAAGTTACTCAGATTCTTATGTTTGCTCATTTTTCCTGCTTCCAACACATCAATTTTATGCTTAATGCATCTCATGCCCTAACAGACGCCACTCTATCAAAATAATTAATGTATTTCACTACACCAGTCAGTGTCGTGGATGCCCAGTGCTCATTGATCCATGTGGGAAGCAAAGGCTAGTACATCTGGTAGAACAAGCTGCTGATACTCTTAATGTTGGCTATGAACACAGACTGCATATGGGGCTGCCTAGGTGCAGACCAGTCAGGTGGTACTAATGTTATGGCTGGTTGCTTTTTATATACACTATATGTGGAAACTCCTAGGATATCATCCTAGTTTTAATAACCACAAAAATGTAAGCTTCCATTCAATTTGTTTGTTTCAGCCAAAATGGCCTTGGATATATTCAGATAATAGAACCATATAATGAAGTAAAACACATTCATAAAAATATTCTAACAATGAATCATAACAAAAGTCAAATATCTCAAACACATTTTCAGGGAACTTCCATGAATATAAGGGAACTCATGCTGGAACGAGTGGACCGACAGGTAGTAAATTCTACTCAGATTCGTTGTACTCAGAGTCATTTCTCCCTCTCATTGGAATTGGTGTTGTTGTGATGGATTTATGCATGCCAACTTCAATATGTGCATGCACCTTTACTTGATTCCTGTCCACTGACTTGTCCATAATTGTAAACTCTGTACCTGCCTGTGAATTTTTTTTTTTTTTTTTTTTTTTTTAATGGCACATCAGATTCTTCATGACAATATGCACCCGTGAAATCTCTGTAATATTTTTCATTTTTTCATTGTTTTTGTTGTCTGCCTTTGTGGTAATAAAATATATTTAGAGAATATTTTAAGTGAAATTTGTGGTAATATACAGTGATTTACAGCTGATTCATTTCAATGTCATGCATGACAATAAATCCTGAACAAATCTCTTTTTTTTACGTCATTAAATTTTATTTTCTATTTAATATCACAGCTGTGTCAGGCTGTAGACGTGTCACCGTTTTCCCCCTGACTGTACATTCTTATGAAATATAAATTCCTGAATCTGCCTTTGGTTTAATTCTGTGAGAGAACTTAGAGGTACTGTGTAGACTCCTATACAGCAGTTATTCACTGACAGTAAGGTGGATATCGCTAAATTGTCCTCAAGACGGATTGCTGCGGGGTTAATTCAATCATATGCACCGAGCCTGAGGCATATTAGTATATGCTACATGGGGAAACAAGAAAAGCAAATTAAAATGATTGTGGTTTATTTTTACCTTTATAATTAATTTAAGCAATTTCCAGAGTTTGTGGGGTGGATAATAATTAATTATTGAATGAGGTTACGTATGATGTGGAGAATATTTCCGATCGAGGAGGTTTTATCGACTGCATAATTCTCCATATCCTACAAAAACAGGATTATTCAATTGTTTTATTAAAATATGTTCAACCTATTAATCTTATCTGATGTTAGTGATGGATAAGTCGGCTTGAAAAAGCATACCAAGAATTATTTGATAGTTTTATCAGTCAGAAATAAAAAAAAAACTATTTTTTTGAATTAATAATGCGAACTAATAGCAATAATGCTATTGTCCTGAGATATTGAGCCAATCAGATCACACCGTTTTCATGTAGTGTATACTAAAGAAGTTATTCCCCATCAGAAAGAGAATTTTTGATTTAAAAGAAGCCCTAATTTCCCGATGACCCCTTCATAAAACCCTGACGAGCACTTTTTCCTAAGACTGTACAGTAATACATGAATGCTTCTTTGTAAATTTGTGTCAGATGTTTCTAGATTTATAATGCAGGAAATAATCCAGGAAAACCTGTTTCTAATATTTGTTTTTACTAATCCTGTTCTCTCTATCTTAAGGTTCAGTTACTGATAAACCTCCAGGACCACCTAGCTCTGGCAGAAAAGGTGAGTTGAGATCTACAGAAACTGTGAATGTGATTGATTCAGAAAATGTAACGGCTTATATCTTGTGTACAGAAATAAACAAAAACATATGTACAGAAGTAAAAAGAAGTAAAAAATTACTTCTCTATAATTTTTTGGTGAAAATGTATTGAACAATGCTAATGAGAACCAAAAAATTTTTTTCGACAAGTATATGAAGGTAAAAGTATGGCTAATGAACAAAAACACTGAAAATACCAATTTTTCAGAAAAATTGAAAAGTGTGGCAAATTTTATTTTTTTTTACTTTTGCATAGCATGAATGAACTTTAAACCATATGAAAAGGTTTAGCGAGTGAAGAAATGAAAAAAAAATATGTGAGCACTATGTCTGAAAGGTTAAATGCTGTAATCAAACTAAAGGGTGGCCACAGTAAATATTGACTTTTTTCCCTCAAAAGATTTTTTGTTATTACTTTATATTGTTGTTTGTTTACTTATTCTCATCAATATGATCCAATATTACATGAAATAAATACTTGAATAGTACTTGGTTTCTGATTTATCTTCGTTTTATTAAATGTGTAATCACTGCATCACTGAATTTTTGGAAGTCAATTTGCGACACCTTTCAATTTTTCTGAAAAATTGGTATTTTTAGTGTTTTTGTTTATTAGCCGTAGTAGTATACCTCAATAGTAAAAGTATACCTCAGTATACTTGTTGGAATTTTTTTTTGGTTCTCACTGCCTACCATAGCATTGTCCAATACATTTTCACCAAAAAATGATTGAGTCATTTTTTTCTTCTTTTTATTAGGAGCCCTTTTAGATAATTTTTTTATGTGAAGTCAGCTTTGTCAGCTCTTCAAGCTTGAATATATTTAGCCTCAGCCTTTAGATTTAAATGCCTTTTTTTTTTTGTAATGGATGTATGTGTGTGTTGGTGTGAGTATGTGTACAAATCTTCATGGTTTGTTACCTAATCAGAGTAATACAGAAGTTAAACTGAAGAGCCACAGGTTTTTACAGGCTGTAAAGTAAAAGGGAAAAACACTTTCCTCATTTGTCCTCGTACTTCAGTTACATCGCTCCACAGTTATTATTCTACAGCTATTCTACAAGTAGCAATTTATTTGTGTTGAGCTTGCCTCCATGCTTGAGTTTATGTAAGGTGATAATAGGCTTCTAGGTGGCCGTAAACAATGAAAACATATTCACAATGTTCGTTTTTACCACAAGTGTAAGGACTTAGTGCTGATCAAAGCTTGGGAATCAACATTCATGCCTCTTTCTTTGTCACGATACTCACTGAAATCCCAAACCACTCATCCAGAGGTTAACAACAGCCAGGATGCTCTGGAACGCTAGACTGTCATTTACAGGCCCCAGGAGCAGTATAACTGAGTGGGAGTGTGGCTAGTGTTTTACTGTGCAGGGGCAGAAAGGAGTGTGTATAGAGGGGGTTGACTGAAGCTTGCTCAGGGTTAGTTCATGGAGCTCACTTTTTCGCTCATATTTGGATCACTTTACCTACATTAGGATGTAACTTCAGAAATACAGCTATGGTAGAGTGCTGACTAAACACATTCATAAACACATCAGATTTCTCTTCAGGATGACTATGAGCCAAGTGTGGTCTTTCTGACAGTTACTTGGATCATTAAAGTCACTTAAGATGTTCATTTTTATACTTTCAGTTCTAAAGTGCATTTGCCATTTAAAGTCAAGCCCCAGGATGATGTTTTTTACCCCTCCTTTAAAAAAATAGTAATATAATTCACCTTTACCCAGGATGGTAATTAGTAACTTCTGGGCCTCTGGGCAGGAACCTATGCAGGACGTTCCTTTTCACTCTACCACTCATGATCCAATGCAGTGATATCTGAATATCTTGCCCCAAAGCCCAAAACACAAAATACAGTGTGTGCATTGCCAGTGTTTTTATACTGGGAAGACATCTATAATGTGCTTTTCCTGACAGACTCATAAAATAGCTTTTACTGCTCTGAATACCAGGAGAATTGCGGCACTGAGTTTGCATGAACATTTTAAAAGCAGCGTGAGGAATG
>JAQMYF010000023.1:45579265-45598400 GCA_030014195.1 Neosilurus mollespiculum
GTTACCCTGTTGCTATGGGGAAGCTAGTGTTATCTATAGCTTCTTTCTTGCTTTTTATCTTGCATACACGTCAACCAAATCATAGAAGTCTTTAAGACCATGCATATTGTGCATAAATTTAAAATGTGGAAAAACACAAATATGTCCAAAAGTTCTGAAAACCAATAAAATTATAAACAGAGGTAGGGTAAACCCTGGACAAGTATATCCAATCTATCACAGGAATAATACAGGGCTTCACACCAATCCATAATTTAGAGTATCCAGTTGACCAGTCTAAACAATGTGTTGATGTCGAAACAACAGGACTTTGGGAGCGCAAACCTCTGCCAAGCCCATCAATCCCCCATATGAACCAAAATGTAAAAAAGATTGTCCTATCTTACACTCTTACTCATTTGCCAAATCCCTTAATCCTACTAGGGACCATTGGCTTCCTGTAGCATTAAAGCACTTATCACACCCCGCACCGCACTGTGTTCCTTCCGATCCTCTGGCATTGCTAAACTGGTCCCTCCTTCTATCAAGGGACAAGGGCAACATGCATCTAAACTCTTCCCTGTTCTGGCACCGAAGTGGTGGAATTAATTTCCTCTAAGTGTCCGGACAGCTGCTTCATTTGGTATTTTTAAATGATGGATGAAAACCTACCTCTTTCTACAGTACTTGAATTAGCATTATGTTTTACACACATACACACACACACAAAAAAAAAAAACACACACACACAACTAAGTTTTGACGGATGGTATTCTTAGCCTGTGTTCTAGTGAAACAGTCTCAGAATATATTCACTGATAGTAAAGCACTTTTGCAAGTCGCTCAGGATTAATGTGTTTGCCAAATGCTGCAAATGTAAATGTACTAGGGTCATGAGGAGAAAAGCTCTTTAAGCCATTGTAGGGACAACACACACACAACCATTCACACTCACACCTAGGGGCAATTTGAAACAGCCAGTTAGCCTAACCTAAATGTCTTTGGACTGTGGGAGGAAACTGGAGTATCCCGAGAAAATCCACGTAAGCACAGGGAGAACATGCAAACTCCACACAGGAACTCCCGAGCCCAGGACTTGAACCCAGGTGGACGTGCTAACCGCTAGGTTACCGTGCCACACTTACAACGTTAAAGAATTCTTTAGAAAAAAATCTGAATTCAAAATTTTATGCTTTTGAAATTAAAATTGTGGACATTTCATGAAAAACCACACATAATTTATTTGCTAACACACAAACCAAGGGTAAAACATAACTCTGTTGGTATGGGGTAATCATAAACTAGTGTAAAGCTCTGTGGGTGGGATGTCCCAGGGTGGTAGTGCCCCTTTCTGTGACATCATCACAGAGTGTATAGTTCATCTGGCACACGGCAGGGCATTTTAACAGAGGGACATGAAGTCCGGCCAACAGTAGAGCACCAATAAGTGGTCTGATCTCTACATGAGGCATCCTACAATAATTGGTGACTTTCCAATGTGAACAGATATTCGACCAGATTACTTTTTAACACTTTTTTTCTGTATTAAAAAAATGTGTGAGCATCCTAACAAGAAAAATTTAATCTTGCAAACATTCGTAACTATTCCCATTACACTAAATTTGTACAAGTAGGGTTCAACAGCAGCATTTCTAAATGTATAATGTAGCACTGAGGGTCCGTATGGTACTATTTAGAATACCACAATGCATGTTATTATTCTAGTCATAACAATGTATTATACGACGCACTATGGGTTGAAATTGAACTGAAAGGGGTTTTTTCCCCCACTTCAAGAAATTCTTGAATAGAAACGGAACCGTCTGTTTTGAATGGCAGCTACATTTCCTAACTGCAGTTTAAATCATAACCTTGTGTGTGACTGAGCCTCCTATACCAGCGGATTGTAGCATTAGTATGACTTCCTGTATGTGCTCGTTGGGGCCCAAAATGCAGAGGGCCGAATGCAATGCCACATATCAGGGTAAGTACTGTTGGACACCACTGTCATGTTCCTGCTTCCCAAGGTATGTAAATAAATAGAGAAATAGCCATCACAAGAGTGCTATTGTAATCCCAGTTGGTTTTTGGTATTATTAATACTCTGTATATTCTCTCTATCCTTTCTGTATCTCTTATTTTAACTCTTTCTTTTCCCTGTGCTCTTGGCCGGGCCATGTGCAAATCCCAACCATTCAACAGTTCTGGAGAGTAGATTGTATTAACCTCAATAATGGTAGTCTCTTTCCGGTTTTTTCTCACCCTTAACCCAGATGATGGCTCCAAACCCACACCCACAATGGACTCCTACATCCCAGATGGTGAAGGTATGACCATCCCAGAAATAAGGATTGCAATACTCCTATTTAAGATTATTTATATATTAGATGCACATGCTGCTCATCGAGCGCCAGTGGAAAATGTTCTGTGATAAAGAGTTCTGTCTTTGTGGGGTTTTTTTTGTTTTGTTTTGGTTTTTTTTCAGGGCACACAGAGATCACAGGCAGCAAGCTGAACATCGACATGCAGAACAGCACCAGCAACAGAAAATCAGGTGGTGTACACTTTGTTTCACCATCTTTTATAAGTACAATTATATTATCTTTAGCCTAGTACATTCCTGAACAAAAAAATTCTGGTAATGGCAGCATAATACATTTTATGCTGTGAAAGCAACTTTGGTTTAAGGGGTTTTTAATCCGTGTTCTGTCATCACATTACGATTTACAGCGACATGGCTTTTCCACACCATCATGTACAATTAGCCAGTGTATGTCTTCTCTATGGTCACAAAGATGTTTGAGACATTGTAATCTTGGTAGAATATTTGGATGCTATCATCAAAGGTTTTAAAAAGCATATTTTTAGCAGGTTTTTAGTTATTAAGGTCAGATTTTGGTAGGTTTTATCCTGTAGTTTCCCCAAAAATAGCCTAGAGAGACGAGATTACGCCACCTAGAGTCCAAGGTTGACAGTATTCAAACACTGTCTACACTTACCATGCTATCCTTCAGTCATAACATGTTATGTAGTAAATTACTTGAAATGAAAGGCAGAGTTAATCAAAATAACATCAGATTTGTTGACCTACCTTAGGCAGTTGAGGGCCCAGGTATGGTGTTTCTCTCCAGCCTAAGTCTAATTTATTATCTCCTTGTTTACTAATAAACAGGTGATTTTAAGCGAAGCCATGGCTGAACATCCCACAAGTGACAACCACATTTGTTTGTCATAAAGGATTTTAGCAAAGATGAACTGAAACTAATGCAAAGAAAGGATATGTCACCATTCAGGAAACTTTTGGTAGCAACAGGCTATATTCACTGACTCTGATTATTGTTGGGTATACAAAACCCCTGTCAATAAAACAAACAGAAGATTTTGTTCAATCTTACTGTGATATGGTTAGCAGTCAAAAACTGCGCACCCATATTCAGGTTCGTAGAAATCTGTTCAGGCTTAGACAGCCAGCTAAATTTTACTCCAGTATCCCATCAATACATCAACCCATTGAACAGTACTGCAAGCCTTCCTGAGAGTCCGGTGATGCGTGGCTTTGTGCATCAACTGGGGCTCGAACTTGCAAACTTCTGATGAGATGGCTAAAGCTGCACCACACAAGAGCGAACCATACATTTCTTTTATAAAATCACACTATATTTACATGGTTTTGTTTCAAAAACTGATATCAGTCAAGTTCCATTTGGTGTAGATGCTAGCAACTACATTTTAGCAAATAAGTGATCTGAAGGTAGGGAGATTATTTTTGAAGTTGTATAATAAATATGGATTTTCCTGTTTTTGGCACCAGTGATATAAATACTGTTTTTGTTGTACTAAAGTTCAATTTTCCAGAAAAAAAACAAAAAAACAAACAAAAAAAAAAAACAGTCCCTGCAGCTCTATGAGGGAAATCAGACCTGTGTCCTGTTGTCCTGTGTATAGAAAAGAAATGTAAAACAAGAAAACAAGAAATGGAGTCTCTTTTGCACCTGAAGTCTTAAATATTTTAGGCTTGAACATACCCATTAGGCATTCACAGTGAGGGTGGAATACGTATGTGAACTGGTCAAACTTTCTTTGGCAGCAAAAACTTCATTCATTCTGTATTAGGTTTTCTTCAAGGTCTATGGTCGTTGTCCTGATGCATCACCCAGCTTAAACTGAGCTTCAGCTGGCAGACAGCCGGTCCGGCATTATCCTGTAGGATGCAGTACCTTTATTAAATTGAAAATTTAATTTCCCCTTGATGATGGTAAACTTTCCAGGCCCTGAAGCAGAAAACAAGCCCCAACCTTAATGTTCCCTCCATACTTCCCTGTTGGGATGTTTGGAAGATTTCATGTCGGTATGTTGTGCCCTTTTTATACCACATGCAGTGCTGTGTGTTCTTCCTGAATAATCAAATAATTTGTTCATCAGTCCTGTAAACCTTTTTCCAGTACTATTGTGAAGTGTCAGATTGTCTTTTGGCAAACTTTAGGCACACAGTATTATTATTATTTTATTTAATTTTTTTGATGATGTCTCGTTATGGACATCCTGCCTGTTTTTAATGGTAATCTTGTGAATTGAAATGTTAGCTGGTTACGATGATTCTGTCAAGTCTTTTGCTATTCTTTGCCTCATTTAGGATTTCAAACTGTGCCTCTGTAGTTATCTTGGACACTTCTAGGAAGACTAGCCACAGTTCTAAACTGTCTCTGCTAGCTTTTGATAGGCCATTCCATAACTCCATTTCTTCTTTTGGAGTCAATCCTTGATGGATTTTCTAGTGTGTTTATGATTATACTGTTGAAAGGTCCACTTTTGGTTCAAGTGCAATTTTCGTACAAATGGCTTCACATTATCTTTAAGCATATTGATATAATTCCGAATATTTTGTTTAATCAATGATTTCAAGCTGCCCAGTCCCTGAGGCAGTGAAGCAACCCCAAACCATAACATTTGTCCCACCATGCTTCATAGTTTGTATTAAGTTCTTATCCTGTTTGCATATATACAGTAACTATAGCTTGGCTTTGAATCCTGTTATCAGCAAGGGTGTTTCTGTGTGGTGTTTGTGGTTATCCCGTGTTTGCTGGGTTTCCTCCTGGCCCTCTGTTCTCATCCTACAATACAAATGCATGCACTAGGGACTATGTCGCTATTACAAATCTCCCTTAATGAATGTGTGTGTGTGTGTGTGTGTGTGTGTGTGTGTGTGTGTGTGAATGGCTGTGTGTCTGTGTTGGCCCTGCAATGGACTGGCAAACTGCTTAGGGGTACTCCACCTTTTGCTCAGAGTCAGCTGGGATTGACTCCATTTTCTTAACAACCCAAAAGTGGTACAAACAATGAATGGTCTTTGCCTCTATAGTCACTGGCAAACTGTTGTCTTACTTGAATGCTATTGTTGGACAGCAAATACTTTTTCCTGGTATGCCTCCCATGCAAGTCAAGTTTGTCAAATTTATCAATCCAGTCACAGTAAGGACATGGACAGGGGTTGCACTGATTCTGAAGGACCTAACTAGTGAAGACTGAGGTGTATGCCCTTTGTACTGCACTGTGTTCTTGTTGCTTATGTCTTCTGTGTCTCTGTGGTCACTGGGTACTGTACGGGTATGTTACCAATCAAAATCCATTATGACTATATGTTAACTTTATGTCACACCATTGACAGAAAAGTTGCAAGTGTGGTAGCACAAAAGAAAGTCAGTAAGTCGTTGACTAACAAGTGTTCTTCACAGTTAGTTAAAACTGCAGAGAGAAGTTTTAAATTTTGAGTGAATGAGCTGATACAATATACACAACCCATAAAACAGCAGTGGCTTCTACTGATAAAGGAAGCTTCAGTCATTAACATTACTGAAAGACATCCATTTTTTTTTTTTTCGTTTAACTACTAGCTAAAGCTATTGTACAATTCTGAGGAGATAAACCTTTTTTAGTCTTCAGGCTATAACAATTAGCAAAGTCCTGACATGATCTGAACATGCCAATATTTACATCAAATCATTTACACCACATACAAGTAGCAAGTTCTTTCAACAGAGTGCTTTTTTTTTTATTATTATTATTCCCCCCATATTTTCTCCTCTCCAAAACTGAATCACAATGTGTTTGGTCTTGTTTCAAATTCAGTGTAAACCATGTCCAGGAATGGGAAACCTAACTTGGCTCGGACTATGGCGCCAGTCTGTCTTTCTGTCTCTCTCTCTGTTTGTCTATCTCTCTTTCTTTCTCGACGTCTTTCACTCTCTCACTCTCCTGTTACATGCTCATGGCTCTCCTTGGGGTAATTTGTGTAGTGTGTCTTTTCCACAATATCTTTCACATGAATACGGCACCCTCTGGCCACTCCTTAACACCACAATGCTGGGGGAGTTTTATCATTGGCAAAGTGCGCAAAAGTGGATTGGATTATAGTCTAGGAAATTGATTGAGAGCAGGAGTGTATGAATATTATGCATGAGTGTGTGTGCCTGTAAAGTGTTTGCATGTGTAATTCCAGTAGCACGTTAAAAACTGTTTGAGGCATGGCTGTCTGATAAATGTTTTTTTTTTTTTTTTTTTTTTTTGTATTTGGGGGGTTTGCACAGATTGCTCATGGTTGTTAAAGAGAAAAACATTGTTTATCTTCTTGTCTGCCATGAAACATTTCGAGGCATTCTGTGGTGCAGCAAACACTGTCAGTGTAGCGTAAAAACTGATTCGTGTTGACAGCTGTTTGGGATCCTTTCAAGGATCCTCCTGTTTCTGGTTAGCATTTGATGTTCTGAGAACGTGAGTAGACCGTCAGTCCTGTGCTTGGCAATGCAATGATTTTCAGGTAGTTGACAGAGGTTTTTGATCTGGCTCGAAAATGTATAAAGATGTCTACCTTTTTCTTTTTATACTTGTAAGCCCAATCCTGTGTGGTGGTTCACAAAAAATACACTTTTACACTGCCCAGCCAAAAAAAATAATAAATTCATGGAGCCTTGAACACAGCATGTAATCCCAGGAGTAGATTAGCCAATCAGAGTGTGCAATTGCTAATATCTAATGACCCTGGGTAGAATAATAATCTTTTTTTTTCTTTTTTTTTTCGTTTTGCCAACATAGTCTCACCCTGAGTAGGTCCCATTATGTCCTATTTCACACCCCTATTCCACTCCCACTGCACCCCACAAGGTATCCACTGCACCCTTCTAGCCAGGTCCAGTTCTGACTCACCTCCGGACTGTTCCAGAGCATGTCAGTACTGTCAGGCTGTATACCAGAACTGCAAACAGCAAAGGACACAAAAACACCAGTATTTGGTTACAGCCAAAGAGGATATATATCCTGCTTTCCAATCAGTTTTAGACATCCCTTTGGCTTCTACAGCCTTTTGCCTGTCCCATGGCATAGTCTACCATTTAAAGTTAAACAGTTCCTTCTTTATCCTTGAAGTTCTCTTACCCACATCCTCAACTTGGAAAAAACGTGAGCTTGTATAAGATGACTTGGGTCATTACATTAGATTTGGCGAGGTGTGTTTGGACATTGCTGTGTGACTGTGGTTTAGGTGGGATGCTATTGGATGGGTATGTGGTGTTGGTATGTGTGCATGAATGTGTATCTGTGTGTAAGTGTCTTCACCATCTAAGCTCCTGTTTGCTTTATCGGCACACCTGTTTGTCAGCAAGAATAAGACCTTTACAGAAGTGGCTGAAATGGCTGTTTTTGACACTGTGAATTACACTCTGAACACACTACATTAATAGGACAGGAATGAACAATCCAAAAAAAGAGCTAGCTAGATTAGCTTCAACATGTTGAACAGCACTGTTTTTCTTGGCCTCCACACAGTCAGCAATGTGTTAAATGGATCTTAACATAAATAGAGATTTATGAGACAAGGCGTTAAAACATTTAAACAAACATCTGTTAAGTGTTCATGGCGGTAATAATGGTTGGAGGGGTGTGTGTGTGTGTGTGTGTGTGTGAAGTTTCAGGCCTTGGAGAAAGGTCAGGGATGAGAGAATATCTTGAGAATATTTCCATCACTAAGCTTCCGTGTGTGCTAATTTAAAGAAGCACTTCCACTCTTCATCTGCTGCCTTGCATCAACACTGGATTTCATCTGCCGCTTGCAATTTTGTCAGTGTAAAGAGAGCATTCTTCAAAAGTTTGTGAACCCCTTCGAACTACTTGAACCTCATTTTCGATAATTCCACTTAAATTTGACCTAAAACATCAGGGGTTTCGAAGAGACCTCACAGACTATTACACTCTGTACTTTTGGAACGATAATGGTTGGTGAACCACTAGCCATTACGAACCAACGAAGAGACCTCACAGACTATTACACTCTGTACTCTTGGAACGATAATGGTTGGTGAACCACTCCCGGAGAGGGTAGCAATCGTCTTAATTTCCTCCATCTGCCTGGTTGTGGCTGGGTGGAATCCAAACTCTTTGGAGATGGCTTTGGTTTAAATAAAACAGGGTGTCTTTTCACACCTGAATGTCATCCAAGTGACTGAAAACTTTCATTCATTCATTCATTCTGAACCGCTTTATCCCACTACGGTTGCGGGGAGGCTGGAGCCTATTTGAGCCAACTCACTCATATCTAGGGAAAATTTGGAACAGCCAGTTAAACTAATGTACATGTCTTTGGACCATGGGAGGAGACCTGAGTACCCTGAGGAAACCCACACAAGCACGGGTGGAACGCTCAAACTCCAGAGTAACATCCTCACTGAGCCCAGGAATTGATCTTCTTGCTTTGAGACGGACATGATAACCACTGTGCCACAGTGCAGCCTAAATAAAAACACCTGAGTATGATTTTACCTTAAAAGGAATTGCTAATTTTAGAGGTTAACATATTTTTCCCACTAACAGATATTTAAAATTGTTTTTTTTGTTTGTTTGTTTGTTTGTTTGTTTCTGTTTTTTTTGTTTTTTTTTTTTTTTTTTTTTAAATTTTTTTTTTTTTTTTTTTTTTTTTTTTTTTTTTTTTTTTTTTTTTTTTTTTTTTTTTTTTTTTTTTTTTAATGAATAGCAAAGTGTATTATTTTTCTATTTGTTTATTTGGGTTCTCTGTGTGGAAAGCTAATGATATTTTCAGTCATATATATTTAGTAGCACGACATCTGATCAGATATGACTGATCATAACTTGCGAGGCGTTAGCCAATGGCTAGATGTGGAAAGCCAGTTAGCACAGTGTTAGCAGGCTAGCATGGATCTTTGCTGGTTAGCTGAACACTTATCAGTGGATAGGCTATAATGAAATATCCTAAATTTTGAATGTGTTTAAATATATTATAAAAATGGATAGTATACAGTATAGTACAATTGTGCCCAGAATCTACTACACAGTATGTTGAGTTTTATGTTCTGAGTTTTTTAATTTTGTATTTTTTTAAGGACATAATACTAATACATTTTTTATTTTCATTTTAGGATGTAATGATACAAAATGCTGAAACGTGTACCAGTGTACTGTATATGTTTGCGTTTACTCTCTGTGATTTAATAACATTTTACACCAATTTGTCATAGTCAGTTAAGGTGATTTGTACCTCTTCCCGTTTTCCATTATTCTCTCCTCTTATTAAACGGCCATGCGAAAGTGACGGTACTGTACTGATGTTTCTGTGAGGTGTTTTGATTGTATATTTCATGATTCTAGTGAATGTTCCATCTTGTGACCAAGAAAGGCAGAATTTACTCAATGGGGCTCGGCAGAACCCGAGAGAGGGCACCTTTATTCCAGACTGTGAGCCGCTGGGCCTGTACAAGCCTGTGCAGTGTCACCAGTCCACTGGATACTGCTGGTGTGTGCTGGTAGACACAGGACGACCCATACCCAGTACTGCAATCAGGTAAATACAGGACATAAAGTTTAATAACAGCATTTAAACATTGGAGAATTTTAATTTTTTATTAAAGAATGACTTTACTTTTTTGCGTACTATGTTTTTTGTTTTTAAAAACTAACAAAAAATGTTTTGGAAAAATATAATGAGGTCTGTGTTGTTTTTTTGTTTGTTTGTTTGTTTGTTTTCGGGGGGGGTGAGTGTACTTGAGGAGTCTGAGCAAAGCAGAGGCATGTCTCACTTTTATTTTTATTCTGGCATTAAACGTAAGCCAATTTTTCTTCTATGAAAAGCAGTATTAAGTCCATAGCTACAGGCAAGTAGAATGAAAAGTGTGTTTTAAAAGAATAACACCTCAGACCAATATAAAATTCTTGAAAGTGACATTATCAATGAATTCATTGTACCATTATTTTAAAGTTTATAAAAAGGTCTCTTTTTTTCTTGTTTTCTTTTCCCAGACAGAGGATATTGGAGCAGACATCTTAATCAGAGACATTTCATATCTCAGGGAGCAAAATAATTCAAATGCATAAGCTTATAAATAAATAATTTGTCTTATTATTATTATTATTATTATTATTAATATTATTATTATTATTATTATTATTATTAAATAATTAATAAAAGAGGGCTCTACGTGAAGTAGATGGGTACTAGCTTATTCTTCCATTTATTTATCACAATAATCATGCTGTTTTTTTTTTAATTTATAATTAAAGTTTAAGCATTTTAATGCATTGTAATCTGTGCTTTCACTCTTTTTTTAACATTTATTCATTCATTCATTTGAACAGCTTTATCATTTATTAGGGTCGCAGGGAGACAGGAGCCTATCCTAGCCGATTCTGGGCAAAAACGGGTACACCCTGACAGCTAATCAGTCCATCACAGTACCAACACACCCACATAACCATTCACATTCACACCTAGGGGCAATTGAAAATATTGTTTTAGCCTAATGTGCATGTGAACTAAACTGTGGAATCCTACACAAAACGGGGGAGAACATGCAAACTCCACACAGAAACATCCTCGCTGAGCTCGGGACTCAAACCCAGGACCCTCATGGTACTCCTCTTTTTATAATCTGTTTATTTATTTATTTATTCATTGGCCTTTATGGGAAATCCTTATGTTAAACGAATTGGTACAAATGCTTTTAAAAGCCTATCTTAAGACACCCCTACTTGAAAAGAAATCTGATAACTTCTGGGGTGCGAACTACTCACTGGTAATTTTAATCTTTGAAATGCACCACATTGGAAATGATCATAAGCAGCTGTATAATCCAGTTCTAAATACATGCAACTCGTTCCAGGTAAATATTATGTCACTGATTCTGTAAGTGGATGCTGTTTTATCCTGGCAAAAACGTAAAAAAAATACAAATCGTATTTTGTATAAAAGTACTTGTATTGTTTTGTTGTACCTTTTCACTGTATATTTATTGGTTTGAATGGCTGCTTATATTTTTAATCTTTCAGCTTGTAGTTTCAGTCTGAGGTCAGGCCCTTTCCTCCTTCATTCTTCTGTCCATTTTTTAAATGCTGGATGGATCTTCTACACGTTAGCTCTCTCATTACCTAAAATTTGAGACAAAGTGTACTCTCATTCTTAAAACACTCATTTTTGGACCACTGAGTATTTTTGGAAGTACAAAAAAACAACAACAACAATCCTACACGGAACAGTCAGTGAAATAAAATGCACATGCTCCAGTAACTTCTTTCTTTTTATTCCCCAAAAAATAAATAAAAGTTCCCGATTGCAAGGTCCAGTAGAAATGCATCTATTTATTTAAATGAGTTAATTTTGCAAATTATATCTTGTATATATTTAGTTCCTCACAGTGGCCAAATAAAGCATAGCATGTTGTGCATAACAGCACAAATCTTCCCAAGCACAGAGGTTAGTCACTGGGTTTATGTTTTTGTTTTAAACTGTCCTTGACTCATTACTTTAGTTGGTGAGACAATAGATGTTTTCCCCAAATCTAACAGGTTTATTTGTGTCTTGGCTCTTTTGGCTGTTTCCACTCCCCTGATTTCCCGGATTTCACTGACATTGTGTCTCAATTAGTAAAGAAAAAAAATCTCTCTCCCTCTCTTTCTCTCTCACTGTCTGCTTTCTCTTAGATATAAAAAGCCAGAGTGTCCAGTCCGTTCGTCCGTGACTGATATAGAGGATCCGTTCAGAGACAGAGATCTGAATGGTGAGAAAAGAGTGACACTTTTTCTCTTAAACAGCTGCCTGGTAACCCACGGTGTAAAACATAGACAATATTCTCACTTCATCACTGCGAACTTTTAAGTACTCGGTGTCTGTTTGTGCTCCCTTACATCATTTGGGAAATGTTATGGGATTCTAAGTCCCATGTGTTGCCACCTCAAGGTGGTCTCGCTTTCAAGTGGGAAGCTTTCACAAGGTTCCTGGGTCTTTTCACTGGTTCCTGTTCCTTTAGTTTGGTTGATCTACTTTCTCCCCTTCATTTAATGTTTCATTATAACTGCTCTTTAATTCCCATCTGGTACATTAACAGAGTCATGGCTCCTGGCTGTGCAGCAGATGTGCGCAATGGTTTATGGCTGGTTGGAGTGGTGGAGAAGGGGCTGCATTAAAGGTGGGGTGGGGTGGTGTGGGGGGTGGTGGTGGGGGTTAACTAGTATGTTGTTGCCCTGGCAGGAATAAGTTAAATTATTTTTATGTACTCTAGCTAAGTGACCTGTCACTCTTTAGAAAAAATGTCGCATCCTTATTTGTAAAAATATGACTTTTCTACATCTATAGAAGTTAAATAAAAAACTGTATCCACTGAAAACAAGACTTTGAAATGTTTCGATGCAGTTTCATATTGGATATGCCCTAATTTAACACCCATCTGGAGAGGTGTTGGGGCAGGGAAGTGGTGCGTCATGACTCTCGTCCAGTAATTGGATTCACCTGCATGCAACCAGACCCCAAACTCCCACACACTGCCCCGGAGGAACAGAAGGAGTGGTGCATAAGAAGGTCAGAGGGAGTGTGAGAGAAAACGAAAGAGGCGGAGACCAGGGTGGAAATGTAAAACTAGATTCGTTTACTATGCTCTCCTGTTTGATGTTGCTCAGTTAGAAACACAATTAGGGTGTGAGCACCTGCTGTTAAGGCTCTACATCTGCAGCAGTTTAAGGTACTGGTTGAAGTGTTCGGTAGTATGCAGTAAAAGTTGACTGGGTGCTGGGTGAAAATTGTCATCTTGCATTTCAGGTGCGTGCAGGTGTTTCTGAAGCAAATTTTAAGCACTTTTGAATTTGTCAGCAATTAAAAAAGATTTTAAAAATGTTCTCCTTTTTGTGGTTGTGTGAACTTGTGGTCATGTATATATTTTTGTTTAAATGTGACAGGATGTCCAAAGAAAGCTGAATTTATAACCAGCTTGTTGGATGCCCTAACAACAGACATGGTAAATGCCATTAACTCACCAACTCCCTCTGGTGGTGGGAGGTAAGACATTTTTATTATTAGTATTAATAGTAGTAGTAGTAGTAGTATTAAATCTTGGAAATATAAAATATATTTAGAAATGCATCTAAAAATATCTAAATGTGTTAAATCATTTGTTAAAATGTTTTTAAAATTCATTTGTTCCTCTGGTGAAACTTTGAACGAACATTTGTAAAAACAGCGTTTGTGTTCATAGAGGCAGAAGAATCCCAAGAATCCCCAAATTATTCTAAAACCCCTAGAAAAATCAATTTTTTTGTCCTATTAAATGCAATTTTATGACACCAATATAGTGCCATATTAAAAATTAACCCCAAACTAACTAAACACCATCCATTCAAACTCGGAAATCACATCAAATACTATTTTCTACAAAACACCACAACATATTTAGGAAAAAGTATTTGATGTGATTTCCGAGTGGTTTATGTCACACAGCTGGACAACAGCTGGAATGAGTTATAGGTATATGCGTGGCATGCCCCTCTCTTACCAGCACCAATCTTCTGCAGATTTGCAGAGCCTGACCCAAGCCACACTCTGGAGGAACGGGTGGTGCAGTGGTACTTCTTTCAGCTGGACAACAACGGCAGCCAAGATATCAGCAAAAAGGAGATAAAGCCTTTCAAACGTTATGTGAAAAAGAAAGCCAAGCCCAAGAAATGTGCTCGCAAGTTCACTGATTACTGTGACCTGAACAAAGACAAGGCCATTTCTCTACAGGAGCTCAAAGGATGCCTTGGGGTCAATAAAGAAGGTGAATATTATGATGCTAGACTACTTCAATACATTTTCATGATGTGCCACATATATCACCATATTTAGATCTCCTTATTAGATAGCGTCCAAATGTCACAGTTTGCCAAAACACTCTATGCCCGTGAGCTTTGCAGATCTGCTGTTTTAGCTTTTAAAAAGCTATTCACAAATGACTTGACTAATGGGATCTAGGTTTTTAGCCTAGACTTAAACACTGAGCCTCTATCTGAGTCCCGAACATTATGTGCAAGGCTGATCCAAAGAGAAAGCTCTGCCTCCTGCTATAAGCTTTACTATCCAAGGTACCAACAAATAGCCTGCACCTTTTGATCTAAGTTGGTGTGGTTGATCATGACGTTGGCTCAGGTACTGGGGACCAAGACCATCTAGTGCTTTGTAAGTCTTTTGTAAGAATTTTATAATTGAAGTAAAACAAATATTGGTTACATTACATTACCTTGATGGAAGGCATTACTGTGAAACAGAAATGATGAAACTAACAGGGAGAGACAAGCGGAATAAGAAAACGGTCCAAGGTTTCCAGGATGCTTAGGAACTACAGGACATTAAATATAGACTCATTGGCAATTTTCATCATGATGCTGGAAATGGACAGTTATGGAAAAAGACAGCTCTGCTGGCAAAATGTTCGTTAACAGAATTGTACAGAGTACTCTGTGTGAGTAATGTAAGTAAATATATGTCTCTTATTCTCTCCCTCTCCATGTCTCTCCCTTTCTCTCTCTCTCTCTCTCTCTCTCTCTCTCTCTCTTCGGCAGGTACGACAGCAGGCAGCAGCAGTCAGGGGACAAGGCAAGGAACTAATTTGTTCAGTAAGGCCCCACTAATCGCTTTCACTAACATGTGCTTGAGTGGCTGCAGATGGCTCAGAATATAATCCATTAACATTCTGAATCACTAACACAGACCAGAATTTCAGCATGTCAGTGACGGATGTGGTGTTGCTGGCTTCCCGTGTCACGTAACATGTTATTTTTGTATTTTGATCTATTTGCGTCATTTAGGTCATCTAAGTTGCTGCATGACAATGTTAGTGTTAATGTTTCAGACGGAAGAAACGCATCGTAGGTGAACACAGAGTGACATGGACAGTCAGCCATTCAGTTCATCTCAGTAATCCAGTCTGTGTGGACCAATGAGGTAGTGGAATGACAGGAGACCTTGTCATCATGTAAGCCTGGGAATAATTAATCCTTGCCCTTAGTTGACCTGACTGACTGTGTAGGCCTGTCAGAGGAGGATGCACCTGTTTCTCCATTCACCGCACAAGTGAGGTTTAATCCAGCGTTTAACTTTTAAATGTTTTAGTTGTCCTGCTGCATTAAACTGAAATCACTGTCCATGGCATGAAATGTTCCCTTATTTAGACTGGGTTAAATTACTTCTATTTTTGGAAAGCTCTCTCTCTCTTTCCTTTATCTGTACAGATATGACATGACAGTCTGTTCGTAAGGAATGTAATGTCTCCATTGTTATAAATCCATAATATAAAGATTTTATTCCTTAAATAAGCACCAGCATTCAGGACTTCGGTTCCTGCCAAGTCTGTCTTTCTTTCTTTCTTTATTTTAAAATATAGTATAGGGTCATGAGGAACAGGGACAGTCAGAGATCGCAAACCTAAGTCCAGGAATCCCCCATATGAACAGCAAAATTTTACAGAGGGAACAAAATATTCATTCTTTAAACCACTTAATCCTAATTAGGGTGGCAAGTAACACAACCACCCTGGACTAGGGCTTACAAAGTGCAACCATCCAGATGGAATTCAGGAATGTTTGCCAATCATTTCCAAAATCTAATGGAGTCGTCCTTGTCCAGAGCTTCTCCTTGGGGAGAAATCTCATGAAAATCTGCACATAAGTTTTCACATTATCCTGCTATCAATCACTCAAACCTAACTGAAAACATAACCTCCTTGGCAAAGGCAACTAGCAGTACATGTCTGGACTGCATGTAGGAAAATGCAGTGTTGAAATGGATGCTCTACGCTCCTCCAGCCCACTGTGAAGAGAAGGGATTGTTTAAAGTTCAGGTTGTCCAGTATTTATCAGCTGCATTGCTTGTCTGTGATTTTTTTATTTTTTTTTTTATTATTTATTTATTTTTTTTCATTCTTTGGGAAGACTACCATCCACAGATGTCTCATGTCACCTGTTTTTTTTTCCCCCGTGTGGACTGAGAATAAGCATTTCATATTTTAGTCTGCCCAGAATAATTTAAAGTATTAGCTACTGTACTCTTTCACTAGCTTTTCTCCTTCCCTGTGAGTCTGTTTTTCTCAGCCTGAGAATCTCTATCATAGTTCGGTGGTTACTATGTGATGACAGGTCTCCAGTCCACTGCGCTCGCTTCTCCTCTGTCTGGTGGGATCGTCTCGTTATTAGGAGCGTTGTGTGTGTTTACCCTGGCCCGCAGGCTGTGTTGGGCCCTGCAAGGCCTGAGCTCATGTGTTTACCCTGGCGCTACCTGCTTTGCACTGAAAAACAGTGGCTGAGAAGGGGCATCACGTCAGGCATGGCAGCATATGGTTATAGCTGCCAGGATAAATATCAGGTACATTTGGACAACCAAGGGGGGCTTTCTTTTGCACCCAGTCCATTGGTTTGCTTTAGATCCCTCAGGATGTGCATGCCTTCGCCAGCACACACTCTGGGATTGATAAATTGGTGTAAAAGTCTTCTAAAAGACAGTTTTATGTCAGTTCACTGGAACACACAGAATTGAAAATTGATGAGTATACTCAACGTTTGGGACGCACTGCTGCCAAAACGATGAGGGTGAGTGCCCATTTTCCTGAATCTTGCAGCTGAAAGTGACTTTTTTCACTTTTTTTTCTGTTTCTGAGCAATGTTGGCTTGAAAATAATGTGCTGTATCTGTAAGAACAGCATTATTTCAACAGTGAATAGTTGACTTTACACCTTAAAATCTTTCACCCAATTTATTATGTTGTAAGGATTTAGTGGGCTGCAGCCTTGATTTGGCGAAATGAATAGATGTCATTTTTCTTGGATCGGTTTTCTTGCAGAGTCATATCGAACAGATGGGGCTTTATTTAACATAGGCATGTTGTATAATTGTCTACAGATTTTAAAGAAGAAAAAAAATCTAACATTTAACCCTGAAGATTTTTAGGAAATTTACTTTTCAAAAATTTTAAGTGCACTAAATTTGTCAGTGGTTCATATTCAGAGTAGTGAGTAACCTCAGCTTTTATTAGCATGCTACTCAAACACTGATGTAGGCTTAAATGAGGAGCGGTCTAGTGGCAATGGGAAAGTTTTATGTAACCATAGTAGAAATATCATGCTGAAATTCATATTGTGGAATGTGAAAATAGTCAAAAAAAACAACAAAGTGCCAAGCAATGTCCATCCCTTTACATCGATTAACCATAACATTAACACTACCTGACTGGTCCGCAACTAAGCAGCCCCAAACGCAGCAAGCTGTAGTGCACTGTATGTTTTGACTCCTTTGTATCATAGCCAGCTTTGTGCTACAGAAGCTCTTCTTTGGGATCTGACCAGACGTACTAGCCTTTGCTCCCCTCATGCATTAATGAGCACTGGGCACCCGTGACACTTTCGCCAGTTCACTGGTTTTCCTTCCTTGAAACATTTTAACTAGTTACTTACCACTTTATAGCAGTAACACCGCAGACCTACTGTTTAAATATCACAATGTGGCATTTGTTAAAGTCACTCAGATCCTTATATTTGCTCATTTTTCCTGCTTCCAACACATCAACTTTGATAACTGACTGTTCACTTTCTACAGAATACGTGCTTGGAATGTTTTAAAATGCCTCATTTTATGATCTCTTTATCATGTAGTAGCTTGTGGCCACATTAACTTGGGTGAATGATTAACTGTCAGTCCTTGATATTGAAGGAGAAATGACATGGCCAAGTAGATTTCCCCACCCCCACCCCTTTTTTTTTTCTTCTTTTTGCCAGCTTCCCCATGACCTTAATAGCACTAAGTGGTTTGGAAAATGAGTAAGTGAGTGACAATTTCATTGAATTCAAATGTGTTTTGATCGAGATAGTTTTTTTTTTTTTTTTTTTTTTTTTTCCCCCCATTTCCCTCATTCTAAGGGATTTTTTGTCCCTTATCACTGTGTGGATTATTTTATTTATTTATTTATTTATTTGGATCTTACCAAAATTTAAAAAGGCGATCCTTTGGTAATAACCTAGCCATCATAAAAATTCCAGATTAATCTGTGAAAAACTGTGGACAGGAAGTTGCTAATAGACAGATAAAAAAACACACAAATAAACCCATGCCGATGAAAACATAACCTCCTTGGCTATGTGCTTATCTAAGTACATGCGGAGGCCGATTCTAAATGTGGAATGTAAATACTGATATAACTTTTGAATGCAAGTCGCTGATGGGTCATAGTGTTTTGTTTTTAATTTATCATACTTTTCATACTGGATTGTTTTACATCATTGTCTCTATCAAAGCCCACATTCCTTCTCTATCACAGAGGAAAGCCAGAGCACTAAACACAGTAATTGTTACCCTGCAGAGGGACAGTTTAACTTTTATGTCTTTACTGAAAATTAGGAGGCCTATTAAACCAGGGTGGCCGCTTCTTCCAGACCATGCTTTCTCTCTCTCTCTCTCTCTCTGTCTGTGTGTGTGTCTCTCTCTCTCTCTCTCTCTCTCTCTGTCTGTCTTTCTCTCTCTCTCTCTCTCTCTCTCTCTCTCTCTCTCTCTCTCTCTCTCTCTCTGAAACCCACTTGTCCTGCACATTTCATCACACGTTCTTCAGTCCTCATTGTTAGTTTTGGTTGGTGTTGCCTGGCTTTGAACGTCTGTTCCTATCTTGCAAAATAAATCCAACAGGTTTCTTAGAGCAACAAGTAAACATGTCAGTGACTTCTTCGAGTAACATCAGCAACATGAGTAATACCAACACCAGAAGGCAAATGTGCTCTTGATACCGTGTTTCCCCGATGATAAGCCCTACCCCGAAAATAAGCCCTAGCTAAATCCAAATTTTGTCCGCACCCTCCCCTCATTTTCTATGAATGCA
>JAQMYF010000023.1:45599328-45609842 GCA_030014195.1 Neosilurus mollespiculum
CTTACCTGTTTATTGAAATTGCTGTTAATGTGAATTAAAATAAGACCTACCCCGAAAATAAGCCCTATGGTGTTTTTCGAGCCGAAAAAAAAAATAAGACAGTGTCTTATTATCGGGGAAACACGGTACTTAGGTTCATTGGGCTAGAGAGTTTGTCGAGGGTTGCCAGGATAAACATTAGGTTCATTTGCACAGCCAGTGGCAGCTTGTGTTTAATATTCCACTTGAACTTGCTTGTGGATCTGAAGTGCATTGTGCACCTTATCAGTAATCTGTGCTACAGTAGTTTGTCTCTGTGCATCAAGAGACAGGTTAAGCTATGCTATGTGGTGTTTATCTGGTCATTGGCTTTAAGAAAGAACAGCTCTGCTGACTGGGTAGCTTATTATTTACAGAGATATTGGCATTCGGTTTAGATTTCCTTACAGACAATTGGCAAATTTTGTCAGTTTATTGATTAGTAGATTTCTAGTTACTGAGGAAAACCCTTTACATGGTCAAAGTAAATGCAAAGGGTTTTAAATGCTGTTTCTTTGTAGTTTGCATGTTCTCCCTGTGCTTGCATGGGTTTCCTCATGCAAGCACAGGGGATCCCATTATGTCTATTAGTGTGTGAATATGTGAATAATAACAGTGTTTACATATAAAATTTATTGTATTTATTTAAGAAAAAACTTCACAGCATAACTGTTTGGTACATGGTGTAAATTCCTACAGATATTTGTCCTGTTGGAATCTTAGAATTATACGATTTTGAGTTTGTGACAGATTTGTGGTCTTATTATACTGTGATAAAAGATTGGACTCAAATATTTGAAAGCACAACTTTAGAACTTGGTAAGAACATGGTCATTAATTTGTTCTAATAGTTTAGGCCAGCATTTTGATAAGTAGATTTAGTCAAAAATATTTAGGTAATAATTAGTTTTTCAATAAAGTAACAGCACTGTACTCTCTTGAATGACTTAAATGAATTAGGTCACCTGCGTGTGCAGTTCGATCACTTTTGCATGGGTCATTGAAAAGATAAACAACCACCATTACGAAGGGAGAGCTTTAGAGTGTCTTTGCGTTCTTTTTTTAACCATCTGCACTAAAAAACAAAGAAGTAACAACTTTTTGTAAGTTTGGCCTTCACAACTTAAACTTACGGCATTAAGGAAGCCAAACGTGTGCCAGTTCGGCCAATATTTCCACTGAATCACCCCTTTTAAAACAGGAAGGCTTGGGAAAACAGGCACAAGAACAGACTAGTGGAGAACAAGGTGTTTTCTATGTGGCAGAGCCTTTAAAAACAGCTGCTTGTATGCAACTGTCTTGGAGTTCACCAGCTCACTTGAGTTGCGATGAAGGGGGAGGTGAGAAATGTAATGAAGAACAGCCAGTCAGTAGTATGCATGCCCAGCTGGAGACACATCCCCTTTAACCTGTTTACTTATTCATACCAGTTCTATTTACTTTTTTTTTTTCATACAAATTGCCTGGTGTGAGTCCATGTTGCAAATTCCAGACCCTTAAGCTGGAGTGTCAGCCCGAGTGTCAGCGATTCAGCCACTTGTGTGCAGTCGTTTTGCACTGGGACATAGCGTACATGGCTCTAATCACACATCAGCACTCAGGTGAGGCTGTTGGAAGGCAGAGCAGATCCGGTTTCTCTGCTTTATCAGATGATCGTGTCCGGGGAACAGCTTTGTGTCCTTAATGGCGCAGTCATTTCACCACTTTTCCCTGTTGAATGAGGAGAGGCCAAAGTGAACTGCATCTCTGGAGCCTCTTAATTGCCATAAGGGACTGGAGCTATAGAGGACACTGAGTGCGTAGACACTCAAATCTTACAAGGTCCTCAGAACCAGTGGACAAATGAGATCTCTCAGATTCTCTCCGAAATGCTCCTAAAGGCCATCTCACTAAATAATGGACATAAAAGTCAAGTTGTCTTGTGAGAGCTAAAATATATAGTTGTGCTTTATAGTGCTGTCTGTTGTGCTACACATACAAAACATTCGACTTTCAGCTAAGATAATATTAGCAGTAAATCTGGAAGTTGTAATAAAACACAAACATACCAGTATTTGACTTGGAGAACACCTGCGTCACCTCGCTCCCCCTCTGAAACCCGTTGTTAACCTTTCATTCTTTTACACATACACTCATGTAGCCATGAGATTGGTTCTCCAGGGCTTAAAACCCCTCTTTTACACATGCCCTTCCCCCACGGGCTGTGAAGCTCGACTGGAACTCTACCACTCCTGTCTTCAGACACCACCTGTAAGCAATCTGGGCTCCTTACCCCAGTCAAGCCCTCTATTTCCTCAACTCTCCAACTTTACTGTGATTAATAGGCCAAAAGAGAGTGCCACATCCCATGCTGGTGACTCCAACAATCACTCTAATAATGTTAGATTGAGTTTGTTATATGTCATACACTGAAGTATTTCCTGAAATAAAGTGAATATGAACACAATTTAAAAATCAGTTATTATTTATTGAAATAAAATGTTTCAATGAAGAAGCTTCATTTCTGTGAAATCAAACATTCTTATGGAGATTTATATGTGAAGTCAATTCATTATGTATCAAATCAAAATAAATTATACCATTTTTTTTTTTTTTGATAAACATTTCTATAAATTTGTGCAACAGTTTTTTCCACAAAACTTTGTTGGCAAACAACAAGGTTGTGGTGGGGGAAAAAAGGTGTGTGTGTGTGTGTGTGTGTGTGTGTTTGGGGGGGGTTACAAACCTCCACTCAGTCTTGCACTAAAACCAACAAACCAACTAAAACTAAGACAAGCAGACTTGTGGATAATGACTGTGGAGGAAACGAGACTACAGAAGCTGATTAAGGATAGAAGCTCCCATCCAAGTGGGTGAACCTAGCGTGGCCATGGTAAAACTGGCAAAAAAAAGAAAAGAAAACAAACAACGGCTTAGCATCAACAACCAGCAAGATCCATGGAGAGATTAAACAAGTAGTTAACTTAAACAAGAACGGCTGGCACACTGGAGGCATAGCAGCGGCAGCAAGGACATGACAAATTGAGATTATTACATTTATATTTTCTCAAAAAAGATTCCAATAAAATTTAATAACAAAACAAATCCTGTGAGGATGTACATTCTGTATAAGATAATCTATAGAGAGTTATCCTTATCACAAAATAAACAGAGGGATCACCCTGAAGGAGTTTATTTCACATTCTTACACAGCTCATTTGAATATCTGATTTTGATTGGTCAATTATAGTATTTATTCACTCACTCATTCGCTGAACAGCTTAATCCTAGCAGGGTTATGGGAGGCTGGAGTCTATCTCAGCCAACACTGGGCGAAGGCACCGTGTACAGCTCACCAGACCATCACAGGGCAGCACACATACAACCATTCACACTCACAGCTAGGGACAATTTGGAACAGCCAATCAGTCAACTGTGCATGTTTTTGGACTGTGTGAGGAAACCGGACCATTGGATTATTTTGGAGAAATGACTGAAGCTGAGTTCTGCTCATTATTAAATAGGAATTATTGCGGGGAGGCTGGCACTTATCTCAGCTGGCACTGGGCGAAGGCAGGGTACACCCCGAACAACTCACCAGACCATCGCATGGCCAACTCACACACAACCTTTCACACTCACATCCCTGCCTAGGGGCAATTTGTTAACCTAACATGCTTGTCTTTGGACTGTGGGAGGAAACTGGAGTACCTGCAGGAAACCCATGCAAGCACAGGGAGAACATATAAACTCCACACAGAAACTGCTGAGACCAGGAATCGAATCTAGGACCTTTTTGCTGTGAGGCAGACATGTACTACGGCATGATGGCGCGTGTGTTGATATAAGTTAATATAATTTTAAAGTTAACAGAAAGTTCAGATAAGTTATTAAAGTCAACAGAAAGTTCAGCTCAGATAACTCTATGTAAATAGGATTTTCAGATACAGACGTCAACAAGTTCCTGCTTAGTGTCTTCCGCAGGATATACTGCATCAGCACTGAATCAACTATGACATTGTGTAAAACAGCAGCTTCAAGAGGTCAGCAGACAGGACAGAGGACAGAAAAATAGGGAGTGACAGAGAAAGAGATGAGAAGAGGAAGGTAGAGACTGTGAAAGAATTACGACGTGACCACAGACTAGAGATCTGTTTCCCACATGACTTCCGAAAGGGAGAGAACACTATCTCGTCCTCCCATATACCCATCAGACACCCTCACATACCCACGCACACACACATATGCACTACTTGCATGTTATACATTCTTGGTAAATCCTGTGCATCTTGGGAGCTGCCATCAATCATCTCACACATGTGTGTGTTGAAGAGCTGGGATTAATGTACTTCTGTAGTGCACTTCTCATCACATATCCCCCTTTCCTTATTTGTCATCTCCAGACAAGATTTGTGTGTGTGTGTGTGTGTGTGTGTGTGTGTGTGCGTGCACACTCTTGCATGGGTGAAAGCAGGATCTGCAATGCGGCTCTCTTGTCATGTGATGAGCACTGAAGTGAACGCACCCTTGACTCCCATTTCTTATCCTGTCTTTTTCCAGTCGGCCGTCTAGTGTGAGGACAGAAGCGTCCAGATGAATCAAGAGTCGAGAGAAGACTTGAACAGAAAGAGAAAAAAAAGAAGAGGTTCCTAAAGAAAAGAAAAGCTGAAATGATAACATTGGAGCCAAAATATTTGCACTTTCTTCTCCCATCGGTAGACATTTGCTCTGTCTCTGATTTTGTTGTAAACATTTTATGACTTTTTAACATCTGATTTAAGTGGACAAAACTTTCTATAAAAACATGGCACTCATACACGTGGCTGAGTACCTGCTTCAACCCACACAGCACGTTATAAGTGTATTATCGTGTGTGTTCAAGAATACTAAACTCACAGCCAGGTCTAGTCAGTATTATACACCACAGCAGATTTTAATCACAAACCTTCCATGTAGTCTTCTGAAATAGTGATTGTAGTTGCACATAACCAGTTTTTGTTTTTTTGTTTTTTTTTACTTTTATTTTTTTATTTTTTTTATGTACAACATTGAAACTAAGCATGAACATGAACAGAAATATAGTTTGTCAGTACAACATGGTTCACACCTTCTCTTTATTTACACACACACACACACACACACACACACGTTTCTGAGACTGCAGGTTTGAACATGTATATCACATTGTATTGTGAGTGTTACCTAAAGATTATGTGACATAGCAAATTAAATCATTTTGTTTAATAACTTTTATTGGCAGCCACTTTATTAGGAACACCCGTACACCTGCTTATTCCTGCAATTATCTGATTAGCAAATCATGTCTTTAAAATTCTTAACATGGCAAAAATAATAATAATAATTATTATTATTTTTATTATGATAATTTTAAAATAATTTGTACTTTTTTACAGAAAAAAAGTTTTTTAAGAAACAATAATTTTTCAGATAAAAACTTCATAACATGCATAACATAAAATCACACTTGACTGTAATAATCTATTGCAATATATGAACAATTTGTCAGTTTTTTTTTTTTTTTTTTTGTTATAAGTGGGCAAAACTTGCTAATTTTGCTGTTAAAACTGTTTTGCATAACAGCACATGGCAGACACTGATTTGAACACTCCTTCTAACTAAAATTATTAATTCTGTGCATGCTGTTGCTTTGGCTTTCATAATACACTGCCCGGCCAAAAAAAAAGTCACACACTCAAATATTTAAAATTTAAAAAAATTTTGCCTTGATCACAGTGTGTAATCTCCATGGCATTGTTGCTCCAGTTGGTCGGGTCGAGGCTCAGCAACATTAATGTGGCAATAAAATGAAGTCAGCTTTCACATCAATGGACTTTTTATTCCATGATGGCTCGGGTATAAAGTAGTCAAAATAGTGGTTCAGGGAGCATGAGGAATCATTTTCACATATGTATTGGCACCCCAGAGTCCTGACCTTAACCCTATTGAAAGTTTTCAGGATGTGCTGGAGAAGACTTTATGGAGTGGTTAAAATTTTTCCTTCATCAATTCAAGACACCACCAGTGCAGCTAACTGGGTTATCAAAGGCCAGCCATGTCTGTCACTGTCTGTGGTGAGAGGCATGTTTAAGAACCATTGCTGACTTTTGAAAAGAGTAGGCTGCATTGCCGTCAGCGTGTTTCTGCCAAGGGTGTACTCTGCCCTCGCCCAGAGTCAGCTGAGATGGGAACCAGTCTCCCTGCGACCCTATTTAGGATTAAGCGGTTCAGAAAATGAATGAATGAATTCAAGACGTCAGTGAGAAATAAACCCAACACTGGATGGAAATAAATGTTATGTCGATTAAGTTTGTTGAAACAATGGCATGGTGATTATGTGCTGTAAGCAAGGCTAAAGGTGGAATGACAACATATTCGTGTGTGACTTTTTGGTCGGGCAGTGTATAATGATCCCTTTAAGCTAAAGTATGACATGACTTAAGGTGAACAAAGCACGGAGAATTTCTTTTAGGCTCTTTCTAGAAGCCGGGAGATTCCTTCACACACAGCTGTATGGACATATGTAATGTTTAATGAATTTATTTATAGAAATTCATATAATATATTGGCAGCTTGTGAGAATATACAGTGAAGTGATATAATGGCTTTATGAGTCTAACAGCTATAAGTAAGCACACACTAGTGTGCACCTGAAAATTTTTGTGAAAACCTGTGCTCTTAGGATTTGTATTTTTATTCGACTAATCATGCTCACTCAGAGCACATTTCTTAAAAAGAAAAAAAAAAAGTATGGCAATATGTTATATAATATTATGCATTTGTCACATGTACCAGGTATCCATGGTAACTTTATTCTATACATTCTGGAAAGTGAATCTCATGGTACTTATTTAGACCTTTAAAAAATTAAAAAAGATGATAATACAAGAAAATGTCCCAGATTTATACAGAACACCATGTGATGTGATCTTTGTGATCAAGGACAACGGGGTGTGTGTGTGTGTGTGTGTGTGTGTGTGTGTTTGTGTGTGTGTGTGTGTGTGTGAGTGAGAGAGAGAGAGAGAGAGAGAGAGAGAGATGTTGGATATGATGGCTTTGGCCTATAAAAGGAAAAAATGAACCAGTCAAGTTGTAAATATGTATCATATGTGCTTTTTGGTCTTTTCAGTTTTTCAGCATCAGTCATGCAGCAGACTTTCTAAACACGGTTCTGTTATGTTTGCCGTCAATTAGAACCTCTTTTGAATAAATTGTGTAATTAAAGTGTTTTGCTTTCAGCATATGTTTGAAAGTTTGTTTTTTTTCTATTCAAATGCCTTTGTGTAGAAATACACATTTGTAATGCAATCTGTCACTTCTCTGTTTATTATAGAGTTTTGAAGTATATGTTTATTAGTCATCTTTAGAGAGTCTTTTTTTTTTTTTTCTTTTTTTTTTTTTTTTTTTTGTACTGTATTAATTCCGCAAGGGAAACTTTGACTTCTGCATTTACCCCATCCAAAGTCAGCACACACACACGTAAACAGTGCGGACACACACACTTGGAGCAGTGGGCTGCCACACACTGCGACGCTCGGAGAGCCTTCCTCAAGGGAACTTCAGCAATGTAGAATATGGCACTTTACATGCAATATAGAATAGCCAGGAATGTGGCTATTGGTTTGAGAATCAAACCAGCGACCTTTCGATCCCAAAGCTGCTTGTCTAACCATTAGGCCGCCCTACTTTTATGAGAAAAGAGCCACCATGAATGAAAACAGTCTCCATCAACCAGTCTGTACTGAAAAATACCAAACTCCTCAACAGCAGATCCGATTGTGCGTACTAAACTTGCAATACAGTCATTTTAGTTATTTCACATATTTACTGGAATATTATTCATGGAACATGCATTATATAATAACACAAAAAGTGTGTAGGATACTGACACGCCCTTTCCGAGTGTATAGTATTTAAAATGAATAAAAGAGTAGGTCAAAACTTTACTCAATACTTTAGGAACAGACACACAAAAGCTCTTTATACTTGAGGAACCTCCTGGTATCAGGTGTGTGTTCAAAGGTAAATTTGCAAGTTTAAATAAGAGACAAAATAAAGTCACCTTTTTAGTCCAAACTTTCCAGGAGATCCATTTAAAATTGTATTTACATTGAAGTAAATCATAAATGGTCTAAAGTTGAGATGAACCAACTTACATCACCAAATAAATAAATAAAGGAGTTTAGGACTAGAAGTGTTTGTCTTCAACTAAACATAAGGGTTAATCTTCTAATCAGTACATCTGCCTAATTAAGTCAAGGCAAATTTAATGACCAGCTTAGTTTTGAAATGCCATGTGGTAATGTACTAAACATTTGGCTAAAACCTCAGACGAGCTTTTTAGTAAAGCCCACACCTCTTTTCACAGCTGCCCTCCATTTTCCATGACCCCCACCTGCAGGAGTCAGTGTGTGTGCCCCCCTGAAGTGCTTCCAGACTGCAGCTGAGCAACCATCACGCTCCAGCCGTTTCAAATCGCTTGTCTCATTTAAGAATGGCTGCAATCACAGCTAATCAAAGTATCATCATGAAGGCATGTAGATTACTGTCAAATTTGCAGGAAAAGCATTCATAAATCTACAAAAACAGATCAGCAACTGATTCATAGTTGACCAGCTTACCCATAGAACCTTCTGAACTCCAGTGAAGAGATAAGTCAGAAACATTTTTATTCACCAAGAAATTTGTTCTGGCATAATAAATGGCAGGAAAAATTTATCGATGTCATACAATTTGAAGTCAGAATTTACCATATGTTGGAAATAAATGTAAGGGCTTGCGCCAATTTAAGTAATATACTAGAGCACTCAGAAAGCGCAAACCCCCGCCAAAGTAAAATGAATAACAAAGTACACAGCATCCCCTGCTGGGCCTGCTGTAATACCACATTTGCACAAACTCATCCTGTCTCACAATGTTAAAAAAAAAAAATATTCTGGATCCAGAATTTGATCCAAATTATTTTAAAAATCTATGGAGTCTTCCTTGACCAAAGCCCGAACTCTGGTAAAAAAAAAAAAAAAAAATAATAATAATAATATTAATAAACAAACAAATAAATAAATATATATATATATTTTTTAAAATAATTATTATTATGAAAATTCCTGAATAAATCTGCATGTAATTCTGCTAGCAAACACACAAACCTAAAATATATATATATATGCAGACAATTAACAGGAAATATACCCCATTGCTAACCGACCCCTAAAAGGCATTCTACGTATTAATGTATTTACACCTAGCCAAAAAAAAGTTTGATGTTTGGCTGATGTTCTCTGTTGTTCCATCTTTAGACTTGCTGACAGCATGTAATTGTCATGCCATTGTTAAACAAACTTCAGCAACATAACATTCGTTTATTATGTTGGGTTCATTTTTCACCGATGTCTTATATTGATGAGGGAAAAATTAAACCACTCCATAAAGTCTTTTCCAGAACATCCTGAAAACTTTCAATAGTGTTAAGGTCAGGACCCTGGGGTGGCAATACATATGTGAAAATGATTCCTCATGCTCCCTGAACCAATCTTTCATTATTTGAGTCCCCATTTTATATCCGAGCCATCATGGAAGAAAATGATGTGATAACCTGCTCGTTCAGCACATTCGGGTCATCAGCTGACTTCATTTTATTGCCACATCAATGTTGCTGAGCCTCGACCCTACCAACTGGAGCAACAGTGCCATGGAGATTACATGCTGTGATCATGCCTAAATGCACTCCATGAAAATATTACAGTGTGCGACTTTTTTTGGCCATGTATTTTTTGCATTAGAAATATATATTTTTTTAATAGTTTTTGAGTTTCAAGCTTGTTGAGGGAGTAAGAATTCCACTTCGACCTATTTCACAGCAGGAAAATATATGTTGTAGGGTTCTTAATAGAGTAGAATTGTTAAGAGAGAAACCAAAGAAGCTCTTGGAGTTTTAGACTCACAGTTCATGGCCAACATAAGACTGTTGCATTTATGGGTTTTCTCTGGATACTCCAGTTTCCTCCTCTTTCCTAGTTTAAAGACATGCAAATTAGATTAACTGGCTAATCTAATCTAATCTGTACATGCAAAGTACACCCTGGACTGCTTGCCAGGCCATCGCAGGGCAGAAACACGCTGACGGCAACCCAAGAGAACCTACTCTTTTGAACGACAGCAATGGTTCTTTTACATCTATTAACCCAGTTAGCTGCACTGGGACAGCAGTGACAACCCGTTGATAGTGGGGCTTGAACCCCCAACCTTGGGATCAGTAATCCAGCATGAATATATATATTTTTATATATGTGAATGTATATTCTTTATATACTGTATGTGCATAACTTAAAAAGTCAGTTTGATGCTATAAGACTCATTTTGGTGATGGGTGATCACATATGTGACCCAGTCTGGCAAAATGAGTCACCGTGACCAAAAATTCCAAATTGAGTTAGCCATACCATTTTAAAGCTTAGTGTCTCCTCTTTTAAATGGTATGGCTAACTCAATTTTGAATT
>JAQMYF010000023.1:45629447-45640748 GCA_030014195.1 Neosilurus mollespiculum
AGGCTGTGCCAAATTGCCCTTAGGTGTGAGTGTGAATAGGTGTGTGTGTGTGTGTGTGTGTGTGTGTGTGTGTGTGGGAGAAAACCAGAGTGCCTGGAGGAAACCCACATAAGCACAGGGAGAACATGCAAACTCTACAAAAAACCCCTTAGTTGAACCCAGGACTCAAACCCGGGACCTTCTTGCTATGAGTGCTAAGCACTACACCACTGTGCCCCCCAAGGGATGAATTAAGGACATGTATTTCTCTTCAGTTTTTACAAGAAAGTGAGTTATTTCGGCAGCTTAGAAGTGAACAGCATTAATTTTATGTAAATGGTAGCTCAGTTCTACAATAAATGACGTGTAAAAATTTGATTGAAGGTGACAGAAATGTCTTGCTGAAATGTCCATGTGCAACAATAATACAGAGTGCATAAAAAAGTTTTAATATCTGAACATAGTTTGTTTTGCAATTTTATTAAATCATGCAGTATTATTAAATCATGATCAACTTAGAAATGGGGGGGGAGCAGGGGGTTGGAAGCAAAGGGATAATACAAAAGAAAAAATAATTTAAAATTACATGTATAACTCAATACAGATCACCACTGTAACAGTAGCAGCAGTAATATCGGATTAGAACTGTTAATTTATGTTCAGAGACTTAAGTTGATTTTCTTTTATTAATTTAATTATTATTATTATTTTTAACTTTAATCACATTTATAATCACTTAAAATAAAGTTTATTAAGTAGATGTCACATTGACTTTTATTTTTGTCAATTTTTTTTATAACACCTTTAAACCAGAGGATAGCTGGCGTTTGTAGCAATACCACACTGGTTATTCTTGTTCCTTGACATCTTGATGTAGCCTTTGTCACCCCATTCCAGACCCCAGCTGTAAAATAAATATACATTTTGGAAGTGGTTAATGTGGCCCATTGGCTTCCATCTTCATGATTTCATCTAATTCATATAATTTAAAGCAGTTATTGTGAATAGAAATATATACAGTGTAAAACCAATAATTATTACATTTCTTATTTTTCCTTTTTTTCATTCTTAATATTTAAATTTACATAGAAATGAAAAGGTAACATACCAGCATAATGCATTCAATAATAATAATAATAATAATAATAATAATAATAATAATAATAATAATAATAATAATAATAACCTGTTCTTGACCAGCCAGTAGGCATTGTTTTTTTTCTTGCCATAACCAACAGCCAGGACACCGTGGTCCAGCTCAGTGCTGCTACAGTCTGGCTCATCGTAGATACCTTTAATCAAGAATGCAGTGCTAAATTCTTCCAACGTCATGGAATCAAAGACTACTTCAATAATCAGTAAAGTAATGGACTAAAGATTGTACCAAAGAAAAGTTTACCACTACATAACAGCATAAGGTTCACATTCATGATTTCCATTATGAGACTCACCAGATTTATACAGCTGGAAAGATATATGTCCTGCATCTATGGCAACAGAAATGGGCCCGATGATGGCCACGGCTTCCTGTAGAGCTTTCTCATCTCCACTTTTTATATCAACATAGCCAGTGCAAGTGGCTCCCACAGTGACTGGATTAAACCTGCAATCATTATCCTGAAGAGAGACGAAAAGGTCATACCAGAGATCCTCATACTGCATACTGTAAAAGTTGTATGTTCGCTTTTGAAATATGCAATCACCCACTAAACCCGAATTCATGCTAGAGTAAGCATGTGGGTGGATTTAATTAATTTCACTAAACGTTTGCTACGCCCTTTAAAACTATCCAAGCCCGGCTGTCCATCTGACTAATGTGTTTTACTCACAATGGCTTCATAAGGGTAGGACCTCTCTGTGTCAATTCCCTTGTTGTCTTTAATGTATTCAAAAGCATAGTTCATCCAGCCTCCCATGCAACCATAGTTCCCGTAATCGAAAGCGCAGTCCACCAATTACTGCTCACTCAGTGACACCAGTTTCCCCGTTTTCTTTCGAGTCTGACCTTCCAGTGACCCTGTCTAGGAAGGAAAACAAAAAATGGAAAAGTAGAACTGAGATGTTTATTCACACCAGGACCTGTAAATGCTGCCTATGTAGCAATGATTAATGGAGGATCAAGTATAAAGAGGCCATGTTGCAATAATCATGTATCAAGCTCGCCATTACCGCACTGAATGCCCAACAAGAGCCACAATCCTTCTGGTCCTTAATACTGGTCACATAGCCCTTTTTGCGCCAGTCAACCGTTTTTGGCAGGACACCTCCTCCTCTTATGAATGTAGCTGCACCGTATCTCTTGGACCTGTTGAAGGATCCTAGGCAGCCCTTAAACACAGACTCCCTGTACTCCTGGTTACTCTGTTAAAGATTGCAACATGATATAGCACATCACTACCTGTGTGTGTGTGTGTGTGTGTGTGTGTGTGTGTGTGTGTGTGTGTGTGTGTGTGTGTGTGTGTGTTAAGTAAAATTATTTTCTATTTGTTTTATTTTATTATTATTTCATTTTTTTCTTTCATTCTTTTCAGTGAACAAAAGACTCGAGAACCTGACACATGTGCAGTTGACCACATTGTAACTAGTTAATAGTAGTGAACTACCCCGGACCCTGAGAGAGGAAAATTTCTTAATCGGCAGGGTGAAGGGGCTTCTAGTCACACATGGTGATTCCTTTGTCTTTAGGCCTGATTTTAAAAAATCCTGGTTTCTCATGAGAACTTTTTGAAAACTTTTTTTTTTTTTAGAGAGAGAGAGAGAGAGAAATGTGGTGACTGTTGAAGACCAAATGCTTCCGAAGTGACTGAAGCTATACTAGGCACCCTAGATTATCAATCTTTTACATGAACTTTTAACATGTATTAAACTCTGAAACTCTGAACAACTGTCTGCCTTGCAGTTCCACAAATCTTTAGAAAAATCTCAGAATCACAATCACAGCATCTAACATGGAATCGTGTTCTGTGTTATTTTTACCTTGTCTAAGGCATTTTCTGAGGTTTTGAGCGTGGTTTTTAAAACAAATAAATAAAAAAATTATGTGCCGCCAAATTCCGGGTGCGGGTGCTGATGAGAAAGCGGGAAAATTGTTTATCCAGCCTTATGCACTCTTTCTTTCATTGATATTTATTGTACACTTAATTAAATAGGGGAGAAAACTTAAAACCTAACATTGTATATCTTTTTAAAGGTATTATTTGACTTCAGAATGATCAGAAAAGAAAGATATCACATCCTTGCATGCTTAGATTTCTTCTATACAATAGCTGAGCAGGTTTATATTTTCTGAAGACACTTTATTTACATTTATGTTCAATTTATTACAAAATCTTGATTAACCTTCAGTATATTTTATGATTTGTATGTAAATAATATAATGTTTAAAATTGTTTTGAGTGAATAAGTCTCCCCAATGTAAGTATGTTTTCAGAATAAACTTTTTTCTAGCTAGTCAGAAATTACACTTTTGTCATGAGTTTATAACCCAGGGTTTATCGCTCTATTTCACCTTCATGGATTACAAAAACGATTTTTTTTTTATTTATAGTTAATTCATCCATTCATTCATTTTCTGAAACACTTAATCCTAAATAGGGTCGCAGGGAGGCTGGTGCCCATCTCAGCCGACTCTGGGCGAGGGCAGAGTACACCCTGGACAGCTCGCCAGGCCATCGCACGGCTATTTTTAATTGTCCACCCAAATAAATATCTAGATATGCATATATATAAATAATAGTACTGTATGTATAAGTACTCACCATATCTGCAAAATAGTTCATGTTAAGTCTGTAGCTCTTTATGCCCCGGTCAGCCAGTGTATTGTGTGTCAGGACCAGCTTACGATTTTCCAGCCAAATCATTTTGCGTTGTGCCTCCTCGTACACAGACTTATAAATTTTACCTGAGGAAAACACAAAGTGAACCTGATAAACTTAAACGGTATGATTATTTTTCTTCTGACCTCTTTCATATATGCATTATATTTATGTGGGACAAACTAAGACGTGTTTTTTAGGCTTGATGGTTTGATAAATCATAAGAAAATTTCTCACCAAACTTCAGTTTCCAGTACTTGAACTCCAAGTCCTCCAGAGACAAACTGGCTGCACTGGCCAGAGCCAAGAGAATGGTGACCATAAGCAAAGCCCTCATTCTGCAAATCTAGATTTTTCTTTTGTGTGTGTGTGTGTGTGTGTTAGGATTTGATTAATATATTCCACTAGTCATTAGTCACTGCTATTGCAATTTACCACACACTGACTCACATCCTTATCCTCTCAACTGATCTTAACATCTATGTGGCACATACCTCATTTTGTGTCCGGTGTGAATCTTTCATGGACAGAGATTTGTCACAGGTTTTCTTGCTCTATATTTTACTGTGTCATGGTTTGATCAGCTGCTGGTCACTCACACACATGACCACAAAGAAAACACTTTTTTTTGGAATTGCGTCATATTAACATGAGATGATTTTAGATATGACCCTTAGGGACTTATTTTTGTTTCTCATCAAATATCGTTGAATCAGGTGAATTGCAGTGGAAAAAGAAGGCCAGGATGTGTACAAAATCCACCATATTAGAAGATGAAAACTATTTCATATAAAACCTGCAGACTGTGCAAACACTCAATACAAGCAATTTTCTTCCTGTTTCATTTTTATCCAGAAATGTTGCATTGTAAACAGTTCTACTCTCTTAATGCAGAAGTGTGAACTAATCACAGGTTTCACACTAATTATTTGCTAATCAAAGCTTATTATTTGTCCATAATGTTATGCCAGTACCAAGAACAGATAGACCCAAATGCAGGACAGAGACGATAAGATCAGGTGAAAACAGAAATACTTTATTAGAAACGTGGCTAACGTGGTACATGAACACTGTGAACTGTCGGCTGGATCGTGATGCGTACAATGAGATACGTCCTCTCTCTAAGACGGCACAAGCTCTCTCCGTGAAGACGCAGCGCTCATTCAATGACGGCCCAAGACGATCTGGCGATCGGGACAAGGTAAGCGGCCCCCTTTTATCCTCCGGTGGGGATGAGGAACAGGTGAGCTAATCAGGGCGGAGCCTGTAATCAAAGAAACACACGGGAGGGGAGAGAGCAGATCAAAACAGACAGACATGACTAAATCCTACTGCGGGACCTCACACATAACTTTTCACTTTAATTAGAGTCATGCTCTCATTTTCATTCACTTATTCTCTGATCATCTGTGGCTAATCCCACTTTCCTGTTACACAATACTGACATGATCTTGACTGAAGAATTGTGCACAGTGACTTACAAGGACCGTTCCCATTTCTAGATAAGCTGACTCAACCTAGGCCACACGAGGAACTTCAAAATGATTTCTGTTAATATAGTTCCACAGAAAGTAGTAAAACTTCTTGCAGGAACGCAGACTTAAAGCCAAGGTTAGAAATTAAGCAAACCTTTTGCTCAACTATGAAACACAGTGTCAAAGAACTACCTTTATTTGAACTTTCTTCTTTTCGAACCTCCACTGATGCAAGAGTTGACTAAAAAATATGTAGACTGGGAACAATAAAAGGATTAGGACCATTCAAGAAGACACCATAGGAACATACCTATAAAGATTAAACTTCATTAAGTGTCCTTATAAACAGATTTGATACCAAGGAGAGGTGCACTAAATGTGTTACATGTTAAGGATAACTTTTGCCTGAAACAAGCATCAAGTGACCCAGTAATTTTAATAAATTTATTAAATGTATTCTAACAATTAATGTGATACAATTGGATTTATGTTAATTGTAGTTAGAAATAAGACCGTATGCATGAGATTTATTTAAGCACAATATTACTAAAGTTTTAATATGTTTAACATAATATCAAATAGCATAGAATGCTAGACAAAAATATTCAAGAAATCATGAGATTAATTGAAAAGAATTTGAAAAGGAAAATTGGTAACAAAAAGGAAAGTTAAATGAAAAAGCCCAACTCAGTAGACATCAGTACAGTTCCAACACCACTAAAGTTAGATTTATTTCTTTTTGCATTAATATCAATCAATAAACTTTTGTTTATATAGCACTTTACAATAGCCAGGAGGTTCCCAATGTGCTTTACAGTAAGGAGTATAGGTAAATGAATCAAAAAAAAAAAACAACAACAACAACTAACAAACAAGACACAAACAAACAAACAAAGAAAACATCCACCAGAATTAAATGATAACAATCAAATAAAAAAATTATCCTAAGGTATATATATAAAATCAACATGGAAACATCAATTCAACATAAAACCAAGAAAAAGTAAGCAAGTAACCAAGCACTACTGAGTATAAAACGCCATTCTAAATAAATGTTTTAAGCTTGGATTCAAAAAGTGAAAGGTCAGAGATAGAGTGGATATCAGAGGGTAGTTTGTTCCACAGTTTGGTTGCAGTGACAGTAAAGACACGACCATTGCACTGTTTATACCTTGAACTTAGGACAGCAAACATTAACTGGCCAGAAGATCATAATGACCTTGTATGTTTACGGAAAGTGAAAATCTCAGTTAAATAAGATGTAGCAAGGCCATTAATAGCTTTAAAAACAAACATTAAAACCTTAAAATCTCTTTTATATTTAACTGAGAGCCAGTGAAGTGAGTGAAGCACCGGGGAAATGAGTGCATGCATACACAGGGAGAAAATAACTGGACCAGGAATAGAACCCTGAGGCACCCCACAGAAGAGAGGGGCATATGAAGTGGAGAACTCACCAATCATAACTGAGAAAGACCTGTTGGGCAATAAAAAAAAAAGCTAAAACACTTTAGTGTAGTGTCATGGATAATTACATGCTGCCCCAAATGAGAGATGAGAACAGAATGATCCATGATCCACTAAGGATATATTAGCACCAGTGATTTCAAAGTTTATGAAAGCAGTGGGTAGATTTTTTCTGTGAGTTTTTTTCCTGTCACAGAGACTGTGAGCATGGTCATAGGTGTATCACATATTGTTGTTGCAGATTAAATTATTCCTGAATTTATTTCACCTGCGAAAAAGCAACAGTTATTAATATCAGTTATTGTTAAAGGTAGTGAATCTGGACACTGAACAAACACTATATGGACAAAAGTTTATGGACACTTGACCATCAGACCCACATGTAGCTTCTTCCCAAAGTTGGCACCACAAAACTGAAAGCACACAATTATGCAGAATGTCTTTGTGTGACACCAGTGCCTGATCTTAATAATGCTCTTGTGGATGAGTGATCACAAAAAGGGAAATTTAGAGGAACCTGGAGTCCAAAATTCAAGAAAGACATATGAGTGTTATGATCAAGTGTCCATAAACTTTTGTCCATACAATGTAGTTTGACATGTATTTGTTTTTAAAAACCTTAAAATGAATGCCAGTTATCATTATTTTAAAAATACCCTCATAGTCCTTTCATTATAAACATTTGTGTACAGACCTTTAAACCACAGGGTAAATCGGATATGTGGCAATTCCACACTGGTTTAATTTGTTCCTTGACATCCTGATATAGCCATTTTCACCCCATTTATCACTCCAGCTGGGGAGGAGAAAAGGGGGGTTTGTCAGGTCTTGTTTTAATTTTATAGTGCTATATAATGTTCATATTAAATAAATGTAAAGTAGTTTTAAATAATACCTGGAACACCATAAATGAATTTTTTATATTTTGCATTTTGAATATGTGGTGGTTGTTGGAATTCTTTGTAGTTTTACCTGTTTTTGACCAACCAGTAGTCTTCAAACCATATCCAACCTGTAGATCCATAACCAACAACCAGCACAGCATGATCCAGCTCAGTACTGCTACAAAATAGCTCGTCATAAACACCTTTAATCAATCAAGTAACAGTCAATTTTGGTAAAATACAATTATTTATTACCTTTGCTAATCTGTAAATTCCTGATAAAAAGGGATTCGTTTGTGATTTTCGTGGGTGGCTCACCAGATTCATAGAGCTGGAAGGAAATCTGACTTGCGTCTATTGCCACAGAAATGGGTCCAATAGTGGCTACGGCTTCCTGTAGCGCATACTCATCTCCACTAAGTATATATACGTAGTCTTTACAGGTAGCTCCCACAGTGGCTGAATCAAACCTGCAGTACCCATCCTACAGAGAAAGAATATGGTTACATTATAACCTCGATTTTTTAAGAAAAGAGACTATTCCATATGTATGGGATATGGTGACTCTCTGTAATTAACATATCTTTACCCGCCAGCCCAATGCAGGGCCAACAGACACAGAACCATTCAGACACTCTCTCACACCTAGGGGAAATTTGGAATAGCCAATTAGCCTACTGTGCATGTTTTTGGACTGTGGGAGCAAACTCGAGTACCTGGAGAAAACCAATGCAAGCACAGAGAGAACATGCAAACTCCACACAGAAATGCTGAATCAGGAAGAAACAGGAATTGAACCCTCACTCTCCTTGCTGGGAGGAGGACGTGCTAACCACTGTGCCACCAGTATGCATGCATAATTATATTATTACGTTATTATATAATTCTGCTGTAGAGACACTAAATAAACAAAACCAAAAAGCAAATACTCTGTATGCGTCAACATACACTGTCAATAAAGTTTAATTCTGCTTTTGATTCCTCTGTTTCTCACGGTCTGTTAACATATATTTAAGACAGGCCTTACCCCTACAGCCTATAAAACAAATGTGCTGGCCTTGGGCTGGATGTGTCTCCCAGTGGCCTGATGGCTGGAGAGATATCACTTAGGGAGCCAAGGTTATAATGTACAAAGATTATCTCTCCACTCCGTTACGGGTGATACCAATTTCTGTCTTAAATGGGTGCAATGTAGAATAAAGCTTGAAACCATATTAAACTGTGCTAATTGTTCATTTTCTGCCTTACATATTGTAGAACGCATTTATGATAAATAATTAAGATAATTTTTCTTTGTAATTTTTTTTTTTTTTTTTTCAAATTCTGTCCCCAGAAATGATGGCTGTCATGGTGGAACATGAATAAACCTAGATTGTATTAAAATCATTTTTTCTTTTTTTTCTTTTTTTTTTTTTTACTTTCCCCTAATTTATGGGGATGTGATATGTACCTTAAGATGCCTGCCACTTAATGGTTACATTTACATTTAAAATTTTTTTACGTCACTCAAGTTAGAATGTTCACTAATGCACGTCTCCCTGTCCATCAAAGTAGTGATGCACATTAAACCTGACGTAGCAGGAAACAGCAATAACTTTCTGTCCCCATAGAAATAGGATAAACACCTCCAGTGGAGTTTACAACTTTATTGATGAAGGTCAAAGATAACTTGATCAAAACTTAGGATGAAATTAAGGTGTTGTTTGTTTTTAAGACCTCACTGTCACAATATTTTGCCCATAATTGTGGAATCACCATTACATTCTATTTGTATCGGGTATTTCTTTAAAGGCTGTTAATGGTTTTACTACACATATAAGATCATTACAAACTACACTGTGCAACAAAGATGTTATAATCTTAATTACATGGAGCATACTAAAGTAAATTGAAGATGATCTCTGTGCATCTCATTAAAATATGTAACATTCATCAGAAAAAAAGGAATGCACATCATAAAGAAAAAAAGGAATGCAAAATCTTTAGAGGATACTAATTTAGAGTTTATTACATATTATAGATAAAAGTAAACCATGCGACATAAATTTGGATTTTTACTATGAAGAAATGTAGGCACAGTATACTTAAATACTTGCCAAGCTGGACTACAAAACATTTTCTATTAATAAATAAAAACATAGAACAGGTCAAACAGCAATCCAGGGAGGAACCCTGTAGACGGATGTCTAAACTTCAAAAAATAAAAATCAGGTAAGTAGGATGGATGTTGTAACCCACTCCCCATGGATTGCCATACACTGCACCTTGACTCAGATGACAACCAAACATTCACTGATTGCATACAAGCAGAGGTGCTTTATAAGTAAGCACTGGGGTGTGGCCTGCAAGTTGATGGGTTTAAAGGCATATTCATGTACCGTGATGAGCAAAAGAAGTAAATACTGAACATATGGAATATGGAATGGCGTGGACAGATAGTCCTTGTTTTCCAATATAAAGTGTCCTTCAAAACTAGCTACACCTATCCATTTAAATAGTCCATTTTTATGATCTACTCACTCTGGCCTCATATGGATAGGACTCCTCAGTGTCGATTCCGTTGTTGTTTATAATGTATTCAAACGCTTTATCCACCCAGCCTCCATTGCAACCAAAGTTCCTGGTTGAGCAGTCCACCAATTGTTGTTCACTCAGAGGCACCAGCTTTCCTGTCTTCTTAAATGTCTGACCTTCCAGTGACCCTGTCTATGACAGGACAGAATATGTGTATTAGTGCTTCTGTTGGCACTTACCTATTTCATGTAGAAGTGATTGTAAAGAAGCTGGAGTAAATTAGGCATGTTGCCCCTGCCCTGCCCTTACCACACTGAAGGCCCAACAAGATCCACAAAATCCCTGGTCCTTAACTTCAGTCACAGCCGTACTCCCTCCAGTCCACAGTATCAGGCAGAACAGCTGCACTTTCATTTCGGAAGAATGTTGCTGCACTGGGTCTCTTGGTCCTGTTGAAGGATCCGAGACAGCCCTTAAATACAGACTCTCGGTACTCCTGGTTATCCTGTTAGAGAGGAAAATGGAGAGAAATATAATACTTATTTTTTCTTTGTTCCTAATGAGCAGCTTTACTGGTTCATATTGTACATATTCAATAACCACTTTGCCCTTGTTGGGGTATTTACTCACTTACACAAACCAGCCATGAAATTTACTATAAATAATATATCCACACCCACTGGAATTGAGCAGCCATGTGTTCTGATTGGCTACTCTACTACTAGGATCTCAGATCATAGATTGAGAGTACACAAAAACAAAAAGAGCAGAAGAATTAGGGCTTGCATCCAAAATGCGTTTGCTGAGTTTATGTCCACTTTACATGACACTTTGTTTATGGCATTTGGCAGATGCGCTTATCCAGAGGATCGTACATTTATCATTGTTGAACAACTGAACAATTCAAGGTTAAGGGCCTTGCTCAAGGGCCCAACTCAAGGGCCCAACAGTGGCAGGTTGGTGGTACTGGGGCTTGAACCCCTGACATTCAGATCACCAAGGCAGAGCTTTAACCACTGAGCCACCACTGCCCAATTTTCAAGGCGCTTTATTGATTTAGTGATTCATGGTCTCCCTCCAGGGGGCAGTGGTGGTGGCCTGGTGGTAAGGTGCTGGATTACTGATCCCAAGGTCGGGGGTTCAAGCCCCACTATCAATGGGTTCTCA
>JAQMYF010000023.1:45640848-45656327 GCA_030014195.1 Neosilurus mollespiculum
CAAATGAAGATTTTATTATTAAGGGAGAAAAAACCTACATGGCCCTGTGTGAAAAAGTGATTGCTCCCTAAACCTAATAACTGGTTGGGCCACAATTAGCAGTGACAACTGCAGTCAAGCGTTTGTGATAACTTGCAATGAGTCTTTTACAGCGCTGTGGAGGACTTTTGGCCCACTCATCTTTGCTGAATTGTTGTAATTAGGCCATATTGGAAGGTTTCGAGCATGAACCTCCTTTTTAAAGTCATGCCACAACATCCCAATAGAATTCAGGTCAGGACTTTGACTAGGCAACTCCAAAGTCTTTATTTTGTTTTTCTTCAGCCATTCAGAGGTGGACTTGCTGATGTGTTTTGGATCATTGTAATGCTGCAGAACCCAAGTTCGTTTCAGCTCGAGGTCATGAACAGATGGCCGGACATTCTCCTTTTTTTTCCACAGCAAATCTTTCAGGTCCTGAAGCAGTCCCAGAACTCACTCAATTTTGCAACGCCATGCCATATTGCATCCACTTTCCACCTACAACTGGACAATGACCCAAAACACTCCAAACTATGTAGGAACTATTTAGAGAAGAAGCAGTCAACTGTTATTCTGTCAATATTGAAGTGGACCATTCAAGCTTATACAGTAAGAGTAGGCAACAATGGCAACACTGAAAGATTCAACAGTATATACTGTTAGAGCAAAAAAGCAAATAAGCTAAGTACCAAAAAAAAAAAAAAAAATTCAAAAGTATCTTTAAACCAGAGGATAGCTGGCCAGATTGGCAATGCCACACTGGTTATTCTTGTTCCTGGACATCTTGATATAGCCGTTATGGCCCCAGTCAAGACCCCAGCTGTGGAACATATTTTAAAGTTATTTTAGAATTTAGTGTTTATTGTTTACTCACAGTTTATAGTTTACATGCTTCACATAAGAAATATAACCACTTGTGTATATGAGGATGTGCTGAAAATTTTAATCAGTCAAATGTAACCAAATGTGATTTATTTTTTAACACTCCCATAGTCTATGCACTTCTTCCATCGTTGTTGCAGTGCTTGGATCCCCTTGGTATATAAACTCTCATTCAGACAATCAAAAAAGTTACTCCTTCTGGGTCTGCCTATGAACTTTTCAGCCCATCCCCATAATTATTATTGATTTAATAACAGTCTTAAAAAAAATTTTCTAAAAAAAAAAAAAATGTAGTAAATCAAATCTGCTTCTTAATATGATTTGTGTGTTTTGTTTTTCTTTACCTGTTTTGACCAGCCAGTAATCCTTTCCATCATCACTGCCATAACCAACAACCAGGACACCATGATCAAGCTTTGTGCTACAGGCAGGTTCATCATAGACACCTAAATCCATTAGAGCAATAATTATTAGGGGGGAAAAACTGAGTAAGTTTTGTAAATCACTACTGAAATGAATAAAGGAAATGAACCCCAAGTCTAAGAAAATTCAAAGAACTGTCTTAAGTTCCAATATAAAGCTATACCATGCCTTCATACTGCACTAACCAGTGATTGTGTAAGACTCACCTGAGTCATACAGTTGGAAAGACATGTGGTTTGCGTCTATGGCAACAGAGATGGGTCCGTTGGTCAGCTTTTTGCAGAGCATTCTCATCTCCCCATTTTATGTCCTTATATCCAGTGCAGGTGGCTCCAATAGTGGCTGGACTATATCTGCAACGTCCATCCTGCAGTGAGAAAGAGAGGGGAAAAAAGATCTGACAAAGTCCAAAAAAATCAAAGCCGTTATATTACTTTGCTTTAGTTTTCCACTCACCTTGGCCTCATATGGGTAGAAGTTCTCTGTGTCTAGTGCTCTATTTTCTTTCACATATTCAAAGGCTAAATCCATCAAGCCTCCATTACAGCCCATGTTACCAAATGACCAAGAGCAGTCTACAAGCTGCTGCTCACTGAGTGACACCAGTTTCCCAGTTTTCCGGAAGGTCTGACCCTCCAGTGCCCCTGTCTGAGAGAGGATTAATGAAAGTGGAATAGACAACAAATGATTGTTGTGAAAAATCACCATACATGGGGTCAGTGGTGGCTCAGTGATTAAGGCCCTGGATTACTGATCCAAAGGTTGGGGGCTCAATCCCCAGTACCACCATGATGCCACTGTTGGGCCCTTGAGCAAAGCCCTTAACCCTCAATTGCTCAGTTGATATATGATATGATCAGTGGATAAGAGTGTCATTAAGGAGATGTCAAATGAGGGTGAAGGTAGGGATGAGGAGCGTCATGGAATTATTTACTCTTATGATTAAAGGCTAAATGGCAGTCAGCAGAGGAGGGAAAAGTATTTTAACCTGAAATTGTGTTGTATTAATTTACATTGCTTGCTACATAATCATTAGTTCAATCTCTCCTGTTTTTCCTTACCGCACTAAAAGCCCAGCAAGAGCCACACTGCTTCTGGTCTTTAACATCAGTCACATAGCCCTTGTCCACAGTTTTTGGCACAGCAGCTCCTCCTGCCTGTCTGAGGAATGTAGTTGCACCATGTCTCTTGGTCCTGTTGAGGGATCCCAGGCAGCCCTTAAACACAGACTCTCTGTACTCCTGGTTACTCTGTTAGACAACAAAATGGATTACTGCACCTCACATGTAAGAACATGTACCTATGTGTCCATAGTCTATGGTAATTAGGCCAAGCAAATCTTATACAGAATATACAAATTTTTAACCATTGTACCATGTCTGCAAAGTAAGTCATCCCAAGTCTGTAGCTCTTAATACCCTGGTCAGCCAGTATGTTGTGTACCAGGGCCAGTTTGCGATTTTCCAGCCATATATTCTTACGCTGAGACTCCTCCTCTACAGACATATAGATTTTTCCTAGGAGAATAAACATTATTTAAAAAGGTACAAAACATTTCCCTGGCAGATAATATATGAATGAAATTGAAAAAAATTGCAAAATTACATTGTAACTAAGAAATTTGCATCTTATTATTAAAAAAAAATAAATACAGTGGATTTTCAAACTGGTACTCATGCATGAGCCTCTTTGGACTCTCTTTACACATGCCTAAACAAAGCAACCATGAACACTGTATGTGTGGTATAGGTTAATGGGGTCAAAGTGCTAATGTCAACTCATTGTCTTAAGAGAACAATAAACTATTGTAGACTGTCTAGAGGTAACATTATCTATATCAACCCTTAATTTGTAGTTTCTTGATTAATATATTAATTAACATAAAGACCTTATAATGTACTGCAGCCCTGCTACATCTATTTACAGATTTACTCATTCACAATAGTCAGCAAATACAATATGCTAACATTATTTTGTTAAAAGAAATAATAAATTACATGTAACCCTTTATTTAACAGTCCCGTGCTTGGCAAGGGTGTTTCTGTGTGAAATTTTTATGTTCTTTCTGTGCTTGCGTGGGTTTTCTCTGGGCACTGAGGTTTTCTCCCACAGTCCAAAGACATGCACATTTGGCTAACTGGCTGTTCCAAATTGCCCATAGGAGTGAGTGCGAGTGCATAAAATTGTGTGTGTGAATGATGGCCCTGTGATGGACTAGCGAGCAGTTTAGGGTGTACCCTTCATTCACCAGAGTCAGATGAGACAGACTCTTTTTTTTTTTTTTTTTTTTTTTTTGCTATGCTGTATTAATCCCGCAAGGGAAATTATACCTCTGCATCTTTTCTTCGATGGACAGCAATAACTCAAAAACTTGACCTTATAGAAACTTTATGTCTTCAAATGGAATAAACAAGGTCCATTTTGTAAAGATAACCTGTTTTTACTTGGGTAGAAGAAGAAAAGATTTTTATTTTTTTTTGGTTGCCCAGAGTTTGATTTTAGATTACGAACTGAGAAATAGAAGGAGAATTAAGGCAGTTTGTAGACCAACTGGAGCAAACATTCACTTTGGCAAACCAACAACACTGACAGAACTATCACAAGTCCAACCATTGGTGCTGAAATTACAGTAATTAAAAGTATGTACAGTATTTGATCTTACAAGCACAGAGGAGTGTTTAATAACTACAGTAATCCTGTATTTGTATAAGTGAAATAACTACAGCAATTTCTAACATTTCTTAAACCTATCAATTAAAAAATTTCCAATATTAGTATGTGATAAATGTATTATTTCAGTTACCTGATCACATTTGCATAAAATTCAAAATCATTCTTAGTTTTATGATTTTGCGTCATTATTTTATGGTTGACTAAGTGTACTTTGTATGAATTTAGTGCTTATTAATCCAAGTAATATTTTAGAAAATTATATCAGGCCAGAATTTCTTACCAAACTTTAGTTTCCAGGCATGAAACTCCATGTCCTCCAGAGAGATGGCAAGGGCAGCATCAAGAGCCACGAGAACGCAAACAATGAGCAAAACCCTCATTCTGCAATTCTTGAGAGGACAGAGAGGATCGCTGAGTGTGATGAAAAAGGCAGCGGAAATTTGCTTTTTTACATTCTCTTGAATATTACTCCTCCTCATCACACTCACATCCAGCTGGAACCTGAAACTAAACTAGGGACATCCCACAAAAGGGGTATCCATTATGAGACAGCCCACAAAAAAAATTCCACACAGTTGGGAAACAGAGAAATTAAACAGTAGAGACACTGCACACTAGAAATAGCTCACAGATATTGTCAGGTGTTTGTCCTGAAGAAATTCTATACACAATGGAACTTTAAGGTAACTTTACAGAGAAAAACTTCAAGAATTATTCTAGATTTCCTCCATAGTTGGGTTCTTTCACCAACTGTAGATGTTTTCACATTTACAGACTATATTTTCCCTTTTTTAATTTAAATGTTGGCGCAGTGGTGGACCGGTGGTAGGGTGCTGGATTACTGATCCCAAGGTCGGGGGTTCAAGCCCCACTATCAACAGGATTTTACTGCTGTCCCCCCCAGTGCAGCTAACTGGGTTATCAAAGGCCGGCCATGTCTCTCATTGTCTGTGGTGAGAGGCATGTAAAAGAACCATTGCTGATTTTCGTCAAGAGTAGGCTGCATTGCCGTCAGGGTGTTTCTGCCCTGTGATGGCCTGACAAGCTGTCCAGGGTGTACTGTGCCCTCGCCCAGAGTCAGCTGAGATGGGCGCTTGCCTTCCCGCGACCCTAATTAGGATTAAGCAGTTCATAAAATGAATCATGAATGAACTTAAATGTTTAGTTAGACATATTCTGCCCAAGATATCACCTTAATTAGTTTTATCCTGGCCGTTAACCCATAAACAAATTTTGCACGCAACTCAAAACATTTGTGCGGATAAGCAAGCATATCAGACTCCATCTATTTGTTCTTTCTTTAAAGGTTTCCATGTAAAATCAAAAGGATGCCGGTGAATCAGCTGGGGCTGTACTATTGTGATGTGCACGTACACAGTTCATCTTAAATGCGTCAGCGTATGGTTCATCTCTCGTACATCTTTTATCTTGTTTCATCTAAGTTCATTCTTGTAATGCTACCATCCATGTGTATACTTGGCTCCTTTCCAGTTTCCACACATGGACACACACTACTTGCATGCAAATACTTACAAATACAAAGGATGCAGATGGAATTGCATCAGACTGAGATCATATCAAAGATTCTGTCTGGAGATGAGATGGTCTTCAAAGTCATGATTATAACATACACAAATTGAACTTTTGTCATAACACTAAAGTCATGGTGCGGTATGGTGGTGTAATGGTTACACAGCATTTTATTCAGTTGAACTTTGGATGCTTTGCCCGCACTTGGCCCAGTTTCTTTCCAAAGTCCAAAGACATGCACATTAGGCTAATTAGCTGTTTCAAATTGCACCTAAGTTTGAGTGTGACTGGTTGTGTGATGTGTTGTCCTGTGATGGACTGGTGATCTCTTCAGGGTGAATCCTTCACCCGGAATTAGCTGAGATGGGCTCTAGCCTCTTCTTGACCCTAATAAAGTGGTTTGAAATTTGAAATATAAAAAAATAAAAACTGTGTAAAAAATGTAAAAGGTGTAGTGGTTAGCATGTCTGCCTTTGGCATATTGTTTTATTACATTAATGTTTTAAGGACAATGAATGAAATAGTTTAGTAAAAAATATTTAAGAAATAATGAGGTAATATAGAAAGGAATGTAAAGGGAACCAAAATAAAAAAAAAATTATAGACATATTTCCATTATCAATAATATCATATTCTGACAAATAATATCTGGACACAGACATATGACCTCCATTAACTGTTGCCACAAAGAAGGAAATGTAAAAGAAGGCTCCCCTATGAAAAACAAACCTGTGAAGCTTATTATAACAGTATTCACTAAATGTAATATATATATATATATATATTGGGTAGTGACCGAAAGAACGAGATCGCGAATACAACAGCTGAAATGAGTTTCCTTCGCAGGGTAGCAGGGCTCTCCCTTAGATATAGGGTGAGAAGTTCCGTCATCCGGGAGGAACTCGGACTAGAACCGCTGCTTCTTCGCGTTGAGAGGAGCCAGTTAAGGTGGCTCGGGCATCTGATTAGAATACCTCCCAAACGCCTCCCTGGTTTGGTGTTTCGGGCATGTCCAACCGGGAAGAGACCCCGGGGTCGATCCAGAACACGCTTGAGGGACTACATCTCTCAGCTGGTCTGGGAACACCTTGGTGTCCCCCCGGTAAAGCTGGAGGAAGTGGCTGGGGAGAGGGACGTCTGGACCTCACTGCTTAGGCTGCTGCCCCCACGACCCGACCCCGGAACAAGCGGAAGAAGATGAGTGAAAAGTCTGAGATCAAGTGTTAAGAAAGAGAAGCCTTATATGATTTCAAGATAAATAAAAAGATGGTGATGTTTACTGATATTATTGTGCCTGGTGCAGGGGTCATTGACACTTTTTATTTAATATGCCCAGAAAGTGAATGGGGCCCTTTAAATCATAGGAAAGCTGGCAACTGTGGCAATACCACATTGGTTCTTCTTGTTCCTTGACATCCTAATGTAGCCATTTTCACCCCAGCTAAGACCCCAGTTAAAACAAACAAACAAACAAAAAAAAGTGAGTAACATAGTGGCTTACTATTACTACTTGGATCACTGATATTACCTCATTTGATTGTATCTTACTGCTAATGTAGTTGTTGTGAATAGTCATATTGCAGTGATTAGTTATTTTTAATACTGTTTACAGTTCATACTTAAGTACTATCTTGATAGTTGAATTTACAAAAAAATTGCCATGTTGTTTATTGTTTTACCTGTTCCTGACCAGCCAATAGTCTCTTCCATCTTCTGTGCCATAACCAACAGCCAGGACTGTGCTGCTACAGTATGGCTCATCATAGATACCTTGTAATAAGTCATGTTTGGGACAATCTCACAAAGTTATGCAATTAATCATTAAATGTAATAATTAGGTAGAGAAATGAACTGACCAAAGATTATGGCAATTAAAAGTAAACTGCTACCGCTAAAAAAAGTACCATTTTATTGTTCACACTTTTTATTATAGACTCACCAGATTCATAGAGCACGAATGACATGTGGCTTACATCCATGACGGCAGAAACGAGTCCATTAGTGGCCACAGCTTCCTGTAGAGCTTTCTCATCACCAGTTTTTATAACTGCAGAGCCATTGCTGGTGGCGCCAACAGTTGTTGGATTAAACCTACAATCCCTACACTGTAGAGAGAGAAGAAACCTGCATAATACCCGGATTCTTCATGTATATCATCAACGCACATTACACTGTATTGTAAAACTCTAAAACTGGTTAAATAAATTTCAACCCAAAACACTTTTAGTACTGCAATAGTTCAATAAGCATGTCACAAGTAAACACTGTGTTCTCATGTTCTTCGCACTTACTTTACGCATCTTAAGGGTAGGACTACTCTGTGTCAATTCCTTTGTTTTCTTTAATGTATTCATAGATATCCATACCATTCTCACAGCAGTTTTGTTCCCAAAATGACCACACGCAGTCCAGTAACTGCTGCTCACTCAGGGGCACAAGCTTCCATGTCTTTCTACACACCTGGCCTTAGAGTGACCCTGTCTATGTCAGGATAGATCATCGAGAAATATATTAGCAACACAGTGAAAGAGGTTAAAAGAGATGTCTATTCACACCAGGCCATGTAGTGCACAACCCTGCCCTTACCACACTGAAGGTCCAGCAACAGCCATTTGTAGCCCCCGAAAAGCAGCCCTTTTTCTGCCAGTCCAGAGTATCTGGCAAAACAGCTCCCCCTGCTTGTGGGAGGAATGTAGCTGCACTGTATCGTTTAGTCCAGTTGAAAGACCTGAGCTAGCCCTTAACTACAGACTTTCTGCACTCCTGCTTATCCTGTTCAAAATGGAGGTGCAGACAGAATAAAATGTTTTTTTAAATAAATCAGTAACTTCAGTATCTGCATAATCCTTATCCAAGATCCTTATCTAAAACCTCCTTAGGTAAATAAGCCATTGATTCAGTTTAACTAATTAGGCGGCACTGATTCCATGGTCAGGGGTCCAAGCCCCACTGTCAACGGGCTGTCACCGCTGTCCCCCCAGTGCAGCTAACTGGGATATCAAATGCAGGCCATGTCTCTCACTGTCTGTGGTGAGAGGCATGTAAAAGAACCACTGCTGATTTTCGTCAAGAGTAGGCTGCATAGCGTGTTTCTGCCCTGTGATGGCCTGGCGAGCTGTCCAGGGTGTACTCTGTCCTCGCCCAGAGTAGGCTGAGATGGGGGCCAGCCTCCCTGCGAACCGGATTAAACGGTTCAAAAACTGAATGAATGAATAATTAGGTGGCACAGTGGCACAGTGATTAGCATGTTCACCTCACAGCAAGAAGGTCCTGGGATCAATTCCCAGGCTCAGGGTGTTTATGTGTGGAGTTGGCATATTCTCCCCATGCTTGCATGGGTTTCCTTCGGGTACTCCAGTTTCCTCTCACAGTCCAAGAACATGCACAGTATGCTAATTGAGCCCCTAGGTGTGAGTGTGAATGGTTGTATGTGTGTTGGCCCTGCAATGGCCTGGTCAGCTGTCCAGGCTGTACCCCGACCACGTCCAGAGTCAGCTGAGATGGGCGCCAGCCTCCCTGCTACCGTAATTAGGATTAAACGGCTTAGAAAATGAATGAAGGAATGAATGAATAAATGAATGAATGAATGTTCCTCCTCTCCCATCATAACAGAGACAGCAAGAGAGAGTTGTCTGCCTGCTTTCAAGACTAGAGGTGTGCTATTTGCAACAAGCGATAATGTTGTTGGGTGAAAAAAAGCTAATTCTTGAAAAAAAAATACATCCTTACCATCATACTTTATTTTCACATCTCATTTCATAATTTTGTGAAATTTGTTTAGAATGTTCTGAAAAACAGCACTAGCAGGAGGTAACATGTGGTACGTTCCGCTGACTCACACCGCTTTCCTTCAGACTTGAAAATATTTTAAATACATATTAATAAAATTATAGCATTACAATTTTGTATGATGTGGAGAATTATTCAGATCTCAGGTAATTTATTCAATGATTTATCTTAAGATAGCCAACCAATCAGCTTGCCCCATTTTCATGTAGTACATACTAAATATGAATATATTGGATATGTAACTACTATGTAAAGACACACAGGAAGAGTATATGCCCTTACAATTACACTCAAAAGTAGCACATAATATTGAAGCTGAATGGCATAAAAATGTTAACATATTTGCAAAACTGTTTACAAATAAAGTATGTAATTTTTCTTTACTTAATAAATTTTAAGTATTGTCAGTGTACTGATACACAAAGTTTCTTTAGTAGGGATTATTCCTCCATTTGGCACCCTATAGTGGAATAATGGAGACTTTCAGAAATTTAATTTAATTATAGCAGGGATGTCCAATCTTATCCACTTAAACCAAGCAGTGGCCACCTGTTTCAATCACTGAATAAAAAAAAAAAAGAGATAATTATTTTTCTTCTTAACTGCATTGCATTGTTGGATGTGATACAGAAAAAGGAATTGTTGTTTTTTGTGAAACATGTTTGGTAATTCAATAAGATATAGTAAGATTTCTCACCAAACTTTATTTTCCAGGCATTAAACTCCATGTCTTCAAGAGAGACACTAGCTGAACTTGCCAGAGCCAGAAGAGTGATGATGACATGCAAAATGCCCACTCTGCAAATAATTACAGCCATATTTCTGTTTCTGTAAAAAGTTTTATTTATTCCAATGTACATTTTTTAGTCCATTTTTTATTCTTTATTTATTCCAATGTACAACAAATTATAATTCGTTTCTTGTCCAAAACCTTGATATTCCACATTCTTGTCCTTTTTGGAGGACATGTACAGTAGAGGTGCAGAAATCTACCAGTATTTAGCTGTGTTTTGGACAGCTGCTAGCTGCTCACACTAAGCTGAATATTTCAGCACAGTTGTGAGGTTTGCATAGCACGTTTGATAATAAACAGCTGTTTTTTAATGAACAACATCTAATTGTTTTTTATGTGAGTCCTTATAATTCATTCATTTCCCAAACCACTTAATCTTATTGGGGTCATGGGGAGGCTAAACCCTATCTCAGCCAACTCTGGGCGAGGGTGGGGTGCATCCTGAAAAGCTCAACAATCCATCGCAGTGCAAAAAACACATAACCGCTTGTGCTTACACCTAGGAGCAATTTGGAACAGCCAATTTGCCTAATGTGCATGTTTTTGGACTGTGGGAGGAAACTGGAGTAACCAGAGGAAACCCATGCAAGAAAGGGAGAACATGCCAACTCAGAAATGGCGTTGCTGAGCCCAGGACCTTCTTACTAAACTAATTATTATCACTATTCATTCATTCATTTTCTAAACACTTAATCCTATTTAGGGTCGCGGGGAGGCTGGCACCCATCTCAGCCGTCTCTGGGCGAGGGCAGAGTACACCCTAGACAACTAGCCAAGCCATTGCAGGGCAGACAGTGCGTGACATGGCTGGCCTTTTATAACCCAGTTAGCTGCACTGAGGTATTATTATTATTATTATTATTATTATTATTGTTGTTGTTGTTGTTGTTATTATTATTATTTTTATTGAATTTTTCACCAAAGAAATTGTTGCTATCGGCTTTTGCTGTCAGTTTGTCTTTTTTTTTTAGTCGATGAGGCATGTAGCCCACAAAGAAGAATGGATCTTATATAAATGAAAATTTTAATAAAATAATATTAATATTAATGTGATGGCCTGGTGAGCTGTCCAGGGTGAGCTGCCCTCGCCCAGAGTCGGCTGAGATGGGCGCCAGCCTCCCCGCAACCCTAGTTAGGATTAAGCAGTTCAGAAAATGAATGAATGAATAATAAAAATCTTTTATAAACCAGTGGATGTGGATATCATTAAACATTTATTCTGCTGGTCATACATGGCTGATAGCCAACTAGGAATCAGCTTATGTATGACTTTTTTCAATTAATTAATTGTCAATTAATATCACAAAAATCCCAAGCTATTATTCGTCATGAAATCTTATGAGCTACCGAGTCCAAAGTTTATGTAAATGCATAAATGAACCCTCAAGCTGTTTGCCAGTCAGTGGCTCAACAATCCCTCTTTTTACAAACTGATCTCTTCTGCTTTCATTTCTGCCGGTTTGGGCGATTTCCCTCCATGAGTTACTGCACATTTGTGTGTCTTTGTATTGTTTTAAAGAATAATAAGCAGCGTGGATCTTCAAATTCCAGTTGTCCAGAACATGCGCATTTGGTGCCCTTGATCAGGGGACTCCAGAGCCCGTGCACGTACGCACAGAGCCAAGCGCACATCCTATCGGACCCTCGCACATTCAAGGACAGGTTTTACACAGGCTTTATATAACAAAAGAAAACTTGCTGTATTATTTTGCTCACTAGATCGGGGATCACTATCATTCCAGGTTCGATGGAACTAAATTATAATCGATCTAATTCTTATCCGGTTTACAGTACAGCATGTATATAGATGCATGTAGTACATACCTCATGTTTGGTGAGTGTTGCCTTCATGTACAGATACAAATCTGTTGTAGATTTCCTGCTTCTATGCCAGTGTTCACAGTGTACTTTAATCTGTTTCATCAGTCTCCACCTCTTTTAAAACAGTCCACACATGCCCATGCATTTATTTAAAATAGTTCTATTTTAAATAAATGCATGAGCATGTGGGGACTGTACAATCATGCTCAATATGAAATACTTTTATTTAAATAGAAAACCATTGGAGACTGAATTGATACTGACTGTTATTTCTAAAAAACATTTTTTTTTTAATAATATACAAGATCTGGATTCCAGAAGCATCAAAGAACAGAAAAGAAGCAGAAGAATAGAATGTGTAGAATTATGGACACAGCATATTATAGAAATATATTAACTTTCAGTTAGTATTTTGGCTTTGTTTTGTTTTTGGATTTTTTTTTCCTGTGTAGTGTAACAGCACTGAGACTGGGAGCAACAATAATGAAATAAGCATTAAGCATAAGGCAACTATTGTGCATCCAAATAAACATAACACATCATCTCCTTAATTCATTCATTAATATATTCTCTTAGATTTAAAAAAGTGCATTATTCAGTATTGTAGGAGAAACATCCAGAGCATACGTATTTATTCTACATTATTTTATTTATTTATTCAACATTGTATATTCACAAAATAAAAATAAATGTTACACAGATTACACTATGCAGTGTGTTACATAATCAAATCGTACTGATGCTGCAGATTGAGTTTGTTTCAGGCACCTGTAGAAAAACATCAATAAGTAAGATTTACATTTCTTTCAGTTTCAGTTATTAATTGTGAAATATTTTTAAAGTGATAAATATTGATATGTATTAAATAGACTGATATAGTATTATTAATGTTTGACAACTGTTCATGCCATTATTCAATAAATAAATAAATAAATACAACCTTTAAAGACCTTAATTGCTATTACGTTTTATATTATACATTTTATTATACATTTTGCTGTACACACCTTTAAACCAGAGGATAGCTGGATGCTGTGGCGATACCACACTGGTTATTCTTATTCCTGGTCATCTTGACGTAGCCTTGATCACCCCAGTCAAGACCCCAGCTGTTAAAAGAAGTTTTCAGGGAGTGATTTAGTGGTAAATGTGGCCCATTGGATTTAACTTACACAATTGTATCTTAACTAGTTTCTGAGCCTTTAGTTCAGGACTGTAAAACTCATTTTAGGTAGCAGGCCAAAATACAGTTAGCTATCAAAGTGATTAGCAGCACACACTTTTAAATTTAAAATTGTTTTGTTTGTTGGTTGGTTGGTTGGTAAACCATAAGTACATTTTAAGGCTGTGAAATTACTTTCATTACTCTTTAAGAATTGAGTAAATGCAAGTAGAATATTTAGGCTATTGCACTTTTCCCCAAGTTTTTATAGAAATTTACCAAAAATATTGAAATATAAGATTATTGAATACTAATGTATTTTGTTGAAATATACAGTACCTAAATAACACATTTAAATATAAGACAACCTTATTGTTGGCATTCATATGGGTACAGTATCTCTAACTCAAACAATGACTTCAGTGATATTAGGGGATTTTATGAAGTCAGTATAGCTTTTTATTGTTGTGATGTAAACTAAGTTTCTGAATTATTTTTTTAGAGTACATAAACAACTTCTCAAATGTATTCATAAGTATTTATCTGGAAAGAACAGGCTAAGTGAAGCAATAGACACATGTCCCCAACAAGAATAATAATAATAATAATAATAACAATAATAATAATGACTGGATGGGCCATTGTTTTTCGAAAGAAGTAGGCCACTGGGTTACCGATAGCATGTTTCTGCCCTGCGATGGCATGGCAAGCTGTCCAGGGTGTATCCCGCCCTCGCTCGGACTTGGCTGAGATGGGTGCCAGCCTCCCCGCGACCATAATTAGTATTAAGCAGTTCAGAAAATGAATGAATGAATGAATGGATGGATGGATGGATAGGCCAAATTATAAACTTAATTGGGCCGTTTGTTTAGATTTTTAAACTTAAAAAAATAAAAAAGAAAAAAAAAATAACAGGCCAAAATAGTGGAGTTTGTATATCAAAAGTGTTTTCTGTTAAAATAATTATTATGGTTCTTTTCTTTTTTTTCCTTTTTTTACCTATTTTTGACTAGCCAGTAGTCTTTTCCATTATCAGAGCCATAACCAACAGCCAGGACACCATGATCCAGATCCATGCTGCTACAGTCAGGCTCATTGTAGATTCCTGTAATCAATCCCAACATTATACAATCAATTATTTAAATAAAGCAGTAAATAAAAGAATCAAAGTTTTTGCCGAATGAAAGTTAAACCGCTAAGCAATAGCATTCAGATTGGAAGTACAGAAGACTGGCTCATAATTTTCATGGAAGACTCACCAGATTTATAGAGCTGGAAGGATATGTGGCCTGCGTCTATGGCTACAGAAATGGGTCCAATGGTTGCCACGGCTTCCTGTAGTGCATCCTCATCTTCACTGTTTATATCCACATAGCCAGTGCACGTGGCTCCAACACTGTCTGGTTTAAACCTGCAATCTCCATCCTGAGAAAAAAAGGTAAGAAAAGAGGCATTTTTCCTAATGCATATTACTGAATATAATGAAATTTAAGCGTGTTGATTAAATAAACATTTACTCAGTAAAATAATCACACAGAATGTATGACATAGCCATCAAATTATGTTGTTCTCATCTATTCATCTAAATGGTTTTATGTTGCACTCACAGTAGCTTCATAGGGGTAGGACTCCTCTGTGTCAATTCCCTTATTGTCCTTAATGTATTCAAAGGCTTGATCCATCAAGCCACCTCCACATCCCATGTTTCCATATTGCCAGGAACAGTCTACTAACTGCTGTTCACTCAGTGATACCAGCTTACCCGTCTTCCTAAATGTCTGTCCTTCAAGTGCCCCAGTCTAAGAGAGCGTTAGACAAGGGAGAAATGGATTAAAAATTGACTGAAAGAAGAAAACAGACAGATTATGCACATCAGGACCAGTAAGAGTGGTCAACCGTTAAATCCAGCACTGATTGGAATTGAAAGATGAAGAAAACTGCACTTACTGCACTGAAAGCCCAGCAAGAACCACACATCTTTTGGTCCTTAATATCAGTCACGTAGCCCTTTTCCCTCCAGTCCACTGTATCTGGTAGGACAGCTCTTCCTGACTGTCTGAGGAATGTAGATGCATGGTGCTTCTTGGTCTTGTTAAAGGATCCCATGCATCCCATAAACACAGACTGTCTGTACTCCTGGTTATCCTGTCAGAGACAGAGGGACAGTGATTACATACTGCCTTAAAGAAGACAGTTGCTCATCAGGCAGTTTGCACAGTACTCATCTTTCCATTTGTAGTAACAGTAAGTATAGAAAACTATACTGTAGAAGTATAGAAAATGATGCTATGCTAATTGAAATATTTTCGATAGATAGATAGATAGACAGACAGACAGACAGACAGACAGACAGACAGACAGACAGATAGATAGATAGATAGATAG
>JAQMYF010000023.1:45673319-45690028 GCA_030014195.1 Neosilurus mollespiculum
CCATTACAGAGGCAGGTCAGTGTAGCTAACAGTGTTTTTAAATCCATTATCATTTTTATATATACTACACAGACACAAAAGTAAACCACGTTTCATAATGTTGTGCTTGTGACTTTTTATTTTAGCTTTTAATCTTGTTTTGTATATACTACAGAAAATCACAAGAAAAATAAACAAAAACATGATTTTCATGGTGTCCATTTTTAAAATTTGTAATCACAATTTTAGTCACTTTTGATAATGGAATGTTTTCAATTTAATGTATGTCATACATGACATCCAATTCAAGACATAAGACTTATGAGCATGTCTTTGGACTGTGGGAGGAAACCGAATTACCATGAGGAAACCCACGCAAGCACAGGCATGCATGTCCCACAGTCCAAAAACATGCACATTAGGTCAGTGACAGCTCAGATTACAGTTTACTTAAAAAATTAAATTCTTTTTATTTATAAATAACATTTTCCTGTTTTTATAATATATTTACACATTCATGGCATAGAATTATTCTCCCTTCTATAAGAACACTGACTTCTACACAAAATTATAATCAATAGCTATACAGAAAGAGAAAGTAAAACAGGTTCTCATTCTTCTGGTACCTGACATGAAGTTTAAAACATGAATGCATAGTAAACACATCAATCATCGCTTGTTTCAAAATCACCTACCTTTATATCACTAGGTATTTGTAGGTAGGTGAGCTGATTCGCACGTCATACCAGCATGTTATGTAGGTTCATGTTATGTAGATTCTTCAGAGATTGATGCGTTTACTATGCGATGATTGATGCGTTTACTATGCATTCATGTTTTAAACAGGTTTTCATTCTCCTGGTAACTGACATGAAGTTTAAAACATGAATGCATAGTAGTGAGTGACACCAGTTTCCCAGTTTTTCTGAAGGTCTGACCTTCCAGCGCCCCTGTCTGAGAAAGGAGTGATAGAAGGAGAAAGGAGAACAAATTACTGTCTTGGTAAATGCAACATAAATTTAAGTGATTGTAGACGAGGGATGAAGGTAGAGTTGAGGGATGGTATACTAGAACCTAAAATTTCCTTCTAATGAACTAAAAGCGTTTGCAGTATAAACAACAATTCATGTTCTCATATTTTCTTACTGCACTAAAGGCCCAGCAAGAGCAACAGTGCTGCTGGCTTTTAACTCCCATCACATAGCCCTTTTCCCTCCAGTCCACAGTGTCTGGAAGAGAAGCTTTATCCGCCTTTTGGAAGAATGTAGCTGCACCGTGTCTCTTGGTCCTGTTGAAGAATCCCAGGCAACCCTTAAACACAGACTCTCTGTACTCCTGGTTATCCTCTTTAATAGAGATATTGCATGCTGCTTAATAGGAGATTACTGCAATACTACTTCCACTGTTTTTTTTTTTACCCTTGTTTGTAATGTATCAGGTATCAGCTGCATTCTCCCACAGGTCCTGGAGAGTACAAATCTAATGACCACTCAATACATTAAATTCCCCTTATCCTGAGCATAAACAGTATTTAATCAAGACATTTTGTTTTGCTAGTGCTCTAAACAACACTATAGGTGCAGTAGATTAAACACCCTCTCCCGATCCATGCCCATACCTCAAACCACTCAAGGTCCAACTCCCAGAACCATCTCTTAAATGTGGTCTCCCATTTCTCAAGCTGTTGTTCTTACAATGGCATGCTGCATTAAGAGATCAAGGAAGGGCTGGAAGCAGTTGGATACAGTATATAATTTAATACATTATATACAGTGATTTGCAAAAGTATTCATACCCCTTGAACTTTTCCACATTTTGTCACATAACCACCACCAGTGTAACTATATTTTAGTGGGATTTTATTTGATAAACCAACACAAAAATTAGAAAAATGTGGTAAAACTAAATTTGTATTTAGCCCTCTTTACTCTGATACCCCTAAATAAAATCCATGCAATGAATTGCCTTCAGAAGTCATCTAATTAGTAAATAGAGCCCAATTGTGTGTTATCTATTCGTAATATTAATACAGCTGTTCAGTGAAGGCCTCAGATGTTTGTTAGAGAACATTAGTGAACAAACAGCATCATGAAGCCCAAGGAACACATCAGACAGGTCAGGGATAAAGTTTAAAGCAGGGTTAGATTATGAAAAAAAATCCCATGCTTTAAACATCTCACAGAGCACTGTTTAATCCATCATCCAGAAATGAAAAGAGTATGGCACAACTGAAAAACTTACCAAGACATGGCATTGATCAGTGAAGCAGCCTAGAGGCAGAGATCCATAGCTCAGGGGAAAGAATCTGCCTACAGGACAACTATTATTCATGAACTCTACAATTTTAGCCTTCATGGAATAGTGGCAAAAAGAAAGTCATTGTAGAAAAAAGCCATAAGAATTCCCATTTGCATGTTGCCACAAGTCATATGGGGGACACAGCAAACATGTGGACGAAGTGCTTTGGTCAGATGAGACCAAAATTGAACTTTTTGGCCTAAAGGCAAAAAGCTATAGTGGCGGAAAACCAACACTGTACATCACCTTAAACACACCATCCCCACTGTGAAACATGGTGGTGGAAGCATCATGTTGTGGGTATGGTTTTTTTTCTGCAGAGACAGAGACGCTGGTCAGAGACAATGGGAAGGTGGACAGAGCCAAATACAAGGCAATCTTGGAAGAAAATCTGTTAGAGTTAATACCAAATACTTTATACTGGGGCGGAGGTTCACCTTCCATCAGGACAACAACCCTAAACATACAGCCAGAGCTACAATGGGATGATATAGATCAAATCATATTCTTGTATTAGAATGGCCCAGTCAAAGTCCAGACCTAAATCCAATTGAGACTCTGAGGCAAGACTTGGAAATCGCTGTCTCCATCCAATCTGACTGAGCTTGAGCTATTTTGCAAAGAAGAATTGACAAAAATTCAGTGTCGAGATGTCTGAAGCTTGTAGACAGACCAAAAGACTTGCAGCTGTAATTTCTTGGTGGGACTGAATACAAATGCATGCTACAGTTCTCAGATTTTTATTTGTAAAAATTTTGAAAGCTGTGTATCATTTTCCTTCTACTTTACAATTACGCACCACTTTGTGTTGGTCTATCACATATTAACCCAATAAAATACATTTACGTTTGTGGTTGTAACATGACAAAATGTAGAAACGTTTAAGGGGTATGAATACTTTTGCAAGCCACTGTAAACTAATTAGAGCAACTGGCATGCGTTTTTAATTCACGAAGATGACCATTCTAAGAACACAGCTGTAAACAGAGGTTTAGGAACATGTCATGAATTTGTATACTTTTCTTATAAATTTCCTTACGAAGAAATACATTTGAAAAAATACTCCTTTAATACCTTTCCAATGCTACCAATATTGTTGTAAGCTAAGTAGGAAAAAAAATTAAATAGATTAAAATAAAATACAGTTTTGCTCTGCTTTTATTATATTAATCACCATGTCTGCAAAGTAGGTCATGCCGAGTCTGTAGCTCTTAATGCCTTGGTCAGCCAGCATGTTGTGGACCAGGACCACCTTGCAATTTTCTAGCCATGTCATCTTGTGTCGAGACTCCTCATCTACAGACTTATAGGTCTTACCTGAGAGAACAAAAATACACACTAGAATAAGAAAGGTTCATAAATTTGATTGTCAGATGGTGAAACTGAAAACATGAAATTCAAAGGTCATAGAGAAAAACTTTTGCCTCATCCTTTTAACTCATTTTCATATACTCATTACACAGATTTCTAGTTACTTAGGACTACCCACATTTTACACTCTCCCAACAAAAATAACAATGAACCCTTTATGTGTGTTACAGATGTGTGTTGCGAGATATTTACCTAGAATTGGTTTATAAAAATCCGTCATTTGCCGAGCTGCTTCTAGAATCCTACTAGGGTCGTACTTAGTCATACTGAGGAAGGCTGGAGCTTATTTCAGCCGACACTGGGTGAAGGCAGGGTGCACCATGAACAGCTTGCCAGACCACTGCAGAGCTAAAACACACACAACCATTCACACCCACACCTAGTTTGGCAGAGCCAATTAGCCTGATGTGCATGTCTTTGGACTGTGGAAAGAAATCAGAGTACTTGGAGGAAACCAACGCAAGCACGGGGGGAACATGCAAACTCCACACAGAAGTCAAGACCAGGATTTAGACCCACGACCTTCTTGTTATGAGGTTGATGTGCTAACCATAATGCCACCCTTCCGTACACCTTGAACAGATTGCCACACTAGGGCCAACCATCACACTTAGTGCAATTTGGAAAAGCCAGTTTTTTGTACTGTGTAACGAATTCGAAATACCCAGAGGAAACCCACGCAAGCAGAACATGCAAATTCCATACAGAAATGAGGAGGATGTGCTAACCAGTACACTATCTTGTCACCCTACATACTTTAATGTGTACTAAATCATTTTCTTTAAGAATAGAGAAATAAGATGAAGATTTCTTACCAAATTTCATTTTCCAGGCATAAAACTCCACGTCTTCCAGAGAAATGCTGGCTGCACTGACCAGAGCCATGAAAGCGCCAAAGACAAGCAAAACCTTCATTTTGAAACAATGAGTAAAGGTAAGATAATACCTATTTACAGAAATGAACACCCAGACTAATGTTAGTCTTAACAGTTCACTACAAGTCAACAATGGAGTTTTTCAGGTTAATGTATGTCATACATAATATTATATTGTAGATGTGTACATTAAATTATTAATAGGCTTTTCTCTGTAGAGTTTGCCTGTTTTCCTCATGTTTGAATCGATTTCCTCTGGGTACTCCGGTTTCCACAGTCCAAAAACATGCGCGGCAGGCTAATTGTGAGTGTGAGTGTGAATTGCTGTATGTGTGCTGGCCCTGCAATGGCATGGTGAACTGTTCAGGGTGTACCTTGCCTTTGCCCAGAGTCAGCTGAGATAGGCGCCAGCCTCCCCGCAACATAAATTAGGATTAAGTAACAGAAATTAGTGAATAAATGAATAATCTATAGCTTTACAGATACAGAAACTAAAACAGGTTAATCTGCTTCTGGAAACTGACATGAAGCTTGTAACAAACATCTAGTAAACACATCAGTTATGTTTTTGTCTTGGAAGCATCCATCTATTTGCTTGGCCTCATTCCAAAAATATACAATCACACGTTTAGGAGGGTGAGCTGATTCACACGCCACACCAACATTTTATGCAGATCATTATGTAACCTTCACTAAAGCTGAGTCATAAATTTACCTAATAGATATAAACATTATTATTATATGAAGGTCAGATGTGAAAAACAGTAAGCCCACTTGACCTCTTCTGTTTTAAAACAATGAAATTTACCTAGCGATACAGGTAAACCCCAATTATTTCTCCTTTTGTTTAGGTTATGAAATGGTTAAGGGGCACTGAACAAAATATCAGATTGTTCAAAATAAGTCTTTATTCAAAAATTCAGTAATACGGGACCTGCATGTCTCACTGCGCATGCCCAGTTTATGCGCACAGCATCATGGGATCAGCTATATGTACAACTGTAATGTCTGTCATGTAAACTCTGTTTTGTAAAACACGTTATCCTCATAACCCTGAGATAATACCCCTCTCCGCACGTTAGAGAATGAGAACTAATTCATCTTCCATTTGACCACCTTTCTCAAAAAGTCTGCCCGATTAAGTTCTTGTTTGGCCTGCATTACCCAAAGACTGTGGACGACAGCCCTAAAGATAATGAATGTAGAAAATAGACAATCTGCATTACTAGTTCCTGTTTCATAAGTGGCGATTTTGTGGATTGGCAACATATGATGCTCTTGTAGGGCACTCTTTTTTCTGGATTTTTCACCTAGGGGGTTTTGATCAACTTGATTTGAGTGAAAAATTTGTCGGTGTGTTGACCATGTGTATTATCCTTCCCCCCCTCAAAATAGCTGCTACAGACTCAGTGGGTTGAAGTGGGCTTGAATTTATTGTATTTTCCCTTTTTTCCAGCTGGACTAACATTGTTCCACTTGTTTCTAAGCTTAGTGTCCTTAGAAAAAACATAGAAACTCAAATGCACGATATAAATCCAAACAGGTGGTTGTGCACTTCTCCTGTTATCAAATTTTGCTTAGTCCGCAAAAAACGGCAGGTTCACCTTTCATTAGTTTACATGTTTGCAAAACTAAAAGTCCATCTCTAAAGGTTAGTCTTTAAGGTTAGTCTTTTAAAATGTTGCTGAATCAATAAAAACACAGTCTACAAGTGAATACTGATTTAAAATGTACAAAAAAGAACTAATTAACGTAATTAATTAAAAAGATTATTAAGGTTAATATTTGATTTTTAGCTCGCTTTTAGAGTGCATCCATGTGACATAATGTTATGTGACCATCATGTAACACCCCAAGTTTTCATGTTGTTTGATATTACAACAGAGTTCCCATGTGTACACAGATTGCAACACAAAAAATCTGATCGATGCTATATTAATTTCTCTTGAGTTCCGCTATTAATGTATCCCAGATAGCATGTTCATACAACTGTGTGTGTGTGTGTGTGTGTGTGTGTGTGTGTGTGTGTTCGCACTGTGATAAACTGGCAAGCTGCTTTTGTCCAGAGTTGGCTAAGGTAGGCTCCAGCCTCCCCGTGACCCAAGTAGGATTAAGCGGTTCGGCAAACTTGTAAATAATTGAATAATAACACCCATCACAACCATTTTATTAAAATAAGTTTAGTTTAATTTACCTTTATTTTTTTTACATTCATGCTAGATTTTCCACCAACTCACTATTACCTTTTATACAACAAAAATAATTACACATCATTGTAAAAAAAAATAGGATTAGTTTATAGTATGAACACATGGTTTCTATTTAAGGAATGTACTGTGTTTGTGTAGAAGGTTGAGGTTGTGATTCATCGGGAAATTCCTGTTGATCAAGTTATTATGCAGCGCCCTCTTTGTGTTAATTAAGATAATGTTGCTTTTCTGACACCTGTAAAAAAAAATTAGTAAATTATCTGCATTCATTCATTTAAGTAATTTTGTGGTTTTTTAAATATTTAATTTATGTTTTTTTTTATTAATTGATTTATTTTAAAAAGAGGTTTATAGCATAAGAAATTAAATGTCTCTGATGTTGATTTTTTTTTTACAGATTTTACCGTTCAGACCTTTAAACCAGCGGATAGCTGGATTTTGTGGCAATGCCACACTGGTTATTCTTGTTCCTGGACATCTTGATATATCCGCTATGACCCCACTCAAGACCCCAGCTGTGAAATACAGTTTAAATGTTTTGCAAGATTTTGTGTTTAATGTTTACCCACTGTTTATATTTTACATGCTTCACATAGCACATATACTGTAATCAGTCATGTACAATGATTTTTGATTTAATGATGTCTTAGAAATATTATTTTTCAGAAACCCTGTAAATTACCCGTGCCTCTTAATAAGTGAGTTATTATATATTTTTTCTTTACCTGTTCTTGACCAGCCAGTAATCCTGTCCATCATCAGTGCCGTAACCAACAGCCAGGACACCATGATCCAGAAATGTGCTGCTACAGTCAGGTTCATCATAGACACCTAAATTCATTGAAGCAAAATAAATAAATAAATAAATCGCAGCGAGTAATTTTTGTTTTTATTAAATCAAATGTGTAAAAGAAATGGTTCCCAAAATTCATAGAACTGCCTCAAATTAATTTTGTGAATAAAGCCTTCATACTGCACTATTTATTGAGTGATTATGTGAAACTCACCCGATTCATACAGCTGGAAGGATGCATGGCCGGCATCTATAGCAACAGAGATGGGTCCGATGGTAGCTACAGCTTCCTGTAGAGCATTCTCATCTTCACTCTTTATGTCCACATAGCCAGTGCAGGTGGCTCCAATAGTGGCTGGATTATATCTACAAGTTCCATCCTGCAGTGAGAAAAAGAGAGGAGAATTTAAAAAGGCCTAAAAAAGCAAAAGGCCAAAAGAATTCACCATTTCTGCTCCAGTTTTCATCTACTGGGTGAAACCACACACTCACTCACTCACTCACTCATATGCCAAACCACTTAGTAATACTATCACTGGTGACTATTTCAGCCAACACTGTGCAATGGCGGGGTACACCCTGACCAGCTCATAAGACCATCACAGGGCGGGACCAAAGAATGCTATTAGTATTATTAATATTACTGTGATTCTGTTTTACACTCACCTCGGCCTCATATGGGTAGGAATCCTCTGTGTCCAGTCCTCCATTTTCTTGTATATATTCAAAAGCCCAGTCCATCCATCCTCCACCACAGCCCTCATTACCAAACGATCCAGAGCAGTCTACAAGCTGCTGCTCACTGAGTGACACCAGTTTCCCAGTTTTTCCGAATGTCTGGCCCTCCAGTGCCCCAGTCTGAGAAAGGATTGGTGGAAGCAACCCAAAGGGAACGTATTATTATAATCTGAAATTGTCTTGTACTTAATTAACATTGCTTGCTACATCATTAGTTCAAACTCTCCTGTTTTTCCTTACCGCACTAAAGGCCCAGCAAGAGCCACACTGCTTCTGGTCTTTAACATCAGTCACATAGCCCTTGTCTCTCCAGTCCACAGTTTTTGGCAGAGGAGCTCCTCCTGCCTGTCTGAGGAATGTAGTTGCACCATGTCTCTTGGTCCTGTTAAGGGATCTCAGGCAACCCTTAAACACAGACTCTCTGTACTCCTGGTTACTCTGTAAGACAGAAAAATTGGCCGAGGAGATTACTGCGCCTCACATCCATACACAAATCAATTCCAGTAAAGCTTACAGAAGATACTGTTTACCAAAAATACATATAGACGTACCATGTCTGCAAAGAAAGTCATGCCGAGCCTGTAACTCTTTATGTTCTGGTCAGCCAGCATGTTGTGTACCAGGACCAGCTTGCGATTTTCCAGCCATGTATTCTTATGCTTAGACTCATCCTCTACAGACTTATAGATCTTACCTTAAAAAAATATAAACAATCTTTGAACTCACAGAAAGTAATTTTGGGAACATTTAAGATTAAAAACTAAAAAATAGAATGAGAAAAAATGAAACATGCTTTCAAGCAATAGAAAAAACAGCAACTTACTAAATACTAAAAATAACTACAATAAATAATTTTCATGCTAAAACTCATTCAAGCTCAACCCTGTTAGCTTACTTACACTGAATACTGAAATCAGGGTCAGTGACATCATATACACACACACACACACACACACACACACACACACACACACACACACACACACACACTGTATTAACATCATTAAAGATCCAATGAATATGTTAAATGTATTTGAAATTACTTAATTCCATTCACATAACATTTCAAATCATCCTTTAATGCACTCTGTGTACATTACTGTTTATTAATCCAAATGAAAATATTTTATGAAACTGTCTAAGGTCATAATTTTAAGACGTTGTCTCACCGAACTTCAGTTTCCAGGCGTGAAACTCCAGGTCCTCCAGAGAGAGGCTGGCTGCACTGGCAAGAGCCACGAGAGTGCTAACGACAAGCAAAATCCTCATTCTGCAAAGGTTATGAAGATAATTACTCTGTGTTGGTGACGAAAATACAGTGTGAACTAAATATCATTAGGTTTTTCCATTCTCCTAAATATAACTCCTCCTCACCATTACCCACATCCTTTTCCACTCATTCACTCATTTCACTTTATTCAGGTCGTCACAAATAGGAAATACAAAAGTGAAACCAGCCGCTCATGTTGAGTAGATTCTGATAAACCTAAGAGCTAAAACTAGTTGATATGTCACCAGCTAGGACAATGAATACGTGTGTGTGTGTGTGTGTGTGTGTGTGTGTGTTACATACCTGTTAGTGTGAATGGAGAGATGGAAAGCTGTCACATTGCTCCTGAGTTTATATACTGCTGTATCACAGGTCTAGTCAGGTGCTTGTCACACACCGCCACAGAAAACTCATTTTCCCCGAAGAGCTATATATGTTTGATTTGTATGTTCTCCTCAGGCTTGCGTGGGTTTCTTCTGGGTACTCTAGTTCCCTCCACACAGTCCAAGGTTCCAAATTGCCGAAGTGTTAGTGTGTGAGGTTTTGTGTGAGTGTGTCAGTGTGTGTGTGTGTGTGTGTGTGTGTGTGTGTGTGTTGCCCTGCACTGGTCTATTGAGCTGATCAGGGTGTACCCTGCCTTCACGCAGTGTTGGCTAATGTATGCACCAGCCCATTAGATTTTGGAGGTGATCTGTGCATAGGATAATGTTGAACGCCCATTGAGGGACACCTTTCTTTATAACTATGCTAAATTATAATAATCCATTTGTTCCTGGCACAGGTAGCTTACATTTTGCAGAAGGTAGAATACTGTATCAATTTGTGTGCAGTATGTGTCAGTATGTCTAGCTTGTACTGTAACAGGAACATTGAAAAAGATGGTATGGGCTTGGCTATGTCATAAAAAGTCAACAATAACAATAGAAGAGCACTCTATACAACTTTCTCTGTTTAAATGCTTAAAATTCTATAAAATTTGGATCAAAGTTTACAAAATGGTGTAGAGGGTGCTTTTGATGATAGCGGGGTCTTTAGAATCAAAGACTCAAAAGGTATAACATAATAAAGTTGTTAATATTTATATTATATATCCCTTAATACCTTGTTTAATGGACAGACTCTACATGTCACGGATTGGTTTATATTCATGGTATTAGAACTGATTATTTCCTCCATGTAGCAGCTACTTGACTGCTTTATGAGAGAAACTGGTGTTCTTTAAAAATTAAACTCAAAAGGAAGGCTTCTAAAATCGCTAGAATTACCCGCTCAAAACCCATTAAGGCATGAAATCTCAGGGCAACCACCAACTGAATTTCATGGCTGAGAGAGTAAAACATTCCTGAAAAGACTGTACCGCAAGGAATAAACATTGTAGAATTTACTGCCATGCACTGAAAAAAATGGACTTCCTGATTGTAAAAATATCTTATTTCTTGGAAATCAATCAAATGTTTTGCCCTTATCAAGCAGCGATTTTGTTTTGCAGAAATTAATTCAAATATTTGTAGCTCATTTTGAGGTTGATTGCTCTACAAACACAAACAATGAAGCTTATTTCTAAATGGTTATTTTAAGAATTAGGTCATCTGTACTTTTTTGTTTAATAATCTTAAAATAAAGTGTTGTGGCAAAAAGTGTCTAGTTAGTGCCCCCAGTGGCACCTGATACCCCGATTTCCTCCACTACAAAAGCTTTTTTTACTTTTTTCAGGAAAAAATATCTGCCAATATAAGCAAATTTTTCTTGGGAAAAAACTCTTAAAACTACCATAAAATTCTACAAAACTACCATTATAAGAAAATAAAAAACCATAAAAAAATACCATAAAAAACTAACCTTGGGTTTACACTGAGGCACAGTGTCCTGATTTATGAGCACACTTGGAGCACAGTTTGGGTATAAATAAAGCAGAGTGCATCCAAGAGATGAAACTTGAAAGTTTCCAAAGTTATCAAAATCCCCTACAAGGGCACATCAAGGTCTGATACTCTCTGTTAAGGCCTGTTAAGCTCTACTACTCTCTACTACGATTCCCACGTCCTTTCATGGTTGGCATCGAATCGTAATACATCATAATATTTGTGACAAAATTTTTCAACGATCAGCACCATCAACACAAATCCACCAAGTTCCCTCAGGATCATCACAATTCAATACCACGACCCCCATGCTCATCACGATTCTCTCAAATCTTGGAGATCACAGACATCTTGCCCCACTGTAAACCCAGGGTAAAAGAAACTTAAAAATAGCCAAAATTTTCTAACAAAACCTTAAAATAAGTAATATCTGCTTGTTATAGGTGACTACAGTGCAAGTATATTTAGTGGCTGGATATGTTCTCTAAATAATAAATAACAAATCATAAATATCTATACCGTATTTTGACTCCTAACCATACAGTGTTTTGCTCCTGCTCCAGCTGGGAACAGCATGGTGGAATAGTGGTTACCACATCCACCTCACAGATCACAAACGACTCCCGGGATCAGTGAGGCTGTTTCTGAGTGGAGTTTGCATGTTCTCCTTGTGCTTGCTTGGATTTCCTCTAGCTACTTTGGTCCTCCCACAATCGAAATACATGCACACTAGGCAAATCGGCTGTTCCAAATTGCCCCTAGATGTGAGCATGAGTGTACTGCAGCTTCACCCAGAAATGGCAGAAACAGGCTCCAGCCTCCCTGTGACCCTTAGTAAGACTAAGTGGTTTGGTAAACAAATTAATGATTGAATGTTTGCCGGCTGATAATTTGAAAGGAAATTTAAAAGGCAAATACATTTTTAATAAAGTGCAACATGCATCCAGTGTAAAATAGCATTGCAGTTTTATTCTTTTAAGCTCAAGGTGTAACTTACAAATGACATAGCATTAAGAAGGCCTCAGGAAATGCAACCCAACCAAGACAACAACCAAGACCCCCCTTTGACACATTTCCTAAGTTTAGATTCACATCAAGTTTTGCATCTACATGATGCTTTCCACTTACTCAGTAAAGCACACCCAGCAATAAGCACCCCAGTACAAACATGTTAGAGTAAGCATTACACTGAAGACGTGGAGTTTTACTGGAAACCAGAGGATAACTGGCTGCTGTAGCAATGCCGCACTGGTTATCCTTGTTCCTGGACATCTTTATATAGCCTTTTTCACCCCATTTAAGGCCCCAGCTGTGAAACATAAGCAGTTTTCATCTTTTACATGCTGATATGATATGATAGAAATGTAAATTTATTTGAAATGTAAGAAATTTAAACTGATTTTATTTATTTATTGAGTTTTGTTTTTCCTTTACCTGTTCTTGATCAGCCAGTAATCCTTTCCATTTTCAGTGCCATAACCAACAGCCAGGACCCCATGACTCAGTCTCGAGGTGCTACACTCAGGTTCATCATACACTCCTAAATCAATCAAAGCAATATTTTATTTTAAATCCTTAAAAATAAATAAATAAATAGCATGTAAAAAAATTAGTACAAACAAACAATACCTAAATATAAAGGTTCTGTATGTATTTACTGCACCGGTTATTAAGTGATTGTGTGATACACACCTGATACATAAAGTGCGAAAGATTTTTGGAGTGAATCAACACCAACAGAAATTGGTCCGATTGTGGCAACTGCTTCCTGTAAAGCATCCTCATCTTCACTCTTTATGTTTACATAGTCAGTGCAAATGGCTCCAACAGTGGCTGGGTTATATTTTCAGGGTCCATCCTGTAATGAGAAAAAGAGCAATTAATTCACTTTTTTAAAAATCTTACAAAGACCAAAGAAGAGGACATTTATTCCAGTTTTTATTAATCACTCAGGACTGAACTTCATCGTTTTCTATGGTAGTAACAGCCACCATATCACTAAACGTTTCCTATAACCGCATGCCCCCACGAGTTTTATTCCATAAACAATATAAATGAAGACCAGCACAGTGGTGTAGTGGTTAGCCTTTACAGTAAGAAGGTCTTGGGTTCGAGGGCATTTTTGGGTGCAGTTAGCATGTGCTACCCATGCTTGTGTGGATTTCCTCCAGAAGCTCTGGTTTCCTTCACAGTCCAAAGCCATGCACATTAGACTAACTGAATCTATTCTCAATTTTCCTTAGGTGAGAGCGTGAATAGCTGTGTGTCTGTTTTGACCCTGTGATGCTCTGCCGAGCTGTTCAGGATGAATCTTTCTCACCTTTAAGAAACCTAATCCTAAGCATAAATCGGTTGAAAAATGAAATAAAACAATATAATGACAAATCAGCTCATTCATTTATTTGCCAACCCGCTTAATCTTACTAGGGGAAGATGGGGTACACCCTGAACAGCTTGCCAATCCATTGCAGAGCCAACATGCACAACAGTTCACACTTACACCTTCTGGTAATTTGCCAAACCATTTAATCCTTTCCTGAACAGCTTCCTAGGGGCAATTTCAAAAAGCCAATTAGCCTAATGTGCACCCTCTCCAAGTCCAGGACTTGAACCCCGTTCCTTCTTGCTGTGAGGCAGACGCGAACGTGCCACCCCATGACAGCTGCTTTATGAAGTAGAATTTTATAATTGCTTTTGCAAGGTCTCACAAAACTCACAAAGGACTTTTGTGAATGCCGCAGACCCCTGAATCCATGCCTTTCAGTTAGATTTGTTCATATTTTTGTGTTTAAGTGTCCCACTCACCTTGCCCTCATAGGGGTAGGAGTGCTCTGTGTCAAGTCCTTCATTTTGTTTCACATATTCAAGCCACCCTTGCAGCCAAAGTTCCCAGTTTTGGTAGAGCAGTCTATCAGCTGCTGCTTGCTGAGTGACACCAGATTCCCAGTCTTCTTGAATATCTGACCCTCTAGCGCCCCTGCCTGAAAGCATATTTAAGCAGCACAGAGAGCAAATGAGTTTGTTGGTAAAGGCAGTGTAAATTTAGGAGATGGCAAAAAGTGATTAGATATAGGTGAGGTCCAGGGGTGTAAACAGATTATTTCCTGATTAAAAAGCTTAACAGCAGGATTTATGTTAAAATTGCTTGCAGCATAATCAACAATTAAAATTTCCGCCTTATGCTGGGTTTAAACTGTTCATGTTCATCATGTTTCCAAGTTCATTGTTAATGTCTGTTAAGCTCTACTACAATTCCAACGTTCTATTATGATTAACGTCAAATTATAATACATCGTAATAATCACGGCAGAATTTTTGACAGTCAAAAATTTTGTCACATCGTCCCATGATCTATCGCCCCCCCCTACGCTCCTCACGATTCTTTCAGATCACAGCCATTGTGCCCCGTGTGAAGCCAGCATTACTCTCATGTTTTTTCTATCCGCACTAAAGGCCCAGCAAGCCACACTCCATCTGGTTTTCAACCTTAGTTACATAGCCCATGTCCTTCCAGTTCACAGTTGTTGGCAGAGCAGCTCCTCCTGTCTGCCGAAGAAATGTTTCACTGTGCTTCTCGGTCCCGTTGAAGATCAGGCAGCCCATAATCACAGTGTCTTTGTACTCCTGGGTACCCTATTTGTGGAAGGAGATTACTGCAGTGGGACCACTTTCACTTTTTATACAGCATCATGAAAGAACTATAATATATTAGTATATACCACATGGGAACTGCGCGATTGTCCGATATCTCAGGATTTTCAAAATATTATTATGCTTGAATCAAAAAGCTGGACACTCGCTGTCACTTGGAACAGATACAGGCATCACTGTCAAAGTTTAAAACAGAAAAATGTGTGTTTCTGTGCACTATTTGTTATTATTTGTTACTTTGTTTCTGTGTAGTTGGTACTAAACTTAAAATGAACCAGAGTGCCCAGAAGAAACCCACTCCAGCATGCAAACAACGACATGCCAACTCCACACAAAAACACCCCTGCTGAGCGTGGGACTTGAACCCAGGACCTTCTTGATATGAGGCAGATATGCTGACCACTGTTTTGCTCATATAAATATTTGGATAATTTTCCTAGTGATTTTTCAAGTATATTATTTTAATCTCGAGGCACTCTATTAAACAGAGTGAAATAATCGCTTGATTAAACAAAAATCCATTTGCACAGGATCTACTTATTTTTTTATATGACTATGTGTAGGGGAAGGGGGTGTTTTTATTACCATGTCTGCAAAGTAGGTCATGCCAAGTCCAGCCAGATTTTCTTATGCTGAGATTCCTCTTCTGCAGACTTATAGACCTTGCCTAGGAGATAAAAAAAAAAAAACCCACTAGAATTAGAAAGGTGATGAATTTAAAGATGAATTTAAAGGGTACCTGTTATAAATTTGTATTTGTAATCTTTAAAACAATCACGTATGACAGTGGTTCCGTCAGGCAATGTCAGTCCTTGATTTTTTTCTCAAGTATGCTATTTGTTGCCTTCTTCATTGGCTGTTCCAGCCCTGGTAGTGACATGAATTCATTGTTTTGTCCTATTGGCTGGGCTGTGTGCAGCAGACACCAGTCTACGATAACACATTATCGACCAGTGCTGAGCTGTGTCGCCAGGAAAATCATGGAGTGCAAAGCATACAGCTGCACAAACAGCGAGCGCAGAAATCGCAGAAAACATAACAACATCTGCACAGGTTTGAAAACGAACGACCGAAACTCTAAAAAACGTTTCCTTTCAGATGCAATTCAGTAGTCCGCGAAGACCACTTCAACCTGACTTGCTATCGGCATGGGCACCAGGCAAATCTATTTGCCATGAAGCCCAAGCTAAACCTGATAAAATGTTGTACACCAGGACGTGTTAGCTTAAATTTCAGGTCAAGCATTTAAATGATTTTATGACTATGTACAGTTTGTGAATTTCCTCGTTTACAGTTTTTTTCCCCCAACACTTTGCTGCTGCAACGAGGTGTGACAAGCAAATGGTGGCACAGGCTTCATGAGTGATCATTTTCATTCTTGCTCATCTTCTGACCAGTGATTTGTTGTTAGCTCCATTAAAAGCTTATTCTTTCTTCTTCAATTTGTGGTTTGCTCCATTTTTTTTTTTTTTTTTTGGGTTTTTTTTTGCCCAGTAGTGAAGAGTACATTTAACTCCCCATTCATTGTGTCACAATGAAAAAAAAAAAGTGTATGAATTGTAATTATTTGAAACAAACTGCACATACAGACACATGACCTCAAGTAATATCGACGTGACATGAGTGCATAGAGAATATGAACTAGCACATACCCAAATTAAT
>JAQMYF010000023.1:45723295-45733660 GCA_030014195.1 Neosilurus mollespiculum
ATATACACTTTAAGGTTACTACACCTCAACTATGACGAGACACATATTATAATAACACCAGAACTGAAACCAGCAAAACAAAAAAGGGAAAGGTAATTTTCTAGATGGTAATTAAACATCACTGATTGCATTTCATTCATTAGTGGTGACAGTGGTGTAGGGGTTAACATGTACAGCAAGCAAGGCCAATTCATTTGTTTTTTTGCTTTGCTGTACACTATAGAGCTTTGTATATGAGATCAAAAGATGAATATGACAAAAGAGATCAGAGATTTAGCTTTTATTCCCTGGAATGTACATCTATATATGATAAAAATAAACAGTATTTATTGCTGTAATCACCAGTTCTTCAAGTCAGCTAATGTATTGGAATATATTTTTTAAAAAGTTTCAAGTTTCTGGCTCCACCAGATTGCCTGTTTATTCCTTGGTTATGCCCTTTCCATGTTTTTATCACAGCGTTTTTAGTTGTTGTCTGTTTTACAGGGTTTCAGGGTTTCACCAGTGGTGTTCAAAATACACACCTTATTAACTTAAGTAGAAGTACTGATAGTCTTATCTTTTTCACTCAGGTAAACAAATGCAGGCTCTGAAATGTATTCAGCATATAAGGGACATTTCTACCTGGCTCATTTTTGGCCTTTTTTTTTAACCTCTGTCTTACTTTTCTCTAAATCTCCTTCGAACAGTGGACTGTAATTTTCCACTATTGTAATATTGTGATTTTGTTGTCAGCACATTCAACTATGTAAAGAACAAAGAATTTAATAAGAATTTTTCATTCAGATCTAGGATGTGTTATTTTAGTGTTCCCTTTATTTTTTGAGCTGTGTGTATGTATATATATATATATATATATATATATATATATATATATATATACACACCACAATGGATCTGCTCAGACTTTATGAGTTAGTGTTGGAGATTTGTTAGTTTGTGTCTGACATAGAGGTGCATTTTGTTACACTGCTGCTTATTTTGATGGTTCCCGTGTGGGAACATTCTGATCTGAACTCTCCCAATAAGGTAAGTAGACTTTCAGTAACACTATCACATGTGTTTTTTTTGTTTGTTATGCAACATACTATATTTTTTCAAACTTGTTATGGAGTTCTTGTGCACCCCTGCCTCATCTGTACCCTGTGAAAGAGTTTTCTCCAAAGTAGGAGGAATCATATGAACCCCAGCACAGTGGAACTTATTTTATTTCTGAATAAAGTCTTTCAGTTGCACAAGTGCATTCCCTGCCCTCTTCATGTTCACAAGCACATTCACTGCCCCTTACTTTGTTAAAACAATGCAACAGTTTGAAAACAATTGATCCCCTGTCATTGAGTTATTCGAACATTGACAAAATTATTCACTAGAGAGGTTGTGTTTTGGGCGGGTTTGTATTGAGGTGAGCGGGTTTTACGTTGTGTTTGGGCTGGAAACTGTCAGCCAGATCTGGCAACCCTGTTGGTGAAATCTACAAAACTAACCACTTCACCACACCTTGACATTTTGATATAGCCGTTATTTCCCCAGCCAAGACCCCAACTGAGAAATTAAATGAAAAGTAAAAAAAAAATGTTAGTGTGCAATTAGAATTGTATTTGGACCAATGTGTTTGAATGTACTCTCCACATCAAATAATATGATAAATCTATTAGCCTTTTAATTATATATATATATATTTTTTTTTTTTTCCCAATCCGTTTCAGAAGTATTGGAACAGCAAGGCCAATTAATTTATTTTCGCTCTGCATTGAAAACATATGAGGGTCAGATCAAAAGATGAATATGAATAGAAAGACTATGTGTCTATTCACAGATGTATTCACTGGTTATCACATGTAAATATATTAAACAACATGGAACATGACAAATTTTGTTTTCAGACCACCCAGATTTTTAAGTGTATTGGAGTAAGAGGTGTTCCTTGTTACAGAGATGTGTCATCTAAGATTGATTGTTTAATCCCTAAGTAGCCCTGGATTTATAAAACTGGCTAAAATAACACCTCAGTATCACTGATTAGCCTACACCACCTCATAAGATTTCCTGTACATAGGTTAAACAAAGAAATGCAACTCAGTGAAATGCAAAGAAATTCAATCACTTGGTGTATCTGCAGTGAGGAAGCAATGGATGTCCTTACCACTAGAGGGCAGTGTCTTCTCATTAAACTTTCCAGAGCAGTTTAAAGACAATAAGGATTTAACAGTAAATTTCTTTCATTCATTCATTCATTCATTCATTCATTCGCTGAATCACTTAATCCTACTAGGGACGTGGGGAGGCTGGAGCCCATCTCAACCAACTCTGGGTGAAGGCAGGGTCCACTTACCAGTCCATCGAAGTGTAACACAAACAACCATTCATACTCACACCTAGGGGTAATTTTGAACAGCTAATTAGCCTAATGTGCATGTCTTTGGCCTGTAGGAGAATACCGGAGTACCCGGAGGAAACCCCTGCAAGCACAGGGAGGACATGCAAACCCAACACAGAAACCCCCTCACCCAACCTGTGTCTCGAACCCAGGACTTGCTTGCTGTGAGGGGCTTGACACGTGCTGTCAATTTCTTATATAATTGTTTATCTTAATGTTGACAAGACAATATATGGAGCTTATAAGGTATAAGGTAAGGTATGGCCTTTAAATGGCTCTACCAGCTTGAGTGTGCATGTATGGTATCATTTTTTACATAAATTATCAGCATCTGATAAAAAATGCTGGCACTGCCTTTGAATAATAATAATAATAATAATAGTAATAATAATAATAATAATAATAATAATAATAATAATAATACCCTCAGTCACTTGTTTATTATTTCATTAGCTTGTACAGTTCTGTGTTTATATAGCATTTTTAACAATGGACCTTGTCCCCATGTGGGTTTACAGAAATATAAAATCCAAATGGAATAAAAATATAATTGAGACAACAGAAAGAAAAAGAAAGAAAGCTTAATAAGAACTGGGCTCAGAAGGAAACCAGTCTTCTTCTCAATGACAGCGGTTAGTTCAATTATAAAACATTTCTTTTCTATAAAGGTATATTATATAGTGAAAATATAGGGATTAGCATGCTCCACATGTGACTAATAAATAAATGCATAAAAAGTACAGCTCTCTGAACCTTTATTATACAGCTTAATCCCATGAAATGTTCCTGGGGAGCCAATAAAAAGCACACACACACACACACACACACACACACATGTCAATGCTTAATTGTTCAGTAAGTATCAGATTATCTGAGCGAATGATCATTTATTTTATTAAAGCAGGCTGAAAAAAGACTTTATTTATGTGAATAATAATAAATACAGTAGAAGCTTAATACAACAAATATTCCAACTTCAAAGTTCTAAGAACAAATATAACATTTTCAACATAGTAGCCTTAAAAAGTTTTATTCATTCACATATTTCATTTTCAGGATTTGTTTTTTTTTAATGACAGTTTAATTTATGTTCTTTTTTGTGTTAATTTATCCTCAAAAATAACTAATTTTTTCCTGAGATCACAGGACAGTATAATAGTAAACAATTAACCATTTTTATTCTTAAATTATTGATCTACTTAATTTAATATGAAAAATGATAAGAAGCATCTCATATTGTTGCTACGAACAACAGTCTGAGTAGCATTAAGGACGTATTGATTAAAACTAACATAAAAAGGGTGTTACATATGTACAAATAGGATTGTGTTATGAATGGTAATTGAGATGTTAAGCATGCTTCACCAAAACAATCATTTCATTATTATTCATTTAAAATATTTTCTTGGTTCTGATTGGTGGAAAGCCACCAACTAATTCTTGGTATTGTTCTCTGAGCCGACTTATCCATTATTGTCATTGAATGAGTTAAATGATTACTCATAAATATGATACAAAATAGACAGGCTACACCCCACGGCAGACCGTCCTGCCTGTCCACCATCTTGGTTAGTTAGTACAGTTTACACCAAAACACTGCGCCCCTGAGCTGTCAAAATTTTTCTTTTTATTTTCTCACTGTTTATGCTGTTGCCAGCCATATCTAAGAGTGAATAGCAATGACCAAGACGGCAGCACGAAGTTCCACCTCCCACCAACCCAATTCTCTACACGAGCCGCCTTTCATCTCCACATGGAGATGAGCTAGATCACGTTCCTGACATATTGTAAAGAAAAAACAATTGCGCTGTCAGTAGTATGTAGCCTATATATATCTTATTCACTATCTATGTTTCTCTTCTGCCCCTCCTCCCAGTGTAAGCTAGTGAGAAAGTCACTGCCAGTTGTCAAGACTAGACGCGTGCTGCACGCAGCAATCCGATAAAGTTGAGTTTAGTGAAATGAAAGTCAAATTTTTGAAAATAAAACACAGGCACATACTATGGTGCACTGTCTTCTGAATTTGAAAATATTTTGAATGAAGAATAAATTAATTATAGAATTCGGGTTTTTGACAAATGAAATGAAATGAAACAAATTATGTGAATTTTCTGCCATTCATTGGCAGAATTTCTGTAGTGATTATAAATGAAGAAATGCCACATACAAACATATAAATGCATATAAATTTTATATACTGTACATCATTTCCCAACTGAAGCTACTTTAGTGTGAAAGTCTTCTGAAGAGTACACTTCTACAAATCACTGGCCTTCAAGTGTATTCAGATTCAAACAATAAACAAAACAATACACTTAATTAATAAGAAAAACAGCCGTGATAATTCTTTTGGCAACTTACATATTTTCTCCATATCCCACATATTATATAATACAAAGTGTGATAAATACTGTATGAAAATCCCATCACAGACCTGGAGTATATATCATGAATGACTTACTATTAACCTCATTTATTTCATTTATTTCTTTGTCAGTGTTTGTCGTTTCTTTCTTTCCATCCTGATCCATTGTTCACTCCAGTCTCTCGAATCAAGTGACTATCCTGGAAGCAAGATGGGCTTTTTATTACACCACACAAAAACTAAAACAAACAAACAAACAAACAAAAAAACACTGGAGGGATTTTAAAAGAGAGAGAGAGAGAAAGAGAGAATGGAAGGATTAGAGGGAAGGACAGATGCACAGAGCTGGACCACTCTCATTTCTCTGTTTTCTCTCCATCCTCTTTTTATCTCCATGGTGCACAGATAAACCTGGCAAGGCCGAAGGGGTCTGATAGAGAGGAGCTCGGTTACAATGGGTCGGGCTTCAGCTCTCCAGAGCTTTAATTGGACGAGTTGACGATCAAGATGGTCGTTAAAACCAGTAGAGCTCCTTTCCTTTCTTATGCGGCTGCAGCCCTGGAGTGCAAAGCAGACATGGGCACAAAAGACAAAACAATAAGAATACAGGAAGACAGAGGTCTCCATGGATGCTTGACGACAATGAGCACAAACACTCGCTCGCACTGGTTTGTACACGTACTCTATTATATCCTCTCAGCATATCATGGTGTTTAAGAGCAAATGGAATGACATCGCTGTCAGATTTTTATCAGGCCATATAGGTATACTTATAATTCTTACTCCGAACATCAGGGGGAATGATTATAAGACTTGTGTATGAATGAAAATGTCAGAAAAAATAATGGTCAAAGATGTGGCTCGATGTGATAGAGTTACTGTCACCAATACAATGATGAATCATTCCCATAAAAGTAGGTCTTGTTTTATTCGCATTACACCATGACCATTTTCCAACACTGACAAGTTTTAATGACACATCATACTGTTTTATCTTTGTCAGTAAAGCTTAATGCTATGGATGTGGATAAATACTGCTTTCAGCTGCCAACCATGACACCCACTACTTCCTGTCCTATCCCTGCCTTTATAAATACTCATTTCTATTTTTTTTTAATCATTTGGATTGACAGGAGAAAAACACACAGCTTTTCATATTACAAAGAATCCAGAAAGTGCAATGCTCTCTATCATAAACATATTACTGTAACAGAAGCCTTTACTATGCAACCATTCATTCATTCATTCATTTATTTATTTGCTGTACCATTCCTACTAGGGTCACGGGGAGGCTGGAGCCTCTCCACTAGGGGCAATTTGCAACATCCATTTAGCCTAATATCCATGTCTTTGGACTACGGGAGGAAACTGGAGTACCCAAAGGAAATCCACACAGGGACAGGGAGAGCAAGCAAACTCCACATAGAATCACTCTCACTAAACCCAGGACCTTCATGCTTACCACTACACCATCATGCCACCCATTATTTGAACAATTTTACATTAATTTTTGCAATATCACCATCATCAGGAATCCCTCGAATCGAGTACGATTGTCCACTTGAATCACTTATACACACTTTGATGGCTAAACAGTCCAATGTGAGAGGCACAGACTTGCTTGTAAACTAAACAGATATGGATGGGACCTGTAGCTGGCAGAGAGTCCTTGTGCCGTAGGTGTTTCTCCTCGGTCTTACGACACCCTTCCTGTTCAAAACCTGAGACATCCTCTGACATCTCGGACCAACTTACGCCATCCTATCCTGTCACGAGCAAGTGCTTCCCAATCGTCCACACTAATGTTGCATGATTTCAAGGACCTTTTGAGATTATCTTTGAAACGTTTCCATTGCCCCCTTGCGATCTTGTGCACAAGGCGAGTTCGCCCTACTACATACTTGTATATGGAGGAGCTGACAATAAACATCTCCTGAATCTCGAATCAAAGCTCAGTGTTGATGTCTGTGTCTATGGTGAAGCACATTAATGTTCAGTTTGAAGCAAGTAAGAGGAATTGAGGTTTACATAAGGAAAATATTGATATTCCCAACAGGTTTTTATCTCACATAGAATGTTATTTTGCATTTACATTATTACAGTTAAAAAAGAAAACAAATAAAAGCTATTTTATTTGTTTCATAGTAACTTTTTAACTGTGTTCTTATGAGAAAAGCTCAAATTCATGAGTTTGATTTTAATGCACTGTTAGGATTGTATACAGGAATGTTAAAGGACCATTTTTAAATTTCTTTCAGGATCTGGCTCAGCCAATGCTTTGTTCATAGGAGGGTGTGGGTACCATGGTCATGAAAAATATTCCCTATGTATGAACCAACAGTGGTAATTAGATAATTAGTTTGTACGCAGGTTTTTACAGTATTAGTACATTTCTCTATTGGTACCTCCACCAAAGATTTTATGTTTTACTTTCAGTTTGTTTGATTGTTTGATTGTTAGACGTGGGGTTTTGAACAACGAAGGCTCCATTAGATTTTGGAGATGATCTGGATCAACTTCCGGGAATTTTTAAAGGATTTTTTAACATTGTAAGCAAGGACCATGTTTGACATATGTGACCCACTCCAGCATAATACGGATTAAGTCACAAGGTAGTGTTTTGAGTAAGAGCCATAGTAAGTTGAAAATGGCGTACCTGGACGAAAATGTGATATCGCCAAAAATACATCCTTCAAAGCATAAGCTTCAACGTGACCATGTTCAAATATCCATAAACACAATCTATCCATGCTAAAATGCTTGTTTAAGAAATGGTTCACTGTCCAAGTTGTTGTAAAACAATGGAAATATTCACCTATTTTACAGATTTTCAAACCTCTTTTGTGATTGCTCAGGGTATTTCCTTATTATCCGTATCTGGTACCAGAATACTCTACCCACTTACAGAATCCCAGAAGGATTCCCAGAATCATACAGCGGTAAACCAATGAGAAGCCTCAAAACACATTTGACTCAGTGTGCAAATAGAACTCATGTTGCTAGGAATATGCTAGAATGATCGCACTGATTGGCTGAGAGCCAGATTCAGTGTAAGGATGCCAGAGAGTTTCAGATGCGGACGATTAGAAAATGGGTCTGTATTTTCTTAAAATTAGCATTTCCTGATTAGCGACACATACAGCCTGTAACTCAGTCAAATTTCATGCTATAATCATGTATTATCCCTTATTTTGAAGCATATCAAATTTTATTTCCAAATATATCAATATCTCACTATGTAAAATTTACTACTAAATCCGTATTATGCTGGAGCGGGTTATATTTTGGTTTATATGGGGGATTTCTGGGCTTGGAGGAGGTTTGTGCTCTCTGACTGTTTTTGTTTGTGTCTTAGTTTTTGATGTCATTAATAGGCATTGACTGAATATGAAAACATTGTTAAAAATGAACAGACACACTTGCATTTATAGAGCTCTTTGTATGTGATTGGTTAGGGTCCATTAAATTAGGCTACTATTAGATTAGTGCTTTGTTCATATTTTAGAACACAGTCAATTCCTTGAAAAATGACAGAACGGTAAAATAAAAACTTTTTGATCAGGATCACAACAGTAAACCCATGCAATAATGAACTTGAGTGATATGGCTGAGTTTGAGGAACTTTCAGATTCAGAATTCGCAAACCAGAACTTGATCTTTAAAACTTTTTTACACTTGTTTTATTCTTAGTGATTTACAGATCTGGGATTCAGAGTCTTACAGTGAACTGCTCCTACCTGGGTCCATATTTAGGGCGAGTGCCATGTCTCCTGGTGGTAGCAGTCCAGGCCACGTTGGTGTAGGTTCTAGTTTCGCTACATCATAATGGCCTGGCAAGGTGGGGGGTAGGTGGGGTGGCCTGACAGCAGGCATGAGCAGGGGACTGTATTGCGCTTCCAGCCCCGGCGCAGAGTAGAGTTCATGAATGGACCGTGGGGGTCCATACACCTGACTCTGGGTGTAGCCCCAGGACTCAGAGGGGTGCGCGTGAGGATGGGCATGTGGTAAACCTGCATGTAGAGCTTGAGTATAAGGGTCCACGGAGTAGGTTGGGGTCCCTGTTGGGTCACAATGGGGACGTCTGGGAGGTGGCGGGTAACTACTGTCCCAGAAGGATGGAGGAAAATTTCTCCGACTGTTTGGAGACGTTGGTTCTTCAGAGAGCAGGAAAAGTAGAAAAGAAAGTTAGCCTTAAAAAAGCAAAATCACAAGGTAGAGAATTTGATATACTGTAAGTCAAAACCATAAGCAGCTTTATTTTAATGCAGGTGCTTACGAATAGCAGAATTAAAATAACTAGTGACACTAGATGTTATCTATTGGACTCTATTTTTACTGAAGCAAGTGTAATTTGCTGTTACAAGTGCAGGTAAATACAATTTTGCATTATGATTGCATACAGAGTAACGGCTAGATTTGCTAAGCAGGATAAATTAGCATGAGGCTGGAATGCAAAAAAGAAAGCCTCTGACGGGTGTGGCTCGTTCTGCACATGATCTATTATCAATATGTACATTAATGAACATGCAACTGACTTGCAAGTTGCAACTGACTTTAATAATAACTGACTTAATCTACCCAAAGCAGACCAAGTTAGCGCTGAGTTTCAGACAGGTTCAGAATAAAGTGCCTTGGTACTCAATATGTTTTAATGACATATAAATTACCACGAGTAGAGAAGGTTTTCTTCCCTCTATACCACGTGCTGTCTTTTTTGTAAGTCGTTCCTGAACACCTAACTTTTAAAGCACATAAATTATATATTGAAGAGAAAATACAATCTGACAAAACAAGAAATACAATCTGCCTGCACACTCAATATGCACAATGTCTTTTTCACTGTCTCAACAGAATCGCATGCTTCTTTTCAGCATAAAATAAAGGACCAATTAACACTGTCGGGCTGGTATATAGTGGTTAGGGTGCTGGGCCTAGTTAACTAGTTACCTAGTTAACAGTAAATTGACTAACACAAACTTCAGGTCAGCTGTATAGCTTGTAACCTGCCTTTCCATCACTAACATTTCACTGTGCATCTTTAGTAAATCCCACGAATAGTTTTTTTGGGGGTTTTTTTACACAAAAAGAGAGTTTACTCCTGCTGCAAGGTGCTCTAGAACTAGGTGAAGAAAATGAGTTTGATTTTTTACATAATCTTCATTTGCAATGTAAGTGACTCACAGTAAAATCTCACTTGCTCACTCATTTGCTCAACTGCTTACTCCTGTTAGGTTTGTGGAGAGGCTGGAACCTGTCTAGGTGGGGTACACCCTGAACAGACCTTCACAGGGCCAATACACTTACAACCATTCACTATCACATTAACACCTAGGGCCAATTAGCCTAATGTGCAGGTCTTTGGACTGTGGGAGGAAACCAGAGTACCTGGAGGATACACGCAAGCACCGGGAGAACATGCAAACTCCACACAGAAATGGCAAAGCCCGGGACTCAAACCCAGGACCTTCTTGCTATGAGGTGGATGTGCTAACCATCACAGTTCATATACAGAAATGTAACTGAATTTTTTGTTTGTTTTCTTAATTTGTGGTGTTTAACTGGATGTTTATGGTTTTTGTATATCCTTATATATATATATATATATATATATATATATATATAT
>JAQMYF010000023.1:45739032-45752346 GCA_030014195.1 Neosilurus mollespiculum
ATATATATATATATATAGATAGATAGATAGATAGATAGATAGATAGATAGATAGATAGATAGATAGATAGATAGATTGATAGATAGATAGCATTGCTTGCATTTATAAAGTTACAACACCTAATAATTTGATGATATTAAAGTTTTAAACCACAGTAAGGTAAGGCGACATTTTCTCTGTATACTTACAGCATAGAAATAAATGTAATTGTATATTTTGTATATTTAAATAAATATAAGATATTTATAGCATTTTGGAAAAGAAAAAATTCAGAGACTTGAGTTACATCATGGGTTTCGTCATTCCCAGAAAATCACGTGGGTGTGAAGAGCATGTCACCAACCCTGAACATACCAAGAGCAAAGTAGAGAACTCACTATATCCAAACTCACGACCTGCACCTTCATGAGCACAAAGACAGACAGGAGTTGGAGGAAACTTTGACTACAAACTTGTTATCTATCTATCTATCTATCTATCTATCTATCTATCTATCTATCTATCTATCTATATAGTGTATGTGTAATTAATTTGTAATTAATTAAAAAGAGCTTATGAGCTGGTCTAGCAAAATAAATATCTACCTAAAGAAAAAGTAGTAAAGGCTGACTCAATACTTTCTTGAAGTGGAGTAGTTGACATGTACTGCTCTATGTGACAGATTGTTTGACAAGCTTTATAGAATGTTAAGAGAACAGTGCAAAATTTCTGCAGAATTTCATCCCTTGTTGTTAGGTGAGGTGGAATGTCTCTGATATTTATTTATTTATATTTATTTTGCTTGTTTTTGGGTTTTTTCTTTGTTTGTTTTGTTTAGGGGTTTTTTTTGGGAGGGGGTGAGGGTGCGAGGGACATTACAGTAAAACGTATGGTGCATCAAACTTGAAGTGACCGTTATGTCTTTTTTAGCTATAGAAACGTTTTATAGTGCTCTCTTTGCTGGAGACAAGCTGATGAATCTATAAAACGATTACCTTCATAATGCATGACTGAGTCAGCTGGGAATCGGTCCAGCTTCCCCGCATTCATTACAGGATAAACAGTATAGAGAATGAATGAATGATTGAATGAATGAATGAATGAATGTGGAACTATTAGGTAGTATGAACCACAGTTTGCATTGTTGTAAAAAAAAAAAAAAAAAAGAAAGAAAAGAAAAGAAAAGAAAAGAAAAGAAAAAGAAAAGATCAGCAATCCATAACAGCCAATCAGCATCAACTCAAACATGTACATGGGACAACCTTCGAAATCATGTTCCATGTCTAAAGGCTCAGCTCAGGAGCGCCACTATAAATCACAAGTTAAATTTATCAATCAAAAAGGGATTTAAAGCCATGTTAAGCTTATGAACTCTGACATTATACTCCATGAATGTTGGTTGTAGCTTCTTGAGGCACATTACAGTGGGACTATTTGACCTGTCAGTATATCCAGGTGGGATGAAAGTTTCCTGAGCAGGCAGCCTTATGATGGGTTGGTGTTGAGTGAGTTGGCCTCCATCTCTGGCTTTTTTTGGACATGGCATTGTGATGAAACACCACAGATACAGCATGACAAATGACTGCTGGTGGAAACATGCAGAGCTGTGAGCTCACCACTTCTCTTACTAATGGCACTAATGTGTGTAACCCACTGCCTTTAGCATTGTACTACAATAGGTAGAGGCAGCATGACATGTAATGATCTCCTGTTCACAATAAATAAACTGGGGGGAAAGAAGGAAAAAAGAGCAACCAATATCCCTAATCTTTCAATCCTCCAATGTGATCTCATATCTGACTCACTCTTTCTCTGAAGTTGTGAATCCAGTCTGTGTGTATTTACTTGTCTATGTGTTTACACATGTCAAAATAAAATGCAGGTCATGATTGGCTTTGCTTTCCTTTTTTATTACCTTCTGTAATTCATACAGTACTCTGCCAGTGGGATTTTGAGCTGAGCATCCAAACACACCATACCAGGGATTAGACAATAGAGAGCATAAGCAGCTAATAAAATTAATTAATTTGTATATTGCTTTTTACAGTCAACATTGTTGCAAACAATCTTAACATAGTAAAAACAAATCTGATGAAGAATTTAGACATTTCTTCTACAAACCCTATACATCCCCACTGATCAAGCCTGTGGCGACAGGGGCAAGGAAAAACAGTCAACAAAAATACAAAATACAACCATGTAGCAGAAACTTCTCTATAGTTTAACACAAAGTCATAAAACCTTTTAGTAAAAGAGTTTATATCACCAGCAGTGAAAAGTCATCTTCACAGTTTCCGAGTGTATATTTAGGTCCATATGGATCATCATCAGCAGGAGTGAGGGGTTTCTAATATGAGAACTCCACATTGGTAGCACATCAGGATAGATCATAGGATTCAAAAAGCAGAAGGATCAGTATCACTGGTGTCTCAGAAGTAGCATGTGCACCTCAGCAAAAGCAAAGAGAGAGAAAGAGAAAGAGAGAGAGAGGTTGTTAGGTATGCTTATTAATGCTGCGTGCAAGTAGGAACTCCGGCATGACTGACTATGACTGCTCAAGTAAAAAGGGAGAACCAGAAGGAAGACAGATATGGGGGCACCTTGTAACATGAGGCAATCAGCCCCAGGACCTACTTGGTGTGAGGTGAGAGTGTGAACCACTATGCTGTCTGTCACATATATAGCATAACACCCTTAAAATTCAAACAAAATGTTTAGATTTATTTCATTTCCAAGTCACCCACACATTCCAAATTGTCTGTCACAATTCTTTGTAAAGCTTCTTACTTTTTGGCTGGTTTTCTGAGTCTTTTTTAAACAGTAGCTCTGTATTCTGTTTTGGATTGCCAATGTTAAACTTAGACTCTTAAGAATTTTGCACTTGCTTACAGTAAAACCTTATCCTGCCTCCTTGAATCAATAGTTACAGAAGACTTTGCCAAATGCAATAGCAATAGGTTCTTGGAAGGGAAACGCAGTGAACTTCACAACACATTGAGTGGGTTTAAGTCTACTTAATCCCGCCAGTTGTAGCACATTCTGCTTTGGTAGGATGTAACAGAATTAAAGAGATGCTTAGTTAGAGACATTTCCCTGCTACTAGCCATGACAGAACCCTGGTACTCCTCCATATTCACATTATGAGAGATTATGAAAAGACTTTTCATGGTACAAACAACTGTAATGAACATTATCCTGTCTTTTTGCACTGATTGCTTACAACTCAACAGAGAAATTAAATTTTGTGCTTTTAATTCCCTCCAAATACTATCTATATTCCCATTCTGTACCCTGCCACCCTGCTCCCTCCAAAAAAATAAAAATAAATAAATAATACACATATCGTCAAGCCAATCAAGTCTCCATTCTTACTCTAGATCCAAAGCTACTGATGGCAGGCATGGTTATGTAAGGCATCCCTTTCCCAGCTATCCATCTGTCTGATGATTGGTCTCTAGAAATGATCTTCCTGTCTCTGCAGTGCCAGAGAAATTATCAAATTAGCCATTGCATCTACCCTATTAGTATCAAGCAGCTCAAGATGCTTAGTGCTGCCCTCAAATTTCTCTGCCCCAGGGACGGGTTCATCATTATTCTTGCCAGAGTTACTCCTCTGTGCAAGTAATTAAGACAGATTAATAAGAGAACATGCTCAACACTCACTGAGTCACTTGGCATTCTGGGATATGACATTGTCTTGTTTCCAGGGAATATAGACTAGACCAAAGTCCATAATGTGTTTGGAAGGCTGCTAGTGATTTGCTCCAGTCATCTGCTGCCAAAGGAAACAGTTCAACCACCACTACAGTAAGATCCACTGAAGACATCTTGTTGGGTCCCATCAAGTCCCACTAGAGACATTGGGTACCCATAACCTCTTTCTGTTTTCCAGTTTCTGTATCTGATTAAGCCTCCCTTCTCAGTTTATAGATCCTGATGACAGGTTGATCTCAGCAGAGGTTCTTTTGGATTTTGTTTCCCACTGTCGTTGGACCATAATCACTACCTGAGGTTACCTACATAAGATACATGGAACCAATGCCTAAGTGGTGAATTCATACTCCTTGCCCCAGGAACAGATCCCTGTTTGGGGTAAATGACCGCAGTGCTTCAATTCTATAATAAGTAGAAATGGTTTGCAAAGTGACCCTATGCTTTCGGAGGCCCTTCTCCAATGGCACCCTCTTCCACAAGTGCTCTGACTGTAGGTTTATGGATGGTAGGGTCACACAAAAGCAGGGAGGCACTGGTGCATTTGATTGTATATTTCACTGTAGACCGAGAGGCAGTGACTGGTCAGCGTTTTAAGCACCATTTAGCATAACAAAGCCACTGTCATGCCTGCCGCCATGTTCTTCAGTTGCGATGACATGTTCTGTTACTCCATCCCTCCTTGTGCTTGTTAGCACCCCATGTTCATTAGTACACATGACACACATCAGACATAATAGCCACCTAGCAGGTTTCTGGACAGTAAACCAGAGACTAGGGTCACTAGGGGAACCAGAGTCACTAGGGGAACATGCAACATTGCACAGACAGTAACCTGAACATATGGGTTTAAATCAGGAACCCTAGAGCAGAGGTAGAGATTGCAGAGATGTTCTAATGTGGAACATTTTTTATCTTGGATAATAATCATTTTGATTACTAAAAGTACAATATAGGGCAGCATGGTCGTCAGCCATCAAGCAAACTGCAGTGTCCAATGTCCTTGTTTAACAGATCAGACTGTAATAAAGCCGAACATAGCTTTTACAGGACTCATGCTCTGACACTTCTCTCTTCACTAGGCTTCAGAGTTGGGAAAGCAGATCTACCTTCTTCTGTTACCTATTTATTAAAAGCTAACCCTCTCAAATTTACAGCATGCAAAGAGACAACACGACAGAAGTGGCCTATGGGTGCTACATTCCCCTTTTGGCCTCTGGCAGGCTGGAATATCCTAGCAATGCAGACTAGGCACTGATGTCATTTGAGTGTGTGTGAATGATGGACTCTGAGATTGTCACCCCACTGTTGAACATTCCTGTCGTACAAGCATATGGGGGCACTGCTGATAGAGAAACAGCGAGAGAATGAAAGATCAGAGCGGACTGAGTAACAGAGCGGTCACATCAAGTCAAACAGAGATGATTTACAGGTGTAGCGAGAGAGACAGAGTGTCTTAAACTCCATTTGAGTGAGATAAAAGACCACAAAGCCAGTTGAAAATAATGGAAAATGGTCTGAGTGTGCATCCAAAAACAAGGAGTACTTTTATATGTAATATAAAGAATATAATAAATATTTCTTTGGCCCAAATGCTGGTGATGACACTTTTAGTGTATGGCTAATTTTGCTAATTCATAATAGTAAAACATTGAAATAAAAATAATAAGATAAGACAAGATAAGATAAGATAAGATGATAGGATAGGATAGGATAAGATAATTTAATGTGAGGTCAGCATGGTGGTGCAGTGGTTATCACTTCCACCTCACAGCAAGAAGGTCCAGGGTTCGAGTACCATTCCTGGCAAGGGCTTTTTTGTGTGGAGTGTGGATGTTCTTCCTGTGCTTGTCTGGGTTTTCTTGTGTGCTTCACAGTCTAAAGACATGCACAAGTGCACATGCTATGTTGATGTATATGGTGTGAATAGTTTTGTGTGTGTGTGTGTGTGTGTTGGCCCCTGCAGCTCAGGGTGTACCACCCAGACTTGGTTACACTCTCAAAAATGGAGGCTCGAGACAATAACATATCTGTACGTACAGATACACTTTTGAAACATGTTCCCTCAGCATCTTTCTGTCTTACTGTGCCTTGTTCATGTTCCACGACGCTTTGCTGGTCTACGCTTTGCTTACTCTCACCAGGTTTGGCCAGCCAGTGGAAGCCATTGCCCGGGATGTGGCTGCTGTTGCATGCAAACAGCTACACAGAGCCACGAGTGAGAGCTGGAAAAAAGACAAAGGGTGACCTAAGGCCACATGGAAAAGAACGTTGGAAAAAGAGAGGAGAGATGGTGGCTGGAGTGTGGGTTTCCTCCAGGTACTCCGGTTTCTTCCCACAGTTAAAAAAAAGCTAATTAGGCTAATTGGCTGTTCCAAATCACCCCTAGGTGTGAGTGTGAGTGTGAATGGTCGTGTGAGTGTTGGCCCTGCAATGGCCTGGCTGTTATTAGGATTAAGCGACTGAGAAGATGAATGAATGAATGAAGATGGTGGCTGGGGCTCGTGGTATGAGGTGCGGGTCGTAGCTGCTGACAGAGAGAGGTGGAAAAGCTCTGTGAAGTCCCTATGCGGCATGAGGATAGGTAACGTAACAGGTAATAGTATTAATATTTCCTAAACTCACTTTGAAGAATGTTACTGTTTCTGAATGGATGGATGATGCAGGCAGGGGAGAATACAGTCATTTTGTTTTATCACAGGACTTTTAATCAATACAGGATTTCTATCATGTAAACATGGAGAGCATGTTAACTCAGTTTGTTCTTGCAAGATCTTATTGCAATTATCTCCTTCGATGTGACAAGAAAGAAACTTTTAAAAATTGCTCTAATTATTCAACTAAAACCGGGTCACGGGGAGGCTGTCTTATCTCAGCAGTCTCTGGGCGAGGGCGGCGTACACCCTGAACTGCTCACCAGATTATTGTAGGGCCAACACATATACAACCATTCACTCACACTCACACCTAGGGCTAATTTGGAGCAGCCAATTAGCCTACTGTGCATGTTTTTGGACTGTGGGAAGAAACTGGAGTGCCCAGAGGAAACCCATGCAAGCACAGGGAGAACTCCACATAGAAACGCCCCAAGCCTGGGAGTCGAACCCAGGCCTTCTTGCTGTGAGGCAGGCTTGCTAACCACCATGCCGCCAAAACTGATTTTCGTCAGGGCAATTTAGTGGAATGTCATGCGAATTAGGTTTGAGAGAGGGAGAGAGAGAGAGAGAGAGAGAGAGAGAGAGAGAGAGAATGGAGGAATGGAGTAAGAGATATGTCATCTTACAGTCAAACAGCGATGATTTACAACTTTTACTGTAGTGAGAGAGAAAGAGTGACAGTGGGAAAAAGAGAGAACGTAAGAAGAAGGATTATCCGATTTCGCATGAGTGAGATAGTGAGAGTGCTTCAGAATGTCAGTTATGAGAATCAGCTCTCCCACTCTATCAAACTGACACCCGGCTTTAAAGGGAACGTCCACTGAACACTTCGACATCACTGTAAATTTTACTTACATTCAAAAGCATTTATTTTGATTTTAGGAGTGATCAGTTTATACAGTAGGTCGGGGTACAAGACGTGACATGACTTCTGAATACACTGGATCAGAAGCTGTAGATGCTATGGGTCTTCCAGTCTATGTGAATACAGAAATGGAAATTCTGAACATAGCAGAAAGAAACACTTGTGTTTGGGCTAATTCACAGATCTTCAGATCATTTTTTCAAAGGAATGCTGTGTATCATGAGAACCGCATACTACATGTTGCTAAAATTCGCCCACCTGTGACCTCCTTGGATGCAGCCCATGTTTCCCTACGCACAACGCACAACCAATGATTTACACAGCAAAGACATCATGGAGACCGCAGCTATTTTTATTGGCCAGTAAACTGGCAGATCTTACTCACCTACAGCAACAGGCCAATCAAACCAAGACAAGAAAAGAGATGAGAATAATCTCAGCATTATTTTGTACATACATACCCGCACAACACAGAGAGAACATGCAAACACCACACAGGGAGTCGAACCGAGGACCTTCTTGCTCTGAAGTGGAACCACTATGCTACTCTGCTGCCCGTCATTATTATTATCCATTATGTTTTGGATAATATGAGCCTTGTAATAATTTCATATAACAGCACGTAGCTATGTGTTTTATTCCATGTTTATTATATGACTCATTTAAATATTTGATTCTGATTATTCAGTTAAAGGTGCAGTGTGTAAGATTCTAGTAGTGAAGTTCCAGACTGCAACCAAATGAAGCCTGTATGGTTCTGGGCTACTGTGGAAGCATGGCGGTGCTAGATGGCAGCTCCATTAGACCCGACCCACTCTCATGTGGATATAAATAGGGTATTCTAAGATTCTGAAAACTCAACCAATTTTTTTAATGATTATAGATTCATGAAAACTCATTTATTATTGATATGCTAAATTTCTGCCAATAGATCCTCCAAAAAAAATTACACACTGTATTCAGTGTACTGTACTATTCAGTGGTGTGTGATTTCATTATAACCACTGCTATGGTGCGAGTCATATGATGAAGCAATAAAACCATTTTTAAAGCAAACCCCCCGCCAAGTCCATCAATCCTCCATATCAAAAATTATTCTACAGTATCAGTCATTCATTCGTTCATTTTCTGAACCGCTTAATCCTAATTAGGGTCGCGGGGAAGCTGGCGCCCATCTCAGCCGACTCTGGGCGAGGGCAGGGTACACCCTGGACAGCTCGCCAGGCCATCGCAGGGCCCTACAGTATCTAACAATGTTAAATAATCTTTAAAAAAAATTCCAAAATCCAGAATTTGATCAGGATCATCTCCAAAATCAAATCAAGTCCTCACTTCTGGAAAAATTTCTTCTGTACATAAACATTGGCGTAATCCTGCTAAAAAAACAAACAAACAAACAAACACACAAACCATGGGTTAAGCATAACCTTGTCCGTGGTAACACTCACGCACTCATTTGCCAAACTGTTAACTCCTACTAGGGTTGTGGAGGGGCATGGGGCTTATCTCAGCCAATTTTGGGGAAGGCGAGATACACCTTGAATAGCTCGCCAAACCATCACAGCGCAACACGCACACGCAACCATTCACACTCAAACTGATGCCTAGGGGTAATTTGGAACAACCAATTAGCCTAATGTGCATATTTTTGAAGTGTGGAAGAAAACAGGAGTACCCAGAGAAAACCCACACAAATATGGGAAAAACATGCTAACTGCACACAGAAACATCCGAGTCCGGGAATCGAACCCAGGACCTTCTTGCTGCTAGCCACTACGCCACCCTCAGCAGTAACAATAAAATCATATAAAATCATATTAATATTTTTAAGTAGCCACGTAATCACCTGGATAATATACAGTGAGCCGGTCATTATATTGAAATAAAACCCTTCCGGATGATAGAAGACTCCTCCTCTGCATGCCAGGGTCCTGATCCCACTGTCAGGGTTTATTTTCAAGATATAGATTATACTGTGCATAATTTAACCCTTCTAACATCTAAAAGATCTAAAATAAAATCAAATCTACAACTTCATTAGTGATATCAGTCACTAAGGAATGTTTGATTTTGTGTGTCACTGTATGGACTACCAAGCATCAAACTACTGATGTAGGATCAGCGTCCCTTTTCTATCTACAGCTCAAAGGAATAAGCTTCTTTATGAAGGAAACTGATCCTAGATCAGCACTTGTCCTCCGGATATATATAAACAAGCTGAGGTCTTTTTCTAGCGCTTGTCTTCAGGGAGATGAGGGTAACGTCACCCCAGAGCCATTTCACCATGGGACTACACTGAGATCACTCCTCATGCGTCGTTATAAATATAAGAGCCACCTGTCAGAGCAACCTCATGACCCATCACTCCCTGCATGGGGCAGAAAAGAGGCAGTGTTTCTGGTTCCCTGCCAGACAGCACAAGCCACACTTGGACACTTGCAGTCTCTGTGGACTGGAGACTAACTATGTTGCTTGTTAGGGGACAGATGTCACTTTCCTCTCCTCTCATTGGTCACTGATTACGCAAGGATCTTGCTATGGAAACGTGGACGGTGTTTGTTTTACATTGCAAGTTCCCTGTTATTATGTACCAAGAAGAGCAAATCAATTAGAAAATTATAAATCTGTAATTTTTTTTCCAATGATTTCTAAGATTAGCTACTCTTAACATTTTAACCTTCATTCAAGACCTTAGTAATAGACGTAGATGTTAATGTTCTTAGTTTTTAGAGCAAGAAAATTACTGTTAACCCTAGTTAACTGTATAAATAATTGCAGTGAAGAGGAAGAGCAAATACAGGAGGAAGGGGCCAGCCTTTATTCCTATTCTTAAGTGCAGTAAGAGCACACAACGGCTTGTTCTCAATGCAGAATTGGCTTAAAGGCAGAACTAAGGCGTGCGAGGACCCTGTATGATTTTCCTTAATGAGTTTTTATGTACGAGAGAGATTATATGGATAAACAGGATGGCAACCATAAAATAAAGCTTGCCATTGCTTATCAAATAATTCATTGAGACTTAATAATTAAACAGTTCTTGTGGATTAAATGATCACTGTATTGTTCTGGAGCGACAGGGTGGCATAGCAGTTAGCACATCTGCCTCACAGCAAGAAGGTTTTGGGTCACTCAGCAGGGACATTTCTGTGTGGAGTCTGCATCTTCTCCCCCTGCTTGCATGGGTTTCCTTGGGGTACTCTGGTTCCTTCCTATAGTCCAAAGACATGCACATTCGGATAATCCGCTGTTCCAAATTGCCCCTGGGTGGGTGTGTGTGTGTGTGTGTGTGTGTGTGTGTGTGTGTGTGTGTGTGTGTGTGTGTGTGTGTGTGTGTGTTGGCATCTGGATAAATGGTAAGAGAGTTCAGAAGTGACTGCACTGACCTAATGGTAATAATCAAAGTTTACTGACATTATCACAATATTGTGTTATTATCACTTTACAGTGGAATGTGATAAAGTCAGTGATGTATTTAACTGATAAATATATCACTGACTTTATCACATTCCACTGTAAGGTGATAAAATCAGTTATATATTTAACTGATAAATGTTCAGAAAAATAGCTGATAGGTTATTGGAATTAAAAGATCAATAATTTTTTGATAAAAAAAATATAAAAAAAAAATATTAAACAGAAAAAACCCCACTTTCTTTAGGGGGCAGTGGTGGTCCAGTGGTAGGGTGCTGGATTCCGAAGGTCGGGGGTTCATTATCACTATCACTGAGTTGTCAATGCTGTCCTCCCAGTGCAGCTAACTGGTTTATTAAAGGCCAGCCATGTCCCTCACTGTCTGTAGTGAGAGGAATGTAAAAGAACCATTGCTGACTTCTGTAAAGAGTAGGCTGCATTGCCGTCAGCGTGTTTCTGCCCTGCGATGGCCTGGCAAGCTGTCCAGGGTGTACTCTGCCCTTGCCAGAGTAAGCTGAATATGCGCCAGCCTCCCCGTGACCCTAATTAGGATTAAGCAGTTCAGAAAATGAACGATGAACACTTTCTTTAGGGGAAAACAAAATAATGATCTCACATATCATTAAACAGGCTTTTCAAATGACATCACCTTGAGTAGTTTAATGTATGTGTTATTCTATAGTATTGGAAAACTATACATAGTAAAGTTGAATTTTGAAGAGTTACAACAAGCAAATAGCACCCATTCGGTGGAACGGCCCACTGCTACTGATACAGATACAGTGAGAGCTTAAACATTACAGAACCATCTAGAACATCAACATCAGACACTATACAACACTGCAAACCAAGTGGCCTGAATCTGATTTTTTTTCCAGATCCAATTTTTTTTGAGTGGCTGTTCACATTATTTTAGAGACGTGACCTATAACAGACTGCAGTGTGAACAGTTTAAGGCCCCATTGTGGCCCGCATGCACAATAGAAACACATGAGCCTGAAGTAGCGCAGTGTTTATGGAAGTGAATATACACAGAAGTCGATGGCAAACGTGGAGTTGAGAGATGTCAGTGTTGAAAGTTTTATTTGAAAGTTCCCTCAGCAAAAAGTAGTATACTTGAAGTTTATTTTATTAAGTATACTTGAAAAATACTTTATTCTATTAGTATTGATGTACTTAGACTTTTCTTTATACTATTCAGTATAAACCAAGTATACTTCACTATACTATTCTGAAATACATAAAACATAGTATATAATAAGTAAACTTCAAGTATACTGTGTCAGTTTTGGTATAAAATTAGTATACTTGTAGTACACTTGAATAAACTACTTTTTGCTAAGGGTTATTATGCAGTGGAGGCAGGAGGAGAAGAATGAAGAGAAAGAGAGCCAAAACTCTGGCTGTGGCTTTTTCTTTTTGGAGCAATAGCTGCTACCTCTGTAGAGAAGTCTGTATGGATGTATTCTTTTTGTCTTCAGGACTCCCTCTCTGTCACATAATCATGATGAATGTCGACCAAGAGTGACGTCAAGGTTGCACTGAATTCAGATACAGGTCGCTTTACTGTTCAGACTGAGGTCACATTTCAAAAAATCTTATCTGTATCTGAATTAAGTACCACATATGAAAGTGGCCCAGATCCGATTTGACTCAATGCCTTGTCTGCACCTAGAAATTCTAACCATAAATATTATGAACAGAACAAGAGACAAAGGACAGACCCACTGGAAACGAATTCAACATGCTGTTACCAATGTGAACCAGGGTCTGGCTCCGGCAATACAGAGACCAAACGGCCCGTAGCAATGGGCCATCAAAAAGTATCTCTATACAGTTAGCATTGATTATGGAGTTAGCTGTCTGATTATAATGCTATGAAGTTAGCTACCATTTATAGCACTTGGCAGACACACTTATCCAGAGTGACTTACAATTATCATTTTTATACAACTGAGCAAGTGACAGTTAAGGGCCTGGTTCAAGGGCCCAACAGTGGTGATAGTAGGGATTGAACTGCTGACCTTCAGATCAGTAACTCGCCTTAAATCGCCATAACCACTAAACCACAGAACATGTTATGAAGTATGTGTTATGTGATGTTATTTGTTCATTGGCTGGTTATTGGTTCATTGTGTCGTGTTAGCAGTTAGCTGTGTGTTGTGTGGTGTTAGTGGTTTGCTAAGTGTTGTGTTAGCGGTTCGCTGTGTGCTGTGTGGTGTTAGCGGTTAGCTGCATGTTGTTATTAGTTTGCTGTGTGGTGTGTGGTGTTCGCAGTTCGCTAAGTGTTGTGTGGTGTTAACGGTTAGCTATGTGTTGTGTGGTTTTAGCAGTTAGCTGTGTGTTGTGTGGTGTTAGTGGTTCGCTAAGTGTCATGTGGTGTTAGCGGTTAGCTCTGTGTTGTGTGGTGTTTGCGGTTCTTCTGTGTGTTGTGTGGTGTTAGCGGTTCGCTGTGTGTGGTATATTGTTACCGGTTAGCTGTGTGTTGTGTGGTGTTAGCGGTTTGCTAAGTGTTATGTGATGTTAGTGGTTTGCTAAGTGTTATGTGGTGTTAGCGGTTAGATTTGTGTTGTGTGGTGTTAGCAGTTCTGCTGTGTGTTGTTTTAGTGGTTAGCTGTGTGTTGTGTGGTGTTAGCGGTTCGCTGTGTGTGGTATATTGTTACCGGTTAGCTGTGTGTTGTGTGGTGTTAG
>JAQMYF010000023.1:45761282-45782799 GCA_030014195.1 Neosilurus mollespiculum
TATATTAGTGTCTCCCTTTCTCTTTTCCTTGTGTTCTCCCTAATCAAACTAAACTTGATTAAACTTGGATGTTAGTGTTTGATCAGAAACAGCACAAAGAAGAAAAGCTTTGCGTCTTTAACCCAGACCCTGAGATTCACTGCTCTAAATTCTTCTTTTACTTCAGTTGATGCTTAGTTGGTTGAATGTATTTTATAAATCTTCAAGCTGAAATCAATCTGCTAACTCCTTCATTTTTTATTTTACCCTGAGGCCCAGACATTAAGGGGTTATTTGTTTTCATCTGAAGATTATATGTGACACTTGGATGAGAGGTATGGCGTCAGAACTGAATTCTTGTGGCTCTAACACCTTGGGTGAAGTCTTCCAGCTGTTAATCTTTGGCATGTGGTAATTGAGCACTTGAAGTCACTCAAGTCAGCTGAAACGTGTGATTAAGGACATTGAGATTTAATAAAATTAGAGGTGGGGCTGCTTAATTGCGAGTCACTCCTAATGAAAATGAACAGGGACTCTCCCTTGCCTCAGGGTGCGGTCTTAAGGATTCCTTGCAAGACATTCCCGATTAGTGGGTCGTGTTATGACTATGATATATATATATTTTTTTCATTTATTTATATTTTTTTTAGACCCAAGTCTTTTAACATTGTTTTTCTAATTTTGTTTGCTCAAAAGGTGTGTTGTTCAACTATGTTAGGACAAAGTAGGCATGACTTTCTGGGTCAGGGAATATTTCTATCAATTTATAGTGAGTTTTTAAAAGTTTGTGATTTTCAGTGTTCTTTTATTAATGGGCTTTTTCTCCATCCTTGCAGAGCAATGCATATACGGCCATGTCCGACTCCTATATGCCTAGCTACTATAGCCCCTCCATAGGATTCACCTACTCGCTTAACGAAGCGGCGTGGTCCACAGGTGGTGATCCTCCCATGCCCTACCTGGCCTCTTATGGACAGCTTAGCAATGGGGAGCACCACTTCCTCCCGGACGCCATGTTTGGCCAGTCAGGGGCACTTGGGAGCAACCCTTTCCTGAGCCAGCATGGTTTCAACTTTTTCCCCAGTGGGATTGACTTCTCTGCCTGGGGGAATAGCAGCTCTCAGGGACAGTCCACACAGAGTTACGCCTATGCACCCAGCTCTCTTGGGGGTGCTGTGATTGATGGACAGTCTCCGTTCACCGCCAATGAGCCTCTTAACAAAGCTGTAGGGATGAACAGTTTGGACCAGGGTATGGCAGGTCTTAAGATTGGAGCGGGAGACATGACACCTAAAGTTGTCGGTTCTGGACTTCCTGGAGGACCTTTGAATCAGGTATCAGCAGCTCCCAGCATGCCTGCACCTTCCATTGCACCTGCCAAAGTGGCATCCTGGGCAGACATCGCCAGCAAGCCTGCCAAACCCCAGCCTAAGATCAAGACTAAAGGCACCTTGGGGGGCTCAAACCTGCCTCCGCCACCAATTAAACACAACATGGATATTGGCACATGGGACAACAAAGGGGCGGTACCAAAAGCAGCAACACCCCAACAGCCAGCACTGCCCACCAATGGACAGCCTCCCAATCAGGCCTCCCCTCAGCCAGCTGCACCTGCTGGAGGGGTGCCGCAGCTTCCTCTCACCAACGGACAGCTTGCACCCCCTACTGTTCAATTAGGACAGCATCCCCAGGCTCCGAACGGGCAACCAAGTATGGCTCCACCCCAACTTCAAGGCCCACCCCCTCCACCCCAACCTTCCCAGCCGACCCGCTGGGTTCCTCCGCGTAACCGTGCCAACGGCTTTGGGGATGCAGCAGGCGGGGCCAGCCAGTCCCCTCCTAGTGCCGGAATAGGTGGAGTTAGTGTGCCCTCAGAGCCACACCCGGTCCTCGAGAAGCTGCGCCTTGTCAACAACTACAATCCGAAGGACTTTGACTGGAACCCCAAGCAGGGACGTGTGTTTATTATAAAGAGCTATTCAGAGGACGACATTCACCGTTCAATCAAGTACAACGTATGGTGCAGCACGGAGCATGGCAACAAGCGGCTGGACGCGGCATACCGCTCTCTGGGCGGAAAAGGTCCCCTGTACCTGCTTTTCAGCGTCAACGGCAGCGGCCATTTCTGTGGCGTGGCCGAAATGCGCTCACCCGTGGACTACAACACGTGCGCCGGCGTGTGGTCGCAGGATAAGTGGAAGGGTCGGTTCGACGTGCGCTGGATCTTCGTCAAGGACGTGCCCAACAGCCAGCTGCGTCACATCCGCCTGGAGAACAACGAGAACAAGCCAGTGACCAACTCGCGCGACACACAGGAGGTCCCGCTTGACAAGGCACGGCAGGTGCTCAAGATCATCGCGGGCTACAAACACACCACCTCCATCTTTGACGACTTCTCGCACTATGAGAAGCGCCAGGAGGAGGAGGAGAGTGTCAAAAAGGTAACGTTTCCTACTTAAAGAAATGAACCAAGGTGTCTGGACTGCTGTAGAGTTTGTATAAATAACTCCTGGCATGAGAGTTTGCAGAAGCGTTGATCACCACTGTCATTTTAACACCGCTGTCCGTCATATGGTACCAGAGACAGGTTTCAGATCAATCGCTAAACTTCTCATTAGATTGTTTTCGGTCGACGTAGATAGCAGGGGTAATGTTTTCTTTTCACTGGGATAAGTGATCTTTATCCTGATATTTAATACTATGCATGCTTATACCTCTTCATAACTAAACCACAGATATGAAGCACAAAATAAGGTGTTTTGAATATTCCGAGACCTCAAACACATCTGCAAGCCATGCAGAAGCAACTGCTGTGCAAGACAAATCACCTTTATATAGCACAAGTGTCAGCCACGCAGGTGTCGTACAGTACCAGTGGAATGAAAAACAAATAAAATGTAATAAATAAATGACTAAAACAATAAATCATTAAGATACAGAACCACGTAAAGAGAGAGAGAGAGAGAAGAATCTTTGGTGCACATCTTTCTAGTTATCAGCTGCTTTTGTTTAAATATGGTGTTTGAATCAAATAGTTTGAAATTGGTATGCGTGGTTTGCAAGTGTAGCATCTTTGGATGAGACGTCATCACTGTACATTGTTGGATTAAAACAAAAAGCTTTGGTGTGTGTGGGGGGCTAATACAAAAATACCACAACAGGATTGCACGTAGTGTTGACAATCAGTAAAAGCCATTTTCCGTTTTTTTTTTTTTTTATCAACTGCAAATACTGTCTTGAGTCACTATTTGTTTCAAAACATTTATTATTTGTTTTGCATATTTCAATCAGAAAACACAGATTTTGTTTTTACCTGTCTGCTTTGTGGCTCTGGTAATTCGCTTTCCGACATGTTGTGTTTACTGTGAGTTTCGCATGTGCGGTATTAAAGGGAGGCCTTCATTGTTCTATCTGTGCAGACAACACAATTCTCTTTAAATTACAAATGAATTGCTTAGTAACTCGCTCGACCCAACCACCGGTAACTTGGGCGAGCTGCACACTACCAATTCCAAACACTAATTTGATGATTGAAAAAAACATTATTGCAGTGAATATCCAAAGAAAAGCTTAGTTTGATGTATTGATTTCAGTTTGTTGAGTAAATATCGTGTGTGTGTGTGTGTATACACCAAAGAATACATGTATAACAGTCACCAAGGGAAACATGAAAGCATACAATAAGCACAATTATTCCCAATGTGGTCCTCCAGAGAGAGTAAAAGAAATCGATGCAACAACACAATATACAGCAAGAGTAATCGACATTAAATTAAAAATAATAACAAGAAAAATATACTTATAACTGACTAGAATGAAATCACATAAATAATTAAGTTAAATACAACTGTTAAAAAAAAAACAATAAAAAGTACTTAGAACTGATTAGGAAAAAAATTAATAAACTAATATTTAGTGGAGAACTGGGGGGGACTAAAAGGTATATAAAACTATATATATATATAAACATTGAATAATAAATCCACATTAAGTTGTCTTTTTCTTAATTGTGCTTTTACAGATATATTTTTTTTAAAGAGCCTCATGCTAGCCCTGCTAGAGTTCTTTTTTTGTTCTCCGTCTTGAAAAGAATAGGGGACGTGGTATTGGGGAGCGATGGGGGACATGTGGACCCCTGCAGTCTGTTGTTTGTTTTAGTGTATCTCTCTCAATATCTTTGCTATTTAGGTGTTTATAGGACCAATAGCTTTATGATCAGCGGCATATTAAACATTATTCTGTGTTCATTTCTTATTCAGAGGCAGTAGGTGCATGAGGCATCTTGGCACGTTCATCAGTCATAGCGAAGACAAATCACCCATTTTAGCCCTTTTGTAATTTAATTAAACACTGTATTTCAGCGCGGCTGCATCGTACTTTGCCCCGGTGCTAAACACTGTGTCTGATTGGGAGACAGGTGACAAGCTGCAGTTTATGGTAACTGATGGAACCCCTTTCCAGAAGACGGGAGAATGATATAACGGTGAAGGGTGAATAAATTTGGGCTTTGATGCTCAAAAAAAGCCCACGTGGATGTGATGGTTAGGTGTTCCTAAATTTTTGGTCATGTAGTGTGTGTGTGTGTGTGTGTGTGTGTGTGTGTTTGTGTGCATGCTTTCTATTTACATGTACCTGGTTAACTGTTGAAATGAGGTGCAGGAATCAGTTGCAAGATGTTTGCACTTGGCAAAGACTTCTGTCCTGTTCCTGTCCTGTGGTGCAGTGGTAGCTACTCATCCTGTAGAAATGTGTTCCGCTCCTTTTAAGTCGGTGGTAATGTGGCAGTTTGCTGTCCAGAGTTTAGAACATTCTTCAGACTGTGATTTCAGTAATCTTATGAGATCATTACAGATCACACTGTGCAACATGGATCTAATAAACCTTGTGATGGTATGTACAAAGGACAATGATGACACTGATTGAATCATAGGCTATGATGCAAGTTAGTATAGAAGAACAATCATGAGCATGCGCTAGTGAAAAACATCAGCATGTGGGGAAAGAAGGGAAAAAAAATAGGGCTTGCGGCCCTTTAAAAAATATCTACTGCAACAACGCCAAAATTTTCTTTATCGCTATCCCACACACCAGTAGCCCTTCGTTTTGCCTTTATGCTGTTTGGGTGCTATATCGTGTCGATGTAAACATTGGAGCGTCTTGTATTTTTATCGGCTAGTTAGTAGATGTAGGTTGTAGCAGCACACTCTGCGGTTATCTTTGGTCGAGAGACCATGGCAGTGGTTGGCTTTGAACCTCTCTCACTGTACTACATAGGATTACTGTTAGCGAGCCACGTTCTAAGAAATCGCCATGATTGTTTTACGTTCGTCGGCTTTTTGTCTGGGATGTTCCAGAATCGTACCGTGTACACCAGGTTTAATATGCCTGAACACATCTCGGTCACTCTTAAAGCCAGAGTGATTGGAAAAGCATAACCACATTTTCATAAATGTGCTTAGGGAGCCCTGGTGCAAAGAGATGCACTATGAATGAAACATTTGACTTTAAAGATGACCTCATCAGCCCAAAATTAAATAGAAGTCCAACTTTGTGTTCTTGGCTTGCTGTGGTTAGATCTGGTGATAAAGCAGCAAGATTTAAAACCCATTCTGTGTGAATGTTTTATTTCTGAGCCCTCTTTATACTTCTATTATACTTATATAGTCTTTTATATTGGTAAGAAATATGAGGGTACATGTAACGAGCACAGTATCCGTTTAAATTAAAACATGGTCTGGGTTTAAATGAAATGAGAAGGAAGGCAACGAGTGTCCCTCCAACATCAAACCAGTCGGAAGTCACCATATGTATTCTTTATTTATATATATATAGTGGAATAATGCACTAGTAGTCAATTGTATTTTAGCATAAAACGCCAGATAAATGTCTAGATTTAACAATGAGTCAAGTATTGTTTATACGTTCCTACTGTATATGCACTAAAGCCTGTCGTTAATGTCATAAAATCATAATTCAACATTGTGTGACATTCAGGGATTCCCCCCGCCATGTCCGGTATCAACACTCAGCTTGGAATTCCTGCTATCTAAACATTTGCAAAAGTAAAAGAATGTCGTTAACACAGTAAACTGATAAAAATGCCTTCTGCAAGCTCCTTTTGGTGTAAACTTTCTTCCTTAGCAACACCATGATAACCGGGTTGTGATTGGCTTGACAAGCGTAGGTAATAGGCTGTATCTGAATAGCACTGTGACTCGATTCGTCTGCTGCTGTGGGGTCACATATAAGGTCACATGGTTCAATGGGAATCATTTGTTGGAACATAAACACAGCTGTACATGTGATACAGGCTATTTTTGTATTTCATATTCATTTGTAAAACTTCAGTGTGCAGTCTGTAACACCATTTCTTTAAGAACTTGCCCCTGTAACGTTAGTATGAATCGTTACCAAAAAGTTCTCAAAGTTTTGCTGTGAACCAATATGTTGATTGACATATTCAAGAGAGAGTGTACAAGACATGGTTAGATTTATTTTCATACGGACTGTAGGGATGTGCATTTCACAATTTCCAGCAAAAATATCACTCTGTGTTTTATCGGGTACTGTTCGAACAGTCCTCAAAGATATACCCCCTCATACACACACACACACACACACACACACACAAGCATCTTCTCTCACACCAAGTAGACTTTACCTGTGACGCATTCTTCTATTGTTAAGCTGAGGCTGGCAATCAGCCTTGAGGCGCAGTACTGCCACCTTTTGGCTGTAGCGATGCTTACTGCCTCATAAAAAAACAAGACAATAGTCGCATAAGCTATTATTTTAAAATTGTTTTAATCGACTCATGACTATATGGAAAATCATAACCCATCTCTAGACGACTGGCCAACCGCTGTGGAGGTATTTTGAGATTCTTGTGGTGTGACCTGCTCTGAGAAATGTGTATTTGACACTTGTGTTGTCTTAAATATGGAAGGGTTGTTCCTTGAGACGCCACATTCAAAACTGTATGTAGAGGTACATATGTTTATTCCGACAAACAACCTGTTAACATCCTCAGAACAATAGATTTCGAATTGTAACCTGAAATCTGATCAATCTTTTTCATAAATTCTTTCGACTGTTCTGCTGCGTTGTCATAAGGGTTACTCTGATGTACTGTACCACAATGAGAAGTGTTCCGAAGGAACCACTTACAGTGAAATGTACAGGAAATCCTCCACAGTGATGGCAAGCAGGTAGCTGAATGAAATATGTTTTTACGTTCATTTATGGTCTAAATATATACTACATGGAAACATAATAGAAACAAACTAAAACGAGATTTTAAGATTTATTTTTCCATTTTAAAGTGTAATAATGATGATTATGACGGTGACCTGCTCCCAGTGGCTGTGACGATCGTTCAGTGTCTGTTTTAATTCCAGTATTATCCACCTGGGATGGTGTATTAAAAGGTTAAATGTTTTTTTTTTAATACCCTGATCAGTCAGATTGTGCTTCTTCTGTGAGGCACAATAATTATCACGATATCTTTATGTAACCAGTGCAGAGTTCAGATGTAAAATGAAACTGTACATAACACAAGAATGTCAAAACCTCATGCAATGTGCATGCACTGGTAAACATCACTTCATAAAACTATGATGAATACTGTTTCATGATCCTTCAGATACAGCAAACCTGTTACACAATTTAACTACACTAACAATTTGTGACTGTGACGTTTGTTGTTGTCATGTGCTACGAGTCACAGTTCAGGTAGATCCCTGAACTCAACTCTGTGTTTAGCAAGATAACCCGCCCCAACCTAGCTGTGTACCCCGCGAAGCATAGGGGATACTATGTTTTCGGGCCTGTCCACATCCGCCATCGACGCTTCTTATTAACACTCTAGCAGTGGCGATTTATTTTATATTTTTTTTGAACGGTCCCTACAGCACGTCCTACCAGCCTATTGAAACTGGGTCACCTTGACCTATTTTTCAAGGTCACAGAGGTCAGTTTGTTAAGAATGCCCTTTAGTACAGTTGACAAGGCGGGGGATGTACCTAGTGTTCCAGGACAAGCGTTTCTATTTAATCACTGTTCAGTTGCTTGTATTGGCTGGTTCATGTGGTCACATCACAGATTGTTTGCTCTCTTCATCAGTAAGGTGAGCTTATACCTGCACAGAATCTTGCTTGCTGAGATTCTTTCCTCCAGTTGAGGCTGTGAGATATTAATTAATTAATTTAAAAAAAAATATATATATATATATATATATATATATATTTTTTTTTTTTTTATTATTCTTTTTTAGGCAGCATAACATCAGCTTTGAGATGATCATCTAAATGTAGTGTTGAAAGTAGCAGGTTGGACTGTTTGCCATGTTGCGTTGATCAAATATTTATTTTTCCCCCCTAATATCGGTGTCATCAGTGCTGTCAGTATCCTTATTCATTCGGTACAGAACAATTCTCTGCTCATACTGAAAATGTCGGATATGATGGATCTCAGAGGCAGTAGTGGCTCAGTGTATAAGGTTCTGGGTTACTGATCAGGAGGTTGGGGGCCTCTTTATTCTTTATTAAAGTCCATTTAGCAAAAATCATGCTAATGAATAAAGTAACATTTCAACATTGATATGGGAAAAAACAAATTTATATAACATCCTATAAAAATGATCTATAAAAAGCTACATTAAAGTAGTCGGCTGAGATGGGTGCCAGCCTCCCCGCGACCCTAATTAGGGTTAAGTGGTTCAGAAGATGAATGAAGCTACATTAAAGTATCTCAGAACCACCATGCTGCCACTGACCAAGGCCTTTGGCTTTCAATTGCTCAAGTGTATAAAATGAGAAACTCTGCATAACGACATCTGCCAAATCCCATAAATTTAAATGTCTTTCCTGTCAACGATTTTGTACAACGCAGTAGCCGTTTCTGGTGGTAGATCTGTGTTTGACTTCTTTATGATTAAGATGTAGTGTTATAGTGTTAAGTCCTGCCTGTCTGTAATTCCTCCGAAAATGCACAGATTTTACAACTTTTCTTTGTTTACTTGTGAAGGTGGAGGTCCAGGGGAACGACCCATACTCGAGTAATCCCAGCCGGAGTCACTACAGACTGCAGGTAAGGCACAGCTTGAACAAAAGAGCATTGTTCACATCGATTGGTTGATTGTAGGGTTACCTGGTGATGGATGATGTCCTGGTGAAGCCTGTTAGAGGGAAGTTATAAGTTCATACAACAGTAAAAGACATGATGAATAGAACCAGTGTTGAACTTGTAATCGGATGCATCCGTGTCTGTTGAGCTCAAAAATATTTTAGTCTTGGGCGTTAAAGTCTCACCGAAGGCAAAAGGCATGATTTGGCCAGTGTTGTGTAAATGCACTGCTGTTGCATAAGCGCTGTTCTCCTAAATGATTACATGTTTGAATGTGTTTAATTACATCTGAATCTCATGATGGTACAATTTGTATCCTAAATTAGAAAAGAAGAATTGGAGATGGGTAGAAAGGCTGGCTCGACCTGATTGTGGGTTGAGCCAGCAGGGTGTAGGCGGCCAGAGGAATATAAATAGCAACTGTAAAAATGTTCAATTAATTTAATGCTGAAATTGTTCATGAGGCTTTGGGTTTTATAGAAACGTTATTTCTAGAGCTACGATTTCAACTTAAAAGGAAACATATGCATAAAATGCAAGTAAAAAAAACTGGTATAGTAACACACAGGTCTCACATAGCTGGGTGATGTATGAGCACCATGGCTAAAATTACCATTTTCATTCCATGGCCATTCAGGCAGATTTTAGACTTGGTCTTATGATAAATTGCGGGCGGAGGAAATATGCACTTGCTTGAGAAACTGGAGCATCTGCGCTGTGTGTGCTACAGCGGTCATGTCTACATGAAGAGGCTGTGATGCAAATGTCCGGTAACACCTATTAGGCCACGTATGCTTCACAGATGCATTTATTATCGCAACAGTTGAACTGGTCTGGCACTTGACCCGCACTTCATTTCAACAACCAAACTTTCCATGAATGGAAGCCACACCCTCGCAGAAAGCAAGGTAGCTTCCCGGCTCCCATGCATTCCGACGGAAGTGCCTGAAACACTTAAGGTATAATGTCGGTTGACCCCTGGAAGGTTAAATATCGTCTACTGTAAAGTAGTACCTGTTATGTAAGACCGAGGCGTGTGATACTCTGGCCTATGGCTGGTGTTTGTAAAATAACATTCAATATAAGTCAGTGGTTGGGTTGCAGTTTAGAGTCATGGCAATACTGTAACTGAGTAAAGTCTCTATAATGCATTGCTTTTCTTTTATTTATTTTTTATATTTGTGGCTGTAAATATGAATCATAAGAAATAAACCAAAGGCAGTGTGATCTACAGTCGCAGTTCACTACAGTTTGCATTAGTGATGAATAATTGAGCTGTTGTGTGTGTGTGTGTGTGTGTGTGTGTGTGTGTGTGTGTGTGTGTGTGTGTGGTATTCAATATATTTTTTACATTTATTTTAGTTATATTCCAATTATCAAAACCCTAACGAGAAATATAAGAAGGTATCCAGTTGAATTGTTATATTTTTTAGACTTTTTTTATGTTTGCAGTGAGTGTATGCAGGCGTGTCACCACAAAATGAGTCCAGTAGGTCACAAAAAAAAAGTTTTTATTGGATATAATCAATTTAGTGTTAATTATCTTCAAAATAAGTAATGGTGATAAATGTGGTGCAGACAATCCAGAGAATTTTTTTACTGTATCATCAAGATTGGAGAAAATCAACAGTAAAGTTTGTGTAAATACAAATTCATTCAGTTTTAACTTTTTTTTTTTTTTTTTTTTTTTTTTTTTTTTTTGGACCTACAAGGTCTGTGATGTGTAATATTTTGTAGATTAAGGAATGTGTTTATTGCAAAATTTTAAGTATGAGGGTTAGGTTTTTGCATTTACTAAGTACTTGTATTTCGTAGCATTCTCAAAATGAGCATTTGTGACGTTTGACACTTATTTTTGGGTGACACGGAGCTTGTGGTACAGGCTGCACCAGTCTTTACAGTGTATTCAGGAAGTTTTCTTCATTTCTTTGATTACTGATTTTTCTCTCTCTCTTTCACGCCTCTCTAGGATCGTCAAGGACGTGTCAAGTAAAAGCCAGTTGTTTTTGGCGATAAAGACTGACATGGTCCTGCTCTCCCCAACCATACATCCAGATGTTTCCACTGATTATTCTGGGGAAAGACTTAACCCAGGATTCAAAGCAAGAAAAAAAAAACGAATGAAAAAAAAAAAAAAAAAGAAAACCCTAAATGAAGACTCTCCTCTTGATTTCTGTTGAATTAAAGACTTACTTTGAACTTGTAGTAAAGGAAAAAAAACGATTATTCATAGGACTACAACTTAATTCTATAGGATGCTTAGGTGATCATTTTCACTCCTTTTTTTGTGTCCCATTCTTCTTTTCACAGCTTCCTCTTCTTTCTTCTTCTTTTTTTTTTTTTTTTTACTGTTTTGTTTTTACATACAGTCCAAGAGCAAGGCTGGTCTGCCTCATCACTAAAGTCTATAGTGGATTTTTTTAGTATTGGATTCTAAGGCCCTGCCTGAATGGGCAGTCCATTTCATTTCTTTGTTAATCCTGCCCCAGTTTTTTTTTTTTTTTTTTGGAAGTGATCCCAACAGGATGTGCAGTGGGAGTGGCCTTTCAGTGGATGTATAATGTGAATAATTCTACAGTAGCCTGTTTAAAATATCATTGCCTTTAACAAAAAGAAAAGATGTCCTTATCTCTCTCAAGAGTGAAAGCGTATAATCATAAATATTTGGACTGTTTTTGTTTTTAGACCTGGTAGTAGGAGCGGGTTTTGGTCAGGACAGTATAAGCAAACACCAGAAATATTAATTTGTAATTTGTATAATTTTTTATGGTGTGCAACGATGGGCCTGTGTTAAAGTCTACTCTGACATTGTTTTTTGCATTTTTCCCTTCAAGTTAAAAAAAAATGTTGCTATGGGCTGCGCTGTTCTTGTCATCAATTTTTCTTTCTCTTCTCTGTTTCTTAAGTCAGCATCGAGCTGGGCTGTGGGCCCTCTCTTTCTATTATTCAGTTCATGAAAATAAATGTGGTATACTCAGCACAACACGTGTTGCATTTCTCCCCTTGTTTGACTCCATTCTTCATTTCCCTCCACACTAACCCATGTCCCAAACCACCCTTGATCCCTACAGTAGCCGCCTGCGTACTCCACCCGCCATTCCTGTAGTATGTTAATGTTCGTGCTTTTAAAAGGGGTCCTGCAAATCTTCTGGCACTGATCAGAATAATAAAAAGCTGCTAAAAAGATAGTAGTGTGGTTCACTTTTGTTTGGGTGCAGTTGTGCATATTCGCATGCAAGATGAGCAGTGGGTGTGTCCCATTTGATTGTGTTTCTTTGAAATGTGTCTTAGATAACTTTGTGCTTGAGTTACACATGTTTTTGTTGTGGTGTTCATTGAGTGGGAATGTGACGGAGTGAATTGAAAGGAATTTTGTAGGTTGTTAGTACGAATGACACCCATTTCTTACTTCTGAAAGGTGGGTTGGTTCTGCTGACGGCTGAAATAAGTATATGCGAGTAAACCGGTATCAAATTATGTACAGTCTGTTTAACATGGCCACGTGCATGCATTCAACTAGAGGGAGCATGGTAATTAGGGAAGAAAATAGTCGAGTGACTGAAATCTCTAGTTATTCATTCATTCATTCGTTCGTTGATTTTCTGAACCTCCTAATTAGGGTTGCAGGGAGGCTGGTGCCCATCTCAGCCACTGGGCGAGGGCAGAGTACACCCTGGACAGCTCGCCAGGCCATCGCAGGGTTCTATGGATATTCAGGCGTTTCAATCCCCGCTGATATGGAGTGTTGAGAGGGATACACTAATCCTGCGTATACATCCGCTTGTTAAACATCACATTTAACAGGAACTTCGTATTTTTTAACAGCCATTTACCTTTAGGCACACTTAGCTTACATGAATTCTGGTGGACCGTGACCTCTGTTTTCAAGGTCATATTGAGGTGAGTTTAGCAAAATTGGCCTTCGCTGCTCAGTTACTAATTTGTCATAGGACCTTAATATTTTAAACATAAGTTCATTTTTGCGGGCTCCCGAGTGTCGCATTGACAAGTTGCATGACTATCAAACCTGGAGATCGCAAGTTTGAATCCACATTGATGCTGCAACCATTCATGACCACGAGTCCATGGGAGCTATTTGGCCGAGCTCTCACGGGAGGGAGGACTGGCATGTTCTCCCCTGTCACTCACAGCGATCACCAGCCAATCCATGGGCACCGTACAAAAGGGGCGGATATCGCTTTCCCTCCGAGTGTGTTAGGCCGCCTCCAAATATGCATGCGCAGCAGTTCGTAAAGAGGTGGGTGGCAGCATTGCGTGTCATGGAGGGCGCCATGTGCATGCTTACGCCCCTCCCTGGTTGGTGGTGGTAAAAAAAAAAAATTTCAATTTTGTACAACATTCAACAATAGACTTTGGTCTTCAAGCAGCAGTACAGAGATCCAGATGTGGATTTCGATTGCTAATAAGCAAGTCAAAAGGTAACCGTGGAAGGAAAAACTCTGGGACAGCTTGAAGAGAGAAGTGATCGCAGATCATCTTCAGGGTGACGTTGAATAGTGTGATTCTAAAGAATTACTCTTCTTTACCTGTACACTATAAAGTCAACTGTACTTAATGTTGTGTGTGAGGACTGTCAGGATGAGTACAAGACAGTTAAATTGCTGACCTGCTACGCAAAGCAGACTATATGGAGGTCTCACCATTGTCAGGAAGAAACCTTGAAAGGACCCGGACTCAGATATATGCAGTTGTCATATGTTGATAGAATTAAACATTGTTCCACTTCTACAGCTCTTTACTGAAGTAAATCAGTACTGAATATGTTGGATGCTCAACCAGATGTGAGCGTACTGTATATTATGAGTGTGTAGGTAGGTGGCTCATTGGTTAAGACTCTGGCTTAGTGATCTGAAGTACCACCACCCTGACACTCTCGGGCCATTGAGCAAGGCCCTTAACCTTGACTTACAAGAATGATAAATGTAAGTCACTCTGGATGTGGGCGTCTACCAAAATGCTGTAAATGTAAATGAGTACAACAGTAAGCGGAGGACTGTGTCTGTAACTACAACTGAACAACTTTGGTACAAATTTTACTATCTCAAGATGAGATAAGTGTCTGGTCTGTATATCAGTACATTTTGCTAGCTAGCAGATAAAATCTTGGTTAAGATGTTTTTTTAGGGTTAAAAGCACAAGCCGTCCTGATGTAATAACTGCACTGTTTAGATTGTGGACCCTCAGGGGAAGTCAACATACAGGATGATTTGCATCTTTATATGCTGTTTTCTTTCCAGTGAGTTTAGTGCAAAGGTTAGAGGCACTGAGTACTGGAGAATGTAGTTGGTGGATGATGTCTATACCATCAGGCACTATGATGTCTGCATGCTAGTAGAAATAATGATTAATATCCAAGAAATGCATAATTGCTGTTCTAAGTCATTGTTATTTTATGTATGAAATGAATATCGGGCAGCGTGGTGTTGTGGTTAGCGTGTCTGCGTCACGCAAAAAAAGGTCCTGGCTTCGGTTTGCATGTTCTCCCCATGCTTGCATAAGATACTCAGGTTTTCTTCTACGGTTTAAGAACATGCACTTTAGGCTAACTGCCTGTTCCAAATTGCCCTTGGGTGTGGATATGAGTGTGAATGGTCGTGTATGTGTTGGCTCTGCAATGGTCTGGAAAGCTATTCAGGGTGTACCCTGCCTTTGCCCAGTGTTGGATAGGCTCCAAGCCTCCCCATGACTCTAATAGTTTACAAATGAGTGGATTAGTGATTTTGTTCTTTAAATCTACTTCGGTGAGGAAAAAAGTCATTTATTTTGTGATATTTTGGTGATAGCGAAGGTTCTGGTGCTGTCTGTTAGAGCTGACTCACACGTCAGTGATAGAGGCACGAAATAGTGCGGCGGCGTTTTCAGTTGGTTTCTGCCAAAAATACCACCATTATGCTTGAAATGCGGTCTCTTCGAAACCTTCGAATATCTAATAATATCTACTAATCCTGATTTCGCATAAAAATTTTGCGCACCAAGACCTCGAGTACGGCTCATTTACTTTGAATTCGACAGACTGTTTCACAAAGTATGCGAATTCCAGTTTGAATTTACTAAATTTCCTTCGAATTAAAATTGGCTTGTACTTTCGGACAAGATCGCTTACGCATGAGTCAGGTCTTAATTTGTGGGTTTCTGTTAGTTCACTTTCATGAGTACTTGCAAACTGTGTGTTATACACAGGGTATTCATTCATTCATTTTTTGAACCGCTTAATCCTATTTAGGGTCGCGGGGAGGCTGGCGCCCATCTCAGCCGACTCTGGGTGAGGGGAGAGCACACCCTGGACAGCTCGCCAGGCCATCGCAGGGCAGAAACACGCTGAGGGCAACGCAGCCTACTCTTGACGAAAATCAGCAGTGGTACCCCCATGGGCAGGGTAGTGCTGTCTCAAATTAAACAGGGCAATTTGTACACTTCCCGAAAATTATACCTGCAACATTTTACCATGATTGTTGCATCACTTGCCAAAACATCTGTCGGCTTTGTTTACCACTAATTTTTTCCTCCACCCGTTTTATTCAAAATTTGCTCAAAGTCAATTCCCACCTCCAGTCATCTCTCAAGCATACAGAAGCTACCAACCACATGCTTCCTCTAAGGCACATTTTATTTTTAGAACTGTAGTTCATGCAATATCAGGGGCAGATGCCCATGTTTGGCTAGTGTCACTTTGATTGACAGAGAGAGAGAGAGAGAGCCTATCTCATCCCTCCCTACCTGACAGATGGCTGTGGCATCATCGGAATTTGAACTCACGATCTCCAGATGATCGGGCAAACGATCATAGTATCCGTGGGAGATATTTTATGCAACATCAAAATTACATCACCATCAGCGCCAGTGACATGCCTCTGACCAACTGCAGGAATATAGCCAAGATGGCAGCCATCGTGGATGAGAAGTGTAAAACCGTAGCTCGCTCAACTTTGGGACCATTTTGAGTGCACCACCCAGGTACTCATAGAGCACTGCATGTTGATTTACTTGTCAGTATGAACACACTTGTGTATTCAAAATAGCAAGTCTAAGTATGGAAGTATGCAAAGTGAAATACACCGTGGGCGGTTTGCGTCAGTTTGTGTTGTGGGGCAGTAGCTTGCTTCAGCTTTAGGATGCCCGTGTTCAGGTTACTGTCTCTACATGTTCCTCTGTTGGCTTTTCATGCCAGTGGGTGGACTATTGCTAAACTGCTGCTGGATGTGATGTGTGTGCGTGGGGCCAGGTGATTAATTGGCAGATTGTATTCCTGCTTCATTCCTGTCACACCAGTAATCCTGACCAGAGTAAAGTATGAATGCTAATGAATTAACAAATGCATTTGCTTTTGTTCTCCAAAATTCCTGGCATAACGAAGTGCAAGACCTGCCAGAGCACAGGTTCCCAGCACTGGTCATGAAGGTCTGTGCTGCTCATTTTATCGTTTTATCTGCTCTAATATCCCGACTTCATCTCAGGAAGGGCTGTGAATTAGCTGGATCAGATGTCCTGGGAGTAGAAAGAGCAGTAACATGTTGAGCAACAGGTTCTCCAGGACCTAGGTTTGGAAAAAAGAAATTAAGTTTTAAAACTAGCACTGCCATAGTGCAGAAGGTGGTTCCTTCTACATCCAAGCAACTAGGGGGCAGTATACAGCTCCCTAAGAACAAGGTTATATTAGAGGTTTAATTATCACTTGCTCACTTGTATCACTTAATCCTACTAGGGTCGCGGGGAGGCGACGGCAGTATACACTGAAAAGACCACTGCAGTGCCTACACTCACAGCTAGGAGTAATTTGGAACAACCAATTAGCCTAAAGTGCATATCTTTGGACTGTGGGAGAAAACCGGAGTACCAGGAGAAAACCTGTGCAAGCCCAGGGAGAACATGCAAACTCCACACAGAAACGCCCTTGCCGGGCCTGCAACTTGAAGCAGGACCTTCTCGCTGTGAGGCAGACATGCTAACCACTACGCCACAGGTTTAATAGGCGTTTAATGGGGGTTTTAAGGTTTAATAATAATAAATATAATAAAAAAATGGAAATTGTATTGTGGCTTATTAACATCCAAAGACCTGGTAAACGTTAACACTGTTTAATCTGGTCAAGTTAGAGGAAGGTTTTGTCCTGTCTTTCTAAAACATACTAATATTGGGATTAGTTAAGATAAATTCCACCCAGGTGTGAATGTTTGTGTGTGTGAACATGTGCATGGAGCACGTATACCCTCCTCTCCCTGAGTGAGTGTTCCCAGGATCAGCACTGGATCTATTACGGATCCACCCACAGTCCTGACCAGGATCAAGCACTTCTTGTAGTACAGTTAGCCTTTCATCATGACCTGAATACGTTGTAGGGTTGCACAGTGAAGGCCCTGGGTTTGAGTCCTAGGCTCATCGAGGGCGTTTCTGTGTGAAGTTTGCATGTTCTCCCGTACTTGCGTGGGTTTCCTCTGGGTACTTCGGTTTCCTCCCACAGTCCAAAGACATGCACGTTAGGCTAATTGGCTGTTCCAAATTGTCCCTAGGTGTGAGTGAGAATTGTTGTGTATGTGTCTGTGGGTGCGTGTTGTCCGTGCGACGGTCTGGCAAGCTGTTTAGGGTGAACTCCGGCTTTGCCCAGTGTCGGCTGAGATAGGGTCCAGCCTACCCATGGCCCTGATCAGAGTTTCCTTCCACAGTCCAAAGACATGCACATTAAGCTAATTTACTGTTCCAGATTGCGCCTAGGTGTGAGTGTGCATGGTTGTGTGTGTGTTGCCCTGTGATGGTTTGACGAGTTGTTCAGGATGTACCCCGCCTTCTCTCGGTGTTGGTTGAGATAGGCACCATGCAGCCTCCCTGTGACCACAGTCGGATTAAGCGGTTTGGCAAGTGAAATGGGAGTAAGTGAGTGAGTGGATTATTAACTAAAATTTTAAAATAAAAGTTTTATCCTCATTTCAACCATCCGATAACAATGAGTGGGTTTTAATAATCAAGAGTAAAAGATCACTTTCCTTTAAGGAAAAGAGACGAGTCAGGAAATGGCGGCATGATGTGGAAATAAATGGCACTGACCAGTAGAGGGCAGCAAATCTACAAACTTCCTGGCAGGAGTCTCCTAGAATTCCTCCCAGAGCACAAGGACAGTCAAAATTATTATTATTATTATTATTATTATTATTATTATTATTATTATTATTACAATGATTTATAGTCAATGTGAATTTTAGGTTTGATGTTTCATGTCATAAACTATACTTCAGCCCTCGAGTCTGAATCAAAAAAAGAAAAAGAAAACAAAACTGAGGGGATTTGGTCAGGGATTTGCTGCAAAAAAAAATTGCAGCAAGTGCAATAGTCAAAAAAAAAAATCATTCATCTAAAGCTGGTTGTACCCGAGAATATTATTTCTTATCAAACAATCATTAAATCAAATTTAACCAAATATTCATTTCTTACTATATTTCACTCATGATAGTAATTTTTGCTGTACAGCAATTTTTTTGTATTTATTTATGGGGTTTTTTTTGTTTGTTTGTTTTTTCTGAGTATACATAAGACTTGTACACTACTGTATAATACTTTGTAAAGGTGCATTTCAGGATTTTTTTTTTTTTAAATAGATGTTAATTTTATGGCTACTGCAATATCGAATTTAAAAAAGGGGGAAAGTTCTGCATTTTTGCATATTAGATTTCCAAACAGAAAAAAAAGTTCTGTTCCAGGAAAATGTTTGTATGTCAGTAATAAAAGCAGCGTTACATAACAAACTGAAACATAATGAACACTGCTGGATTTTGCACGAGGAAAAAAAGCAAGTGCGACACTCAGAGTCTACAGACAATCTGTGGCAGATTATCCAAGATGCTCAGTAAAACTTGGAAGCTAATTTAGTTACGAAAGTACATAAATTGTACCTGAGGCCTTATTTAAGCAAATAATATTAAAGAATTAGATTATTACTGTATTATTGCACATTATGTATATATATATATATATATATATATATATATATATATATATATATGTCTGTGTGTGTGTGTGTGTGTGTGTTTGTGTTTCCGCCATCCAGCATAACAGAGATAAAGCATACAGTTATGATGGATCACATCCCCCAAAACACACACACTCTCATACACCCCTTTTATAAAAAGTAAGATTTAGATGCGTAGTATCAGTAGGATCTGTTCTCTCCCCAGGCCTTTATTCAGATGTGCGTTGCACTGAAGACGCCGCTGTATTTGGTAAGTATTCCAACGGTCGACCCGTCAGGGAGGTCAAACCAATCCATCAACTCGAGCCCTTCTACTCATTAAAGATTTAGGTCCATTATTGCAAAAGATGGAAATTGCATGAGCCATTTACAAGGAGTCATGTACATACTGTAGCAATCTTTGTTACATCATAGATGTGTATTTTGGGAAGTGTGTGTGATTGGGATGTATGGTGTGAAGCGGCACGTGGCGATGCCTATGGTCTCTCTAAATCGGGGTGCCTCAGGGTTCCACTTTTGACCTCTCGCTGCATCTTGCTCTCTTTTGCTGTCCCACAGGACCACACAGTCTCATGGGACTCTGAAATGACAGCAGGATGGGGGAAGGCACGTGTCTGTAAGTGCAATGCATTTTAGACAGTCACCGTCTGCCCAACCCCAACCCCCTTTCAGTCATGTCCAATCAGAGTCTCCAGATGTACCATCACAAAGACACAAGATTTAGGTGTTGTTTTTTTTTAATTATTATTATGAAAAACACCAGGCTCTACCTGTTAACGTAACACACACACACACACACACACACACACACACAGTTGCATTTATGTGTAATCTGTGTATTCAGGTTTCATATTTATTGATTTATAGATACACACACATACAGTGATATACAAAATTACCTTTTGTAAATATAATGCCAAAATTTATTTATTTATTTGTTTGTTTGTTTGTTTGTTTGTTTATTTATTTATTATTTTGTGAATGCATAGATGGGTATATAGATGGTTATGTGTAGCAATACAGGCATATTAAATTTAGGTGCACATTGAATATATGCATGTTGTGTGTGTGTGTGTGTGTGTGTGTGTGTGTGTGTGTGTGTGTGTGTGTGTGTGTGTGTGTGTGTGTGTGTGTGAATTTCTCTACTGTTGTTTGTGTCTGCTAATTTGAAATTACCAATGTAAAAAAAAAAGAAATAAAGAAAACAATGTCATGTACATAAAATACATCATATATTTTGTACACACATGTATGTGAGTGTATATGTATACTGATTCCTAGCCTACATTCTGCTGATTACTGACTACATTCAAAAGCCGAATGTACAATTTATGTAGTGTATATTTTATTTGTTTATTAATATATAATTATCACGTAGTTATACTACATTTTAAATACATTGCACTGCATTGTGTCAAGGTTGGGGGATCGAGGGCATATTTCAGTCAAGCGCCTCGTTTTATCAGACTGCTATAACAGGCACGTGTGCATGCTCAATGTCTGTCTATAGGCTACACTTAAATTTACATCATTATTATTATCTTGTATAAGTGTTTTGTCCTAATAATTATGTCCAAAAACATTTAGATGATTCCAAAGTATTTCTGATTAATATTATATTTATTCCTAGTAGCCTATAAGCTAGAAAAATAAAAGTTTGTATCTTTCAGAAGTCTTATGTTATAAGGTATAATTAAGAATTAAACACAATACTAATCACATTCCAATCCTGCTTTAGCATTATTCAAGTGCCATAGGATATTTCCTATATTTCTTATCCCCCAGATAAAGGAGCATGAGGAGGTTTATTTATTTATATATTATTTGTGTAATTAAATGGCGCATATAGTATTCAGGTTGGATTTGTATAACCTAATCTTACAATCAGCTGTGCTTATTATGCATGGTTTTATTGATTTGAAAGGACATCAGGGTGAATTATTGGTGGCTTAAAGTCGAGGGGGGATAATAAATAAATATTCATTATCAGAGAAGGACACTTCAAGGGATTCTTTTTTATTCTAATTGAGAAAGAAAGGGAATCAGTATTTGTGTATTGTGTGTTTTGCAATGGCAGTGAAACATGTCTGCTTTGATGCAGCTGCTAATGGCTGAACCAGATATTTTTATTGTTTCATATATTTTAATTTATTTATTTTTGATTTGCTTAAAAAGTTCAGGTTCACTGCGCATTTGTCCCGCGTTTCCTGCACTCGCACAGACTTGTAGGCACATTCTGCTGTAGCCCGTAGGCCCTGATGTCTGTAATAATGCATAGGATGGTTTAAACGAAAATTTAATCTCAAGTATAAAATCAGACGAGGATTTAGGAGAGTGAGTCTGTGCTTGGTTAAGTTAAACATATGGAACATCTCTGATTAACAATATTTAGAAATATTCATATGAAGTCGTATATAGTCTATAAACATATATATA
>JAQMYF010000023.1:45817138-45829759 GCA_030014195.1 Neosilurus mollespiculum
ACTTCCCACTTTTATTTACCAAAGACCCTGAGTAAGCAATTTTCCAGACATTTTCACAATCCGTCTACAGTAAATGATTTACACAAAGTACACTTTATCGTGTAAAACAAATATTGCATGATACTGCAGGTCATGGTTTATTATTTGACCTTTTAACTTCGGTTTTAATCTTCAGTCATGAGTTTAATGTTGCTAATAAATACTGTAAGTCTCATCTAACCAAAACAAATCTTTTTGCGAAAGATGCGTGTGGTTATATGCATGTAATGTAATGAAATAAAATCATTCAGTGAGTTCAGTTTTTTTTAAAGCAATTAATGTCAAAGTTATCAAAATGAGTGCAAGAACCTCAAAAGGTTTGCGAAGTATAGAGTAATTTAATTTCTTTAGTAAATTATGTTATATTTCTTTCTTTCTTTTCTTTTTTTGGGTGGTGGGGATGATTTTAAGCAGACTAAACAGTAAAGAAGGACAGGGAAAGTTTAAAAACGAGAAGGAGGAACAATCAATGAGCAGCAGATTGAATCATCAGGCAATGACAAGGATAGAATAAAAACATGTACAATATACTAATTTCACTGAGTCTGTGAATATACCAATTTCACTGTACAAGTTAGAATCCTTTACGTAAACCCTCCATCCTATATGCTCTACTTTCACAGGATGAGGCAATTTGCATCAGGATTGGCATTTTGGCAAGCATACACAATGACCTTGTTTGCAATCTTTTTGTTTTTTTTTTTGTTTTTTTTTGTCTTGAGGCCTCTAAATCTTGTGGTCAGATACATGTACAATGATGCAGTGCAGGTGATTTTACTTTTGTCACTGTGACCCATGTAGTTATTTCTGGTAGAAAGCTGGTAGGAAATAAATTGACTTTGTAAAGGCAAGTTGATGAAAGAGTCTTAAAACGGGCCTTAAACTCAGGACCTGATTTGTAGAATTAATACAAATAAATTCCAGGCAGTTGTGGTCGGGTACCCAGAATGCACCTGAACACAGGCTGTTTTCCCCAGAGATGAGTGAGTCTCATTTTTAAAGACACACCTGCACACATCACATGCAGTTCAGTCTGAAAACATTCGGTGGACTGTGCATATTTTACTTTAGAAAATTATAAATTAATAATCAACCCAACAATCAAAGTTATATTCCCCCTCTCCCAACTATTTATAAGCTAAAACATGATAATGACTATGGTACTAAGCTTTTATTATGTGCTGTTCATGATAATTGCTAGCAGTTTAGTTTAACGTAACATATTTTTTGCATCCTTGCACCTTGTTTAGTGCTGAGCGATGCATTGTGGGAATTTTGGTACCATGGCACTATTAGTGGACCATCTGTGCATTTTGCGCATGAAAGCTCCACCCACGTCGTAAATTCCTGCTCCGTCTGTCGAAGCAGCTCATTGTCACAGCATGGCGGAAGTTTCCGGGCCTCCACCCCCCCCTCCCTCGGGGGTGGGGGGTGAGGGGTGGGGTTGGGTGCACGAGCTCGGGTCTGATGGAGGCAGTACCTGCTGTTCTTTTTATGGCTAGTTATTACAGTCAGATTCTTGAGGACACATATGCTTTAGTTGAAGCTCAAGAACAGTAGTGGAGATTTGTTCACAGTGGTCACGGGCTTGGAAAAAGCACCAGAAAATATTGTTATACCTGAGGGGGGTAGACCAGACAACAAGCTTCTAGATGTGTTTGTTTATTTATTTATTTATTTTTGTCTAATTGGCTTTCCTCAGGATTATGTGCACAGGTTTGTGCAGTGAAATGCAATTTTTGAACTAGCATCATGGAAGGACAAATCACTTCCCCAGGAGTCTGGGACAAGCAGATCATATATCCTGGCTATCAGTTCTTTCATTCACAGTTTTTCAGCTGTTGATATTACCTGTGTGTGTTAACTCACTCATTAAGGAAACCTAGACAGAAAAAACTTGTTTCCTCACGGTTAGACATAGGGTTTCATACGTAATGAAGTGGGCCACCAGACCTGGAGTTTTGTGGATATGGTTGGGCTTCAAGCTATAGTCTATAGTGAGCAAAGCAAGCTGAAAATGTACATATCGATGTCTATACTGCGATCAAATGAATTTTTACCAAAAGCACAGGTTACTAAGTTGAGAACATTCATTATCATAAATGGATCATTCTCATAGAAATGCGTATTTTATGTCCCACTCTTTAAGTTGACAAAATATGGCCTAATAATGAAAGCACTGGCACAAAATCACTCATTTTCGCTCAAAAATGTCAGTGATAGCAGGCTGTATTCATTGATTAAATCTTCTAACTTTCCCACGTTTTCACTTTGTCATGCACTGAGATTACATATAACAACAGAGTTGATGTTCAAAAACTGTAGGCTTACAGTCGCAGTGATTTTAAGCAAGAAATTTACTTACGGTCTGACACGCTCAAATGTCTATGCTGGATAGTGGCAATTGCATGTAAAATTCATTCATTCATTTTCTGAACCGCTTATTCCTAATTAGGGTCGCGGGGAGGCTGGCGCCCATCTCAGCCGACTCTGAGCGAGGGCAGGGTACACCCTGGACAGCTCGCCAGGCCATCGCAGGGCCATCGGTGCATGTAAAATTAAAAACCTGAATTAGATTCGGACACCGAATATACTTTCGTGACAGAGTTGACATAGTTCTTGGGGACATAACTTCATATGCACGAAAAGCCAAAATTGATTCATTTTCCGTCTTTGTACATATATAGCTTAAATTGTCAACACATGAAGGAGCTTTTATATCAGAACAGAAATTGGGCAAATCCAATTTGACATCTTTTTAAAAATAATTGGGTATATAAAGAGTGGGACATAAAATATGCATTTCTGTGGGAATGACCCAAACATCCCTGGTTTTCACGACTTGTGAAAATTGAGTTTGTGCTGACACGAGTTCACAAGTTGTGATCACCATTGGGAAACACTGCCATGTTTTTAACAATTTGAGAAATGGGAAATACGATTTCACGAGTTCCGTATGAATGCAGCATATGTTTGGAAACACGTATGGCCGATGCGGCTGTAACACATATAAGATTCACTTGAAATGGTCATGGGGGTTATAAAGAAAGCGCTCATTATATTACTGATGTACTGCAGCACATTATAAATCATTCTTATCTTATATGCCCTACTAAAATGTATGGACTTGCACAGCATTGGATACAAGATACTGTCAGGCCACCAGCTTACTGAAAATGTGATGGCCCAAACAGTTCTCCTGTGATTTTTATTTTTTTATTTTAATTTTTAGTTTTTTTGGTGGCCCCACTTGAATATTTACTAAACCGCACCAGCGGCCAAGTGGTTATGTGAAGTCCTGCTTCCTGTTCAGTCATTTGAAATCGAGACCATTGTTTATAACACGATGCCCTTTGATACTGAGGTACATGCAAGCATTTCATATCCAGCCACCTGCTGTACCACATACAGTACCTGAAGCAATGAAGTAGAGTGGCTTTTTTTACTAGGTGTATTAATTAGCTTGAACAGGTGCTAGAAAATATTTTCAGACTGAGAAACCAAAACCTGTTACTTAACTAGCACAGCACACTTTCACCTGGCATTTAAACACCGATTGAGAATGTCACTGCTCACAACTGCAATGATGGCCAAAGACCCTCTGCCCTTTTGCCGAGAGTGTAAATGTAACGCTTCATCAGCAGAGAGAGGATCATCAGGGGAGGATAAAGACAAATACATAGTCACCCCTTGTCATGGATTTAAGTATTCGTTTATTTCCCATCCTCTGCTGATCAGTTGTGTTGGTTGCAGTGTTTTGGTTAATGGAAACTGCTTGTGCAACTCAAAGCATTCTGTCGATTCACTTCATGCATTGAATGAAAAGGTTACCTTGACTGTTTTGCTAAGACTTGGGTGCCTTAACGTGTCAACATCAACAGCATTTTGAATTAACTAAATGAGTGTTTCCGTATAAAGCTGAATTAAAACCTGTGATCGAAGTCTTTTACCATATATGGAAGTGGGCCTGATGTTATTATATTACCCATGTGCACTGTGTGATTTCTGCAGGACCTAGAAGAGTCCATGTAGGTACTTCACTCTGGTAAGCGCATGCTGCAGTCAACTGCGGCATGGTTTGATGACTTCAGCGCTCGTGCAAAGTTAAGGCGACTGATTTCCTGCATTTTTTGTCGTACGTCAGAGGGGATTGACTGAGGTTATGGGAGGAGGATTTAAAGGTTGTGTATTTGCGTCACATATGGAATAAGTGTTGTCTATCTGTCAAGAAATCCTTGTACAGTATTCCTGTGATACTCCATACGTTTATAGCTTACATAACATATGAAGGCTCAACCTAACAGTGCTGTATGATATATGTGGGTATATAAGGAAGTCCTGAAGGGTTAACATAAAGTAATCAAAGGACTATTGTAAGAAAACCATACGATTTTGACTTGCAGACCTGATCCATTTTCTCCTCTACAGACATATAACACATATTGTCTATGTTCACATATAACTTTCAAATCCACCTCAGCCAAACCTACATCAGTCCCTTCTGGTGTAACTCTGCTTAATTCGTATGAAATTAAAAATTAAATTGCAGGTTGTTTGTGAAAGGAGTTAAACTAGCTAAGAAGGTTAGGACTTTTCCACCCCTGAGCAGGTGCGCGTTGCGTAGACATTACCTTGTTTGTTTGCTTGTATTAGGATTAATGATCGAGCTGTATGGTCTTTTGTTTAAGATTAAATAGTTTAAGGCTTATTAGTCATTCGGTATAGATGTTTTGTTTGCATTTCTTTACTCAGCATGATTTTTTTAATTCATTATTATATATTGAAACAAGGGATGGACAATACCATTGGTTTTCTTTCCAATCCGGTATCAAGTAATACTAAGGCTTGTATAAAAAAAGAAAAAAGTCTTTGTGGTTCCTGTAGTGAAATTGGTAAATGCAGACATCACAAGTTGTACTTAAAAGCTTCAGCACTACGGTAGTATGAAAAAAGAAAGAATTAAAGATCAGACTTCTCTATTTTTGTTTTATTTTTAACAAAATTAGTTCTATAACACGGGTTCGGTTGGGTTCAAACGTTTACACCAGTATCCTTTTCAGGAAGTGTTCTTCAGGAGTTATTCTCCAAACACTGCTTTGTTTCCTTTCTTTCATTACCAGACTGCTGCCTTTCTATAAGCTATGTGGTGTGGAGTGAGGAGGTGGAAGGAAAAGTAGTTCCTATCCTAAACAACAACTAGAAATGATACTAACACTATAATAATAAATATAAATTCATATCTCTTCTAAGCCGCTTAATCCTTATTAGAGTCGCAGGGAGGTTGGCGCCCATCTCAGCCGACACTGGGCGAAGGCGGGGTACACCCTGAACAGCTTGCCAGGCCATCGCAGGGCAACACACACACAACCATTCACACTCACACCTAGGGGTGATTTGGAACCACCGATTAGCCTACTGTGCATGTTTTTGGACTGTGGGAGGAAACCGGAGTGCCTGGAGAAAACCCATGCAAGCACAGGGAGAACAGGCAAACTCCACACAGAAACGCCCCAAGCTCGGGAATCGAACCCAGGCCTTCTTGCTGTGAGGCGTACATGCTAACCACTGCGCCACCGTGACGCCCTATCATTATTATTATTATTAGTAGTAGTAGTAGTAGTAGTAGTATTACTATTATTATTGCAATAATTGTTTATATTAGTAATTATTTTATTAGTTTTTAATTGTGAGGATTGGAAGTAGGTCCGGCCAGCCTTACTGACATCCTATCAGAATAATGCTGCTGTCAGAAAAGAACATCTCCCTATGTTTACATGTGCAGAATTGTAATAGAGACTGAACAGGAAAGGGTTTCATTAAGCCTTCGATAAGCCTAAAGGTGAGAGGGGTCCATACAGCTTCAAAAGTCTTCTAAATAACATACCCTAAGTGGTGCAAATTAATTCAACACTATATACATACTCATCAGTGTATATTCCAGTAACTCCACTGCAGTAACTGACAAAACTAAATATAGTGTGTGTGTGTGTGTGTGTGTGTGTGTGTGTGTGTGTGTGTGTGTGTGTGTGTGTGTGTGTGTGTGAAGAATCCTGAATTTACAACTAAGCAAATGGATACACTTCTAAACAGTCTGAACAAAAAGACCTGCAGAAGCTTTCCGTACTGCAGGAGCAGTTTGATGCAGAACATGCTCCACCGGACATCGATTGTCTCATGGAGCGGATAGAAGAAATTGCTCGAGATGGCTAAGAGCTCGGCCTGCAATCTTCTCTCTCTATTGCTGTCTTCAGAGTCTCAAGGCTGAGGTTTAAAGTGCGCCAGCCTCTCTGCCACACTTATTTAGTCTGTACGTGTTCTATGCCTCGATGATGCTCCAGCGAACAATGGCGTCACCCAGAAACACAGACAAACTGTATAAACGCAGTAATGCCTAAGAAAGACCTGATCAGAAAATGAAGCTGCCTCTGTCCTCTTTGGTGTAGGATGTCTGTTCTCATCATTCAAGGGGTTAATAATTAATGCATGTAGCTTCATCTTGAACATGAACAAAGAAACTAAGTTTGTTTTTAAATTGTATATCAACAAATTCTGATGGTAATAAACAAAAAATAGCGTTTTAATTTCTGATACTGACACCCAGCATCACCAGCAAGGCATGTGTGTTTGGGGGAAGCCTTGACCTAATGATTAGATAAGTAATGTAACTAATCATTTAAAAATGTGCATTTAAAAATTTTTAAAGCAACATTTTTTTAAGTAGATGCTCAGAATTTATTATTTGATGCAAAATTTGCTTGACCCCCTGACTTTTTTTTCCCCCTCAGACTTTACATTTGGCAGTTCACCACCCTGTGTATTTGTAATAAGCAGTAAATAGGCTAGAAAAAGGCACATCTGCAACATTAAGTCTAACGTTAATAGCTTATTCTGGGGAAATTTTTAAGGTTGCCAACTAAGAGACTTTGTCACCATTACTCTTTGCCCCATATCTAGACTAGTAGATATCTTTCAATCAAATTTAACACAAGCAGTTATATGACATTTTGATAAGAAGCTAAACCAATACATAATATTTACTCTTCCATCTGTTTATCTTCACCATAGCTGAAATTAGCAGCAGTAAAATGTGTAACCATAACTGTTTTATGAGGGTTTGATGGAGTTGTAATGCAGGCACAAAGTTAAGCATCACTCTGGGAATATGCATCCATCACAGAACACCCCCCACCCCAATTTTTTTAATTATTTACAAATCAGGTTTTGACCAAATAGGATTTGTGTCCTTATTATCTAAATCAAAATATATGTTTCACAAAAATGATAGCAAAGTGTTTTTATTTTTCTTGCCTATATCATGCCCCTGTTCCCTGTTTCCCATTCGCCCGTGCAAATCCAGGTTGATGCCGCAGCTATCCGCGACCGGGAGTCCATGGGTGCTAACTGGCCAAGCTCTCAAGGAAGGGAGGAATAGCATACGCTCCCGTCTCTCACAGCGATCACCAGCCAATCCATGGGCGTCTGTGATCGCATTCGTACAAAAGGGGGCAGATAGCGCTTTCCCTTCGAGTGTGTTAGGCCGCCTCAAAATGCGCGTGCGCAGCAGTTCGTAAAGAGGCGGGTGGCAGCATCGCATGTCATAGAGGGGGCATGTGCATGCTTACGCCACTCCCTGGTTGGTGGTGGTCATATGTGATAGGGAGGCAACACTTAACAGGTGGGGACTGGTTACAACTAAAATTAGGGGAGAAAATACAGGGAAAAAGATCAAAGATCAGTCAAACTACAGCAGAGAGCGGTCCATTTGTCTATTGATGTACAACGATAATGATTGATCGGGTTGTTGAATAGTTATGCCATAATGGACCAGATCCACATCTAATCAGTTCAGTTAGTGTAGTCTGATCAAACCTGTCCTGAAGGTTTCTACGTGTATATATGCTCTATATTATTTTTGGAGCGTGAAAAACCATCACCATGTCAAACCATGTGAAAGCTTTTTTTATTCCACCACTCAAATTTTCTAGCATTATGTTCAATTCAACGCGTTTTGTGATTCTCAGTGCACACTTATATATAATTTAACCTAAACTCCATCACGGTTGGGAGTCCTATTAGATTCAGGTATGTCAGAAAGGCCCTGCCTCAGATAAGAGAGTATTTATTTTCGTCTCTGTGGCATACTCCAGTAAGGACAATACAAGGCCACCTCCTGTCAGTGTTCGTGGTTCATGAAGCTGTGTGTGTTTTGTGGAAGGGGGTAATTGAGTGTAAGACTCAGGCACATCAGAATTCTGCTGCAGTTCCTCCAGACCTGCAAGCCTCCATCTTGCCAGCAGTAGCTGAGGACGTTTGTGTTGGCGCGGTGGGGTGATTGGAGAGGGAGGGGGTACTCTCCATGGCAACCACAAAGGGTTGCCTGGATACGGGTGTGAACAGAACATGTGGTGTGTGGACTGAGCAGGCTCCGATGCTCTTTGCTTCATGGTGGAGATGATGTGAGTGACTGCAGCATCCTGGACTGAGTGTTTAGATCACTGCTACTTCATCCTGAGTAGGTTCGTCCTGTTGAAGTTCAGAGGAACATAAGAAGGATAATCAGAAGACTAGCACAGGCTTCCAGAGATGTCTTTATTGGTTGTTCCAATTACAATTGTTATTGCTACGATATCTAATGTTGGAATGAAAACAAAACACCGGTCGTCATAGATGTGTTGAGAGCCCATATTTTATAAGTTTGTCAAATCTTTGTGAATAGAATAAAGTGTTTGAATTTGCATTTCCCATTGTCACTGAGCTAGCATATAGCATGTGATGGTATGATGAATCGTGGCATGTTGGCGTACTGGTTAGCACATGCGCCTCAAAGCAAGAAGGTCCTGGGATGCAGGCTACCACAGCCCAGAGACATGCATATTAGGCTAATTGGCTGTTCCAAATAATTGCCCCTAGATGTGAGTGTGATTGGTTTTGTGTGTTTGTGTGTTGGCTGTGTGATGGACTGGCAGGCTGTTCAGGGTGTACCCTGCCTTTGCCCAGTGTTGGCTGAGATGGGCTGCAGACGGCTGAGATAGGCTGCAGCTTCCCCATAACCCCAGTAGGATTAAAGCGGTTCTGCAAATGAATGGTATGACGAAGCTAGGGGCTGGTGCCGCCATAGAACAATTCTGTAGTTATCTAGAGTAGCACTTGGTTAAAGGTGGGCAATTATATAGAGTACCTCATTTTATCAAGGGCACTGCATAGACATGTTAATTTTTTTTAGACTACACCCCAACCAGACCACTGGTGCACACTGTGATTAAGTGACACTTCTTGGATAAGTTATGTGTACGGTTTCTGTTATGAATGGCGAATCTGTAAATTGGTGAATTTGTTCGGTATTGGCTTGTGCATGTTGTCAGCTGTCGGTTGCAGATTTTAAGGATTCCAACCAATCAGAGTGCAGCCATATGCTCAGTGGATAGTTATAATCATCAGTGCATTGTGTACATTGATGACACATCATCCAAAGGACTGGGCGTGAGGCAAAACGCAGCTAGTTATTGTCTGCGTCTGGTTAATATTCTGAGTAGAGGGTTGAGGGGCTTGTTGTACTCTTCTTCTACCCCCTGATTGTCACCATTTATCTTTAGAGATTTGGTGGTTGTGTTTATCCAAATTCCCCAAGTTCCTCACCAATACCACTATCCTCTGCTATTTTAGTCCACCTCTTCCCAAACCCAGCAGTGCCAGAATGTTCCGGAAGATTCCAACAGACACACGGCGCTGTGCAGAATCTGGACAAGGTGAGCATAGCCAAATTTCCACCTGCGGTAGAGATCCAGCCAATGAGAGCGCAGCCATATGCCCACCTTATAGCGCTGCTAGTCCGCAGTGTGTTGGCATTTCTCACTGACTGTAGATTGACAACATGGCATGTGTTCAACACCAACATGGTGGACTCCAGGCGAAAAGATAGCCATGTGTAACAGTAGTCCAAGAGAACGCCGTCTTTTTTGTATTTTTAGAGCCATTCTGTCTTTGTAAATCCTTGGTAGCTGATTAAAAAATTGAGTCCTTTTGAGTCCGTTAGATCAGTGCATATTGCTTCAAAAAATAACTCCAATCCCAATTTGTTCCAGCTTAGCTTTCCTCTCCGAAATTAAAAAAAACGTGGGTAGATTTCATTGTTGTTTTCTGAAGTTTGTCCGGATAAAGAGAACTCCCGTTTTCAAATTGTGCCGTCCCCTCCTGCCGAATTCTTTTGTCGGGATCTCCCACCCTGTTTCTGTTTTCTTTCTCTCTCTCTCTCTCTCTCTCTCTGTCTCTCTTTCTTTCTGGGCATTGGCAGGGTTTGGTGGGGAGGTGTTGTGGTCTGGGTAAAGGCGTTGGCACCGACTCTAAGCTCATGGTGAAAGGAGACCGAATGGCATCGCCTGGACTGCCGCCAAAACTCCATGAGAGGAAAACAAAACCCAGTATGGAAGACAACGTGTGTGTAGAGAGTGAGCGAGAGAGAGCGAGAGAGAGGGGAATTATGGGAATGTGAAAGGAGGAGGAGGTTTAGGGTTAGCAATAGAGAGAGAGAGAGAGAGAGAGAAAGAGAGAGAATGCTTGCAAGATAAATAAAGCATAAGACAAAGGCATTATGGGAAAGCAAAGGACATGAAAAGAGATTGAGGCTACAGAAACTCTGAACTTAACATTGAGGATCAGATTAATATAAACGCACCATCATTGAGTTCTGACTGTTCACTTTCTGCCTAATCCCTTTCGCTCAATGGCAGGTAACAAGATAATCAGTGTTATTCACTTCACCTGTCAGTGGTCACAATATTTTTTAATGTTAAGGCTGATCGGTGTACATTTAAAAATTATGTTCTGGCGTCGAGGTGGATGTTGCTGAATACTTCTCGAGATGGAACGTCATGGGGACTATTCAGTTCGGTGACATTCAATATACTGCACCTGACCTGAACATAAAAAGCAAACTAAATGCAGATTTTTATAGTTTTATAGTTTATTTTTCATATAGGATAACCGTGACGAAACCGAAATGGGTCAGGTGAGCTGCGTGCACAGAGGATAAGCGCTGAGTGACAGCATGTTTATAAATTCATTCATAGTTTTAGTATATGCTACACAGAAACATAACAAAAACTAGGATTTTATGGTATATTTTATTTTTTCCATTTGAAAGCGTAATAATGACGACGCCATCTGCTCCAAGTGACCATGACAAACTGTCATTTTGAAATATTATCCAATCAGAATAATTAATTAATATATATTACATGGGAACAGTGGAATCTGATTGGTCCCCAGATAGGGGACCAATCAGATTCCACTGTTCCCATGTAATATATATTAATTACATTTAATGCTGTAATGCTTCGTTTCCATAAAGCAGCATCCAGTCATTGATTGCATTATGTTTTTCTGTTCTTGCAGAAATCTTATGTTTGCATTTTTGCATTTTGCAGTTTGCATTTTTCTCTTTACAGTAAGTTACTAAAACACAAACAACATGTCATCTTAAAGAGAACCCCAAAATCCGATAATGACCTTTAAAGTCAAGTTATGACTTTATTGTTGACTTTGAGAGTAACCTCCAGTATCAGTGTATAAAGTTTGTAAAAGAGATAATAGTAATATAATAATACTATCTTCATGTTGTTAATTAACATATGCTAAATTTTTCATTGGTAGGTTTAAATGATGGGGCGTTTCCCGCATGATTACCAGAGCTGGTGTTCTGCAGAATTATTTAAGACCATCTGAGAATACAACAGCACTGCAGTATGAATGGCTAAATTGATGATTGTAATGAATTGTTTTCTCAACTTTTCAGCCGATTTTAGGTCCAAAATTGCTTGTATAAATACTTTGTTACTTGAAATTATCAATCTTTCTTTTGCTGTACATTGCAAGCCTGTGTTCTTTTGATGTTATTTAAAATGAATGTGTTTTAATTTCTTTTAAAACAGTTTTTTTTTGTGCGTTATGTTACTAATAGACAACGAAACAAACAGTTTATGCGCTGGTGCACCAACCATTTAATTTTTATAAATACCAGTTTGTTGTTGCAATATTAGCATTTGTTATACACACCTACAGAAGCGTACAATACTGTATGCAAATGAGCATCGCGCAGACCAGAGTAAACTTATTGTGTTCTGCAATCTAAGAGGTTTATGAGAGGCGTGCTGATAATTCATGAGAGCAAGTGGTGTGTTTCAGAGACGAGTTCTTTCATTTTAGTCAAATGAATCCGGACAGACCTTTAACTGTAATTCATCACCAGTTCATCAGTTTGTTTTTAATTATTATAGCTTGTGACATTGTAATAGCAGTGATATTGTTCAGGTCATGATGCTCTTGTGTATGTGTGTGTGTGAGTGAGAGAGAGAGAGAGAGAGAGAGAGAGAGAGAGAGAGAGAGAGAGAGAGATGGATAGAGAAAGAGAGGTGGGGAGAGAGAGAGAGAGAGAGAAATCTAGGTATTTGTCATGTTGTGGGGACCTAAATCTGTATAAGAGTCACATTTGGGGACTTTGCCATCGTTATGGGACAAAACGCAAGTTCCCATAATGTAAATCACTACATTTTAAGGTAAGGACATGTTTTAAGGTTAGAGTTAGGG
>JAQMYF010000023.1:45862704-45877238 GCA_030014195.1 Neosilurus mollespiculum
ACACACACACACACACACACACACATACAACAATGGGAATTTAAAACATACATGCATTGAACAGACACACTTGTATAAGCACATTAGCAATTTATTGAAATACAAAAGATGTAGAAAGGATCAGATCACACAGGCATGAACTTGTATTTAACAACACACACACATAGATGGATAGATAGATGGATAGACAGACAGACAGACAGATAGATAGGCAGATAGACAGCTAGATGGATAGATAGGTGGATGGGTGGATCCCAAGAGAAACAGGAAAGTTAAATGGCATAAGCTGACACAGATAGTCATTGGGCATGATAAAATTATTTACAGAAGCTCGCTAGCAGATTTTTAATATTTGGATGCTTCTCTAGAGAGCACGTATCTGTTCACCTCTGGCCTTCCAATTACTGCCATTCAGGTGGGAATTAAATCGTATTTACGCCTGTTTCATACACAGACCTACAGATACACTGCCATGAGTCCGCAGCAGAGAATTTGTGTGTGTGTGTTTTATAAGTTTTTAGGAGTGGGTGATATTAATAAAACATCATTTATTAATGGAGAGTTCATGTGCACTCTCGCACCCTCTGTGTGTGTGTGTGTGTGTGTGTGTTGAGAAATGAGTTGTGTGAATTATTCAGCCTGTACAGGGCAGCTCTCATATATAATAACTGAAACCTTTGATGGAGGCTGAAAAAAGCCCTGCATGAACATGAAGCCCTGCATGAAGAGAGTGCGGTGGTGAAAGAAAGAGACTGCGGTGGTAGCGGCATGAAACATCACTACGTCAGTCATCGCTCAGCATATTTCTCGGAAGATACAGTACCTGTCTGTGGCACGTATGTGCAAAATGCACTTTTTAAATGAACAGTCGAACTGTTTTGTAGTGTTGTTACATGTTTTCAGTATTGATTTCAGTATTGGGTCACCCCTAGGGGGAGACACAACCAAAGCAAAACAACAACAAAAAAAAATGCTCAGAGGCTAATGCTATGGGATGCACTTTGTGAATTGAATAGAGATATAACTGATCAGGCTACGTTTCCATATCAACTGGATGTCGGTGCTGAAGGGATTCTTGTTTATGGATGATTGAATTAGTTTTGAGACAGGATGATACCTTCAGGTTTAGTAACACGGTGTCCTAGAACTCAGAAACACAGTGGTGCTGCCCATGATCCAAAAGCACACAGGTACACAGTGGGCCGTAGATTCACCAATCTCTCAAATTAAACATATGTTCATTGATTTAAAGCTCAAGTCAAAGAGGTCGGAAGCTGTTCTCCTCTTCCACTAGTGATGCACCAAAACAGTCTCTAAAAATGATTTCAATATTATTGAGTAGATTATTGGGTATTTTCCTGTGAACAGCTGCCAAATTGTGAGTGGAAGCACTTAATATCGGTTACTCCATTTTTGTAAAGATCATCGTGTTGTGTTAGGATGGCGCGGTTGGCGAATTGGCTGTTCCAAATTGCTCCTGAGTGTGAGTGAATAATTGCATGTGTTTTGCCTTGCGATGACCTGGTGAGCTGCGATGACCAGGCCCATTGTCGGCTGAGATAGGCTCAAGCCTCCCCGTGGCCCTGATAGTAAGATCAAGTGGAATGAGAAGCAGTGAAATCTGGGAGTTTTGATGAAAATTCGCATGACGTTTATATCCAGCATGTACTGACCGTATACACTAGTGATGGATAGACGTTATGGAATAAATTGTGCCTCAATACACTTTTCTGAGAGATGCATACATGCGCATATGTTTATTCAAGGTTGATATATATACCAAGGAGGTTGTATTTTTGTCAAAGCTTAGTTTGAATAATTGTCTGTTTGTTTAGTTCTTTGTTTATCAACTATGCAAAATTTTATGAAATTTTTTTGTTTTATTTATTTATTTATCTATCTATCTGTCTATTTTATTTTATTTTTATTTTATTTTATTTTATTTTTGAAGGGATGGAGTACAGCCCAAGTAACACTCCATTAGATTTTGGTGGGGATCCGGATCTGGGAATTGTTTTAAGGATTATTTACCATTTGAATTTAAAATCTGAATCTGATGACGTGGGATGTTGAAGTTTCAAGGGCTTATTGAGAAAAGAATTGTAAAAATAATATTTAGGAAAAATAAAAATAATAAAGGATATAAGCTGCCTTGGCTGAGGTTTGCGCTCTCTGAGTGCTTTTAGTTTTTGTAAACAGGCCATGATGTACAGGTTTTATTGAATGTCACAGATCAGAGACAGTCTCAGGTCCACAGACTGCTTTCGCAGCCTAGAAAAAATGGATTCCCAGCACACCCAGTGCAGGGATTTTCTATAATATCATGGAATTTTAAAAAGACATGATGGAAATCAGTGGTTTGCAGCATGTTATGTTGTTGCCAGTGTTTTCAATGCGGTGTATGTATTTATTTATTATTTATTTTTTATTTTTTGGATTATATCACTATCTTTAAGCAGTGAAAACTTTAAATATTGTACAGAAGATGGCGACAAATTAGTAAATAAAGCTTGCAAAATTTGATGGGGTTAAAATACCTTGGTTGGTTTTCATCTGCTCAGTTCAAAGTCAGCTCGTTTCTCTGTTTATTATAGGTCCAGGAATTTCAGCTTTTTTTTTTTTTTTTGTCACCTAAAGTCAGGGAAATGACAGGAAATGTGTCATGTTGCCCTTCCACCTGGCTATGAATCACTCTTACCTGATTTCAATCACACGTACACACACCCTATAAATACAGACACGGGGAATTTGCCAAACAGAAAGTATGGCTGAATGTATCCGTAACTGACAAGTCAAGACATTATATCTGTTTCTGATAACTGGTTTCTTATTCTGGATTTTGGATTTGTGTAGGTTTGCCTGTCTGCTCATCGCCTGACCCCCAGCCTGTATTTTTGACCACAGTTTTGCCTGACACTTTGTTCTTGTATGCCAGTTTTGTGAATAGAACCTTTTTAGCAGCGACCAACCAAAAAATTATTGCGACAAGATGGTTTTGTTGGCATGTGTTTAGAGGATGTGTACAATACTGTCTGATAACAATGTTAGTAACATTCATTCATTCATTTGCCGAACCGCTTAATCCTACTAGGGTCGTGTGGAAGCTGGAGCCTATGTCAGCTGACTCTGGGCAGGTGTACACCCTGAACAACTCACCAACATCACAGTGCCAACCCACACACAACCATTTACACTAACACCTAGGGAAAATTTGGAACAGCCACTTAGCCTAATACTAAAAATAGGTTTTCGGACTGTGGGAAGAAACCGGAGGACCTGGATGAAACCCAAGTAAGCACAGGAAGAACATGCAAACTCCAAATAGAAACACTCTCACTGAGCCCAGGACTCAAACCCAGGACCATCTTGCTGTGAGCTAGACAAATGAGGTGAACGAGGTATTATTTATTTTTTTAGAGAGGATCATGGATCATCACTTGATCTATTAAAATCCCTTTTTTTCTTCCTTTTGCTCCTGCAAAGAAAATATGCACTAATGATCAAAAAGAATACAATCCCTCTTTGTTGTGGTCCTTTTTTTTTAATCATTCTCGTCCTTTTCCTCCTGGTTGTTAGAAAGATGGATAGATAGATGGATGGATGTATCTATAGATAGAGTGAGAGTGTGTGTGTAATTTGCCAGTGATATGTCACACCATCAGAGGTGCGAACATTTGAACATTGATGAACAAATGAACATTTTTATTTAAATTATTTATAGTATAGTAATGCTATTTATTTTTCTCATCCTCGCAGCATGTCAGTGTTTTTCCTCTCGCCGCTGTCTTCATCCTGGTGTCTGTAAAGCTGCTTTGTGACAATGTCTCTTCTTAAAAGCGCTGCTCAAATAAAAAGGTTATTCAACTGAAAATATAGAGTGAAAACAAAATGTGTGTGTGTTTTCTAAGCTGGTTAGTATGGTGTGTTCAGTCGCCATGTCGAGCTCAACGAACTCAGGGTCGGACGGGAAGGTCAGTGACAATCCCTCAGGGTCAAACACAGAATCAGCCAGTCAGAGTACAGCGTTGTGCCTTCTGACGAGCAGAGATCCAGAAGGAGCTGGAGGCAGCATGGCCGCCATCCAGCACCGAAAGAGAAAAATGGAGAGAGGGAGAGAGAGCGAGAAAGAGGGAAAAAAATACAGGAATATAGAGTGAAAGTGAATGATTATAGAATTCTATTGTTATTGTTCTGTCTTTGCTGAAGGTCATCTGATGTGTGTGCGTGTGTGTGCAGGTATGGCTCAGTGGAATGATAGAGGTACACAATATCGCTCAGCTATCTACACATACAGTCCAGAACAGCAGGAGCAAGCCATGAAGAGTAAAGAGGCTTATCAGCAGGTATATACACACACACACACACACACACAAAAAGCATGTCTTCATTTTGCAGAGATGTTGAGAGACTATGATGTGACGGGCTAGTGTGGCTCAGTGGTTAATGCTCTGGGTTACTGATCAGAAGGTCAGGGGTTCAAGCCCCGGTACCACCAAGCTGTCATTGTTGGGCCTTTTTGCAAGACCCTTAACCCTTAATTCCTCAGTCGTATAAATGAGATAAAAAATATAAGTCACTCTGAAAAAATGACATAAATAAAATGTTGAGAGACTACATTAAAGTGTACCTGTGGTGAATTGCTGTTGCTAGCTGTTTAAAACAATCACGTATAACATCAGCGGTTCCTTCCAGCAACATAAGTCCATACCCGAATTTGAAGTGTGCGTGAGTGTTACAACTCTAGACATTCTCAGAGACATATTGCTTTCTGATTGGCTGTTCCAGCCTGGTAAAGACACTAACTTGTTGGATTGGCTGGGCTACGTCACTGACCCATGTAGCATAACGCATTATCGGCCAGTGCTGAGCTGCACAGACGACAAGTGCAGAAATCACAGAAAACATTTGGACAGTTGGTCAAACGTTAGCTGCATGAGCCATTTTGGATTTACCGTCATGCACATCTCTGGCAGCGTTCTCGTCCTCACAGACACTAAAACGTAACGTCTCATTGTCTCCACAAGAGACGTCAGCCCGCCGAACGTGTTGACGTCACTTCTGGGGAAACAACTGCTAGCCCCAACAGTTCAGCCCTCATTAGTAATCCATGGGATAAATTCATCATGTGACCATTACCCGATGTGTTAAGCGACATGCGTTAATGATCACCCATCCTTCTCTTCAGATGTGTGAGGATACTGCGTCTCTCTCCCCCCCCCCCCCCATTGCCACAGTGACCTGCTACTCCTGAGGTCGCATTCAGTGAGGCTTACATGCATTAATTTAGGTGGCGGGAGGAGGTTGCCACAGCAACGGCCATGCTTTGTGGCCTTGGCCTTGGGTGGAGCAAAGGTCAGAGGTCGTGCTTTCGGTTGGGGGGCAGCTGCAGTTGCACAGACCCAATCAGGTCAAAAACCTAATGTTACGGGTTGCTATCAACGGTCTCACACACACACATGAGCACATACACACAAATCATGTGACTCAGACTCCATGTCACACAGTTGATGTCCTTGTCATTGAATGGAAGAGAGACGAATATGGAATGAAAGGAAGTGGCCAATATCACTATGAAATATTAGATAGCTAAAACTGTTCAAAATATATACAATATTTATTTGTGTATTTATCTGCCTGAGACTTTTATGCAATGCAGCAGAGACTAGAATAAATGCTGCATGAATTTCCACCAATTACAAGAGGCCAAAACAAGAAGGACACAGTAGAAAGAAGAGGGCGTGTCTGCAAATGTAACCCAGAGCGTGTTATACTGAGCAGGAGTTAGCAAAACTACACATGATATAAACAAAGAAAGCATTAATAATAAATACTGTATATCAGAACTGTTTTTAAATGATCTTCACTTTTCTACCACTTAAGATATTTTATATTAGAATAAACCTGAGTGTTGGTCAGTCTATCTATCCATTCTTTTTTTTTTTTTTTTTTTTACAAATAAAATAGCATGATCTGATTGGTACACAATCTCTGAATAAATAACAATTATTCACTTCAGTCCAGGTGGATGTCACTGAATAGTAGTATTACTGTTGTGTAATTAATATAGTATCGTTTTTTTTAGTATACACTACACAGCAACATAAGAAAACCAATCTAAATAATTTTATTTTTTAATTTTTCATTGATTTAAGAGTCCTTACAAGTTTGCGGTAGTAGACAAAGTATATTATTTTTCGTTCAAGAGATTTCCTTGTTTCTGATTGATGGAAAGCCATCAAATAATTCTTGATATTGCATTATTGCTAATGGATAGCTGAATTATTGCATCGTTGCCATCAGATAAGTTGAATGATTACTGCACAACCGATATGTGCGACACAGTAACGTGATTGTCTACCTTGAAAATATTTTGAATATTTTATTCTTTGGCCTCATCAGGTACCAACTGCTTGACTAGATATTTTTCCATAACCTACTTTGTCTCCTTCAGTAATTGCTTAGTTTGTGGTGTGGAACCAATCAGATTGCACCATTCCTGAGTAGTGTATATTCGTTGACATTATTCACTTCAGGACAATTCTTGAATCACTGACAAATATCAAAAACTATACAATTTTGTTTTAGTTTACTTTTCTATGTTCCACTGTAGTATATACTAAAATAGTTATTCGCCTCAGGCTTAGTAGATACTGAAGTCCCCTCAGCATTCCAGCTTTGGGACTATTCAGAGAGATCCACTTTGCCTTTGGAGAATAATTATCATATATTAATCCGAGACAGCAAACATTAAGATAAGCTTTCTTTTATGAAAGGAATAAAACAAAAAAAAGGCTGTTATAGGAAAATAGTCAACATTATCAGTTATAAACCACTAGGGATGTGAATCTAACAACAACTCACGATTTAATTCGATTCCGATTTTTGGGGTGACGATTTGATTCAGAATCGATTCTTGATTCAAACTGATGTTTGATTCATAACCATTACAAACAAAGGGAGCCAATTTCACAAGTAACTACATTCTTCTATAAGCTAGGAACAAGTCTTCTATTAGAAAGAAAGAAATTATATTACTAGACAGCTGGTTTTGTAGATGTACTTATCCGCTTTGCTCGTTCACAGTTGGTTGGGAGTTTAGTGAAGTGATGGAGGTGCGTTGGTCAGGAGTTGGTCGCGCTGCTCCGGTTCTTTTAGCTCCGGGTGATGGCGTAAGATGTGGGCTCGGGGATGTGAAGTGTTCCTGAAATACTTGACTTTTATTTTGCACATGGCATGTCATGTCAAGCTCCTTCTTACCCGGAAAATCCGAAGTGCACCTAAACATTTGCCTTCAGCAAAGACGGCGCTGGCTGTAGGCTAAAAGCTAGTTCTGTACCTGCTACTTACTGTAACTATTCACAACAGAGGCCGTGTCTGGACAAACGGTACGTGCTGTGAGTAAGGTTGGAAATGTTCGAAAAAACGTGTTTTAAAAATCGATTTTTGAAAATTTGGATCAATTCAGAATGCTAATAAATAATAATCGCGATTCAGATGTGTATCTTTTTTTTTTTTTTTCCAGCAACCCTAATACACACACACACACACACACACACACACACACACACACACATATATATATATATATATATATTCAAGAAATAGTGATTATAGATATATATATTTTGGTTCACATTCTTTCCAAAGGGTTTTTTTTGAACAGCTACTGTGTTTATAACAAAACTTAGAATTTTGCCAATGGTAGTTTTTCTCTTGAGATAATAGCCTAATAGTGATTCATACACCCCATAAGGTGAGTGCTCTTTTATATTTTGATGGATTGAAAATAATTTCGGTCTTCTAGCTTAAATGCTTCGAGAACCAGTGACGGCAGTTTTCGGGGAGGGTTAACATTTTTGATCATTAAACTCTGTTTGACCTACCTCGCCTCGCAGTGAGATCTTTACATATCCTAGCCTTTTGTCCCAGCACACCCATGGCTCTTGAGATTTGCCTTTTACATGTTGAGATGGTGTCACTTTAGCTTTTTATCAAAGAGGTTGGTGATTCTTGTGAAATTCCATGATATAAAACCTGAACGTGGCCAGAATAGTGGTAATTACATCTATCCAAAGATTTGTAGGCTTTCAGTGATTTCATGTGTGTGAAGTTAACATGTCCAGAAAGTTCACATCAGCCACTTACTAACTTTCTTTGTTATTATAACAATGCTGGATGTGTCAGGAAGCTGCTCTCCATCGTCAACCAGTTTATCATGATACCTAACTTTACCCAAGTTCGTAATTTGTTTTGAGTTTGTTGGTTTTTGTGAGAGTCCACCATTATATTCATTTGACTTTTTGCCAACCAGTGACCGCATGTGTGGAAAACATGAATTAAATCAAAAACATTCAGCAGGGCTATATGTGATTGAGAAACTACAACAATGCTGCCCTCTGGTGTTATGTTCAAGGTACGACCCAAAGACCAACCAGTGGAGCAGTGATGTGGCTCCCACTAGCACGTGCAGGACCAGTGTTGGTGTTGCTGTGTTGGGAGGTTACTTGTACGCTGTCGGTGGACAGGATGGAGTCTCATGTCTTAACATCGTCGAAAGGTTGGTAATGCGACAGATTAGAAGATAAATGGATAAATATTTGTTTCAGGCTCAGATGTTTGGATGCTGCTGTATGTAGATTATATATGACTGCTCTATTTAGGATGCTGTGATATTTTAGTTATAATATTTGTTACATACAGTTCATTATCATGTTGCTTTTTTTTTTTTTGGTAAAGGTATGACCCTAAAGAAAATAAGTGGACACGGGTGGCATCCATGAGTACGCGGCGTTTGGGGGTGGCAGTAGCGGTTCTGGGAGGATTCCTTTATGCAGTGGGAGGCTCGGACGGTACCTCCCCTTTAAATACAGGTACGTGATTACTTAAAGCACAGATTTTATTATCCTCAGACTTTACTGATGTTCAGTTATTGGTGATATGTTTACTTGTTAATGTAGAAGTGAGAAGTTGTTCATTATAAATGTAGAATGGTTTGTGTAGTTGCATGTAATTAAGAGCATCTTTGTGAGGAATGTTAATATTTTCACCAGTGTATATAGAGAACTTCCTGATCTGAGACAGTTCTCTATTTAGCACATCTCTGACCAAGAAGTGAAGTCCGCTTAGTATTGAAGTTTTTTTTTTTGCATTTAATTTAATATATAAATAATAAATAAAATGTCCAGAAATGGTAAATATCTAAATAAATATGTGATGGAAAATGACTGTAATTACATTTCTCTAATTGTTCATTGCATTTAGAATTGTAAAAAGTGCTATACAAATAAAACTGAATTTAATGAATACCTCATCAAGGATCAGGGTCACACCTGATTTTAATATTCACTGACTGCTTTTACGATGCCTGGCCAAAGAAAATTGCCATTTGGCTTTAAATAAAAAGCAAATGTTCTTTGATTTGATAATTACTGCAGTTATTCATGTATTTCAGCTGCAAACAATTCTTTTAACTGATGCAGTGAGTACCTTCTCACTTCTTGAAAGACCATGTACACTAGAGACGATGGTGTTCCGCCATCTTGGTAAACAGATGGAAAATGTGTACTCTAGTGTTTGAAACAGAATTTTCCAAATTTTTTTACTCAAATAAAGCTAAATATTTGGCTTCAAATAGGGCATGACGGTATCAGAAATCACTTTAACTTCAGAAAAGCATTTGAACTTTGTTAGGTAATTTCCTGTATTGTGTATATATCGTGGGTGCCTATTGGATGCTAGGTATGACAACTATGTGACCTCTGCAAAAAGCTTTGCAGGTCTGTCTGACACCGGTACTTGTGCTGTCATTACAAACATTTACACAGTGAATAAAAATGGCGACTGGACCAGCCATACGAGGGCGGGCTAGAATTATACTTCAAAACCTTGAGTGTAACCCAGACTTTTGTCTTTCTGGAAATCAATCGTTTTGCATAATATAAGTTTTCCTATAGGTGTTCTATCCCTTTATGGCAGGCAAGCACTACTGTTAAATCCGTCAAAGGGTCAAATTATCAGAATTATTATTTTCTGAACCGCTTAGTCATACTATGTGAAGCTGGTACCTATCTCAGCCAACACTGGGTGAAGGCGGGGTTCACCCAGAACAGCTTGCCTGACCATCGCTGGGCAACGCACGCGCACAACCATTCATACTCACACCTAGGGGCAATGTGGAACAGTCAGTTAGCCTAATGTGCATGTCTTTGGACTGTGGGAGGAAACCAGAGTACCTGGAGGAAACCCACACAAGTACTAGGAGAACATGTAAACTCTACACAGTAACGCCCGAGCCTTGACCTTCTTGCTGTAAGGTGGACGTGCTAACCACTACGCCACCGAGCTGCCCAAATTGTTGGTATACACCAAGCTAATAAAACCACCTAAGTTTGCTGGTTTTACTGGTATTGGGTTGACAACTGTCCGACATTTCATTAAAACCAGGACAGATCGTGCTGAAGCATCAACTGCATACAGGAAATGTGGTTGGAGGGTGGTCAGAGATGACTTAGTCACAAAAAAAGTCCAGGAGTACTCAGTTATGTTTATTAGTGAAAGTAAGAGTGTTTTCTTACAGACAGTGCAACAAGAACTCTGTCTGGTCAAGAGAAAACCACTTTTAGTGAGAAGAATCAGAATAAAATACTTTTTTGGCAGTTTGCCAAATCCAACCCCAGCAGTGTCTGAGTAGTATTCAGTTACATGTACAGCCTTAAAATGCAGATGCTCATAGCGTCATTTTAAAAAAGTTCCAAAGACAACATAAAAAAAAATCAGGGCATGTTTTCTGCCATCTGCAGTGGAGAGGTATAACCCTCAGGAAAACCGCTGGCACACAGTGTCACCAATGGGCACGCGACGGAAACATCTGGGCTGCGCCGTCTACCAGGACATGATCTACTCCGTGGGAGGCCGAGACGACACCACAGAACTGAGCAGCGCTGAGAGATACAACCCAAGAACCAATCAGTGGTCTCCTGTGGTCGCCATGACATCCAGACGGAGCGGGGTAAGCACTTCTTCTTCAAGCTGAGGAGAATTTTCACCAGGGCTGATGTTGATTTGAGTGATGGGTGGTTTTATTGGTTTTTAGGTCGGTTTAGCTGTGGTGAATGGCCAGCTGATGGCTGTTGGTGGATTTGATGGCACTACTTACTTGAAGACTATAGAAGTCTACGATCCTGACGCTAACACATGGAGGTAATTAAGTACACAACAAATGAACCTTGGTGTATAATGTTTATTACTATTATTATTAAGCAAACAGTGACTCCTCTGTTCTGAATCTGTACTTTTTTTCCCACCTCCAGGCTTTACGGTGGAATGAACTACAGGAGATTAGGAGGGGGGGTCGGCGTCATTAAAATGACTCACTGTGAATCACATATATGGTAATGCCCTCCTCCACCCCCTCATAGATGCCTCACTATTGCTTGTGCCTCTCATTGAGACATTTACAAGGAGAGAAAAAAAAAAAAGACTCCATTATTTAAGACTACTGCTTTACATCTCAAGCCAATGAGATCATTATGGAAAGGATCTGCTGATCCCATGTGGAGCTGATCTGAACTGACTTGTACATCCAGGGCTTGGTTTCATCGCTGTTTTTATAGGACCTGAACATAGCTGAAGGCTAGCTTCCATACGAGCGAGCGAGAGAGAGAGGGAAAGAACTCAGACTCTTACTGCAGCGTACTTCCTGTCCCAGATACAGAAAAAAAAAAAAAAATCACGTGGATAGATGCTCTTCTCTTGAAGGATTTGTACTGCCTAGTGAGTGATTATTTCATTACTACTTTTTTCTTTGTGGGGGGAAAACGTGTCATGGTAAGCTGATGCTGCATGAGAAGGCGTCTCAGCCTCCTGCACATATGAACAGGAGCTCGTCTGAATGGTGTTTTAAATGTATGAACTGGATGCACTGTGATTTTTTTTTTTTTTTTTTTTTGAGTGTTAAAACTTTTGTTTTTTACTTTGCCCCATCAACCACGGATTTCTCAACACTTTTTTAAAATAGTGGTGCTTATGAAAAAAAGAATAAGGAATATGCCAGGCTTTCTGGAAGGAGCATGCAAAACATTTTTCAACAGCGGTTTCCACCATTTCAACACTATCACTTTTATTTTCTTGTTTACTTTAATATTATATGATGCATCAGTCTGTGCACTTTAATCCAAGACAGTAGTTTGGTTATTGCTCTGTTTTAAACACAGTGAGATGTCGACATTTAAAAGAATGTTGGTGGATTTATTACACGGTTACAGTGAGATGCTGCTTTTCCCCCCCCCAAGAGATAATAAAAAAATAAACAAATAAAATCATCGGCCTCCTGCCAAAACCCGCCTTTTTTTTTTTTTCTCCCAAGAAATTAGTACAATTAATGATCACACAGTGCCATGTGTGTGAATTTACCCTAAAACAGCTAGACGGAGCTTTTAAGTAGATGCAGAGAGTTAATAAGAATAATTTCATTCTGACAAAAAAAAAAAAAAAAAAGAGGAGGTTTTAGCAGGAGGCCGATGAAATGGTTCTGTGTTGACCTGTGCACTTTGCATCAAATGTTGATTCACTTAATAAAAAGGATTCATTTTTATCTGTTAATGCTCACATACAAGTGATAATAAATGTAAAAACAATTCTAAATACTGGTTAAAAAAGTTTTCTTGGGATCCTTTAGTGTAAATATTAATGTCTTATAGCAGAATATCAGTGTTAGATACATCATACTTCCAGCAGACATTGCTGCCAATTCCTATCCACACGTGAAGCCACCATCTCTCTGAACTGTCGCCCGAGCTGCACTAAATACTTCGGTTTTCAAAATGATTTGAGCTGTTTTAAAATATTTCATTTATTTAATATAAAACAGATGACAGTAACAGAGAGAAGTACACAATCACCATCAGACGTACAGGATCCAAACATTTCTAAAGTATTGCTCTGAAATGGATTTCACACAAATAGATTACAAGAAAATGGTCAGCTTCTGCTGGACATTATTTACTGTGTGGTAGAAAAAGAAATGTTATGTACATGAAAAAGAAAAAAATAAAAGCTAGGGATATATATATATACAGACTGTACACATTAATTTGGGCTTTTACAGATGAAATTTTATCAACATGGAACTGGGACAAGGAATCATTTTATAAACCTCCCCACTGACACCCTGACAGAACATTGTGTCTGGTCACTGGCTTTAAAAAAAAAAAAGAAAAAAAAAAAAAAAAAAAGGTACATTGAGATAATGATCATGTAAATAAATACAATTTTAAGATTTATGCTTGTGTACAAAAAACTGCTATACATGCATTCAGTCAAAGAAAGCACTATTCACCGATAAGAGGGACACAAAGGAATTAAATGGGGGTCCTGAGGAGAGCGCACTCTGTTAGCAGGGTCAGTAAGGTGCTGATGTAGTCACTGCTGCCGATCTGAAACAGAAAGATCATTTCTCACTCCCATGTCTCAATAATACACATGTACGAGATCTTTCATCACAGGATGAGCACATGGCTTTAGTAGTGGTGCTGCTGTGAAATATGAAAAGAGGAATTCTCATAGCACGTAACACACGTTACAACAGTGTAACAGCAGCACTGTAGTACAGTTTCAATATACTATAATACACAGGGATGGCACAATCCGATTGGTCGATTACCTCGGGATTAAAAATCAGCCCGATTGGATAATTGAATCAAAATGATGCCAGACACTCAGTTTGGCAAGGTCAAAATCAGGCTTTAAAATAATCAGGATTTAAAAATAGACCATAAAATTCATGTGTTCTCATTTAGTGTATCCAAGTGTATGAGAAGTGGTGGAGTGTATAAGTAGTAATGTGCATGCGCAGCGGTGGGGTGTACTCGTAGTAATGTCGTCTACAAAATTGTATTGAGTAGTGGAGGAGTGAGCACGAGGGAATGAGTACTAGTCAAGTGTATATGAGTAGTATAATGTATACAGGTATGAGTAGTGGAGGAGTGAACATGAGGGAATGAGTACTAGTATAGTGTATATAAGTAGTAGTGGAGTGTGAGTACTAGTATAGTGTATATAAGTAGTAGTGGAGTGTGAGTACTAGTATAGTGTATAGTATAATGAATATAGGTGTATGAGTAGTGGAGTGTACACGAGGGTATGAGTACTAGTATAGTGTATGAGTAGTGGTGGTGTGTATGAGGACTAGTATAGTGTATTTGAGTGTATGAGTAGTAGTATAATGTATACAGGTGTATGAGTAGTGGAGGAGTGTATAAGTAGTAATGTAGCAGTGTTCCAGCTTGGATGATTTATCATGGCGCAGCATCATATCTTTCACGTGATCCTTTTTCATGTGCCATGCCCTTTTTACACAACCTTGCAAAGATTTTTCTGCAATCGCCTGCGTTATTTTCCTCCTTTTTAACATCCAAAGGATTCGCCCATCTCTTTCCACTGAGGCCACTCAGATACTTATTCAGTCCCTTGTTATCTCAAGACTAGACTACTGCAACTCACTCCTGGCAGGTCTACCTTTGAGCACAATTCGACCT
>JAQMYF010000023.1:45890786-45907420 GCA_030014195.1 Neosilurus mollespiculum
TGCTCACCCCCCCCCCCCCCCCCCACTGCTGCACATTTTTCCTGCTGGTTCGAGCAACCTTTCACTTTCCCATTTCTCTCCCATTTCTCTCACAATTAGGCCATGGCTGCCCCTGCCTCACTTGAGCAAAACACACACACATTGTACGTGTCTATTCATATTTCTCAAATACAGGATTGATTTTTTTTTTTTTATGCACTTTCACCTTCATTAGGCTCGCAAATACTGTGTATTGTGTTACTGTACAGCTACACACACACACAGGTGGAGTCAAATCTAGAAAAAGCTTTTTTGTCGACCGCAGTCTGATTTCCCTCACTCTATTTTTTCTCTTTTCTTTCTTTTCTTTGTGTCAGTCTCTTCCTGACACCTGTGTGTAGGTGTGGACCACACTGCAGGTGCTCTCTCCCTCTCCCTCTCTCTCTCTCTCTCTCTCTCTCTCTTTCTCCCTCTCTCTCTCTCTGAGGTTATTTTTATATCACCGAGATATCAGATAGCTCATATTTCTCATTTGCCTGTGTCTGCTTGACTTGCATGTGTATATGCTGTGTAAGTTCAGGTTCAGTCTCGGAATATTCTTGCTGTTTTGCGCTCTCATGATTTTGTCTCACACAGATAAATAAGTTTTCCATTTCACGTAGATATTAAAGTTTACACGCTTCGAGTCTTTTTATAGTCTACTCTACAGTTTAATTTGTGACTTTGAACGAATGTTTCCGCTGGTTTTTCGTATTTTTGTTCTTTTTCACTGGGGTGGAAGCGCTCTGCATTTTTACTAATTTGGAAATATAATTATTACGCAATCAGGAAAGAGTTTAGGGTTTAGCATTAGCACTGCATCTGATCTCATCTAGTTTTTTTCCATTCACCACTAAGACAGAGCTGTAATGAAAACTGCCTTTGTCAAGTTCAAGTTCCAAAAACAAGTCAAACCCGAGTCCATAGAATTTAGAGTTTGAGTTAAGACCGAGTCCAAACTTGACAATAAGCACTGGGACAGTGCATTAGCCTCTGCTGTGTGGGCAGTGTGTACCTATTTGGGCAGGGAAATGTGTATAGGCCATTGTCAGTGACTGAGTGTCTGTGAATGGCCCATACCCCACCCCAAGTTTAATAAAATACGTAAGCGCATCAACAAGGTGTGTGACTTTCAAACTGGAAATTGCAAGTTGAAATCCAGGTTGATGCCACAGCCATCCGTGACCGGGAATCCATGGGAGCTAATTGGCCGAGCTCTCACGGGAGGGAGGGATGGCATACGTTCCCTGTCACTCACAGTGATCACCAGCCAATCACGGGCATCTGTTGGCTCATTTGTATGAGGGGGCGGATAGCGCTTTCCCTCCGAGTATGTTAGACCGCTCCCAAATATGCATACACAGCAGTTCGAAAAGATGCAGGTGGCAGCATTGCATGTCACAGAGGGAGTCGTGTGATAGGAAGACAATACTTGATGGGTGGGAATTCATTTTTTTAAGGTTTTGCATAATCTTACACATAAAATCCTGTAATAATATTTCAGAAACCCCTGGATCTTTCGTTTTGTTGTTTTGTTCTTGTCATGTATATTTGTCTGCTTGCTGATGTTAATTTTTTTCACCTACCTTTTGGTGCTTAGGCTCCCTATTATTAGCTTTGGATAGCTTCTCTGGGAGACCTGATTCACACATGAAACTCACAAACAGACACCTGTCATAACGTACACTTTATACTTCTTTGCTGTATGTGTATGTGTGTGTGAATAAATTCAAATTTAAATCTGGAAAATGACCCGGATCTACTCCAAAATGTAATGGATTCTTTCCAGGCTCAGGCTCCACCCCTCCACCAAGTTTGGTGAAAATTGGTTCAATAGTTTTTGTGTTATCCTGCTAAAAGGCAAAGAAACAAACAGAGCAAACGCTGATGAATACGTAAGCTCCCCCACCATGCGGTCGGAGGTAATGAGTTTTGGAAGGAACATGATTTGTTATTAATTATTCAATGTCCATGCTCATTCTAGTGGATTTTGATTGAAAACAACAATGCCCATTTTATGAACGAGCTCACTTATTAAATTTCTTTTAAGAAGGTTGAAGGGAAATGAAAATGTTTTTAAAGGCAGCCGGACTCATTCAAGACCAACAACCCTCAATATTTGGTGAAATCAACGGCCGAGACTGACTTGAGGACTGACCAGAATTGAGGACTACAGCTTTGAGGTAAGATGGTTGTTTCTTCCTTTGACCACTACACCCAGGCCCATGACCTTCTCAGTCCTCCGTTCTACACCAATAAAAACCCACTCGCTTGAAATGGAAAAGGTTTTTTTTTGTTGTTTGTTTGTTTTGGTTTGTATACTGTATTAATCGGGGCAGTGGTGGCCCGGTGGTAGGGTGCTGGATTACTGATCCCAAGGTTGGGGGTTCATTGCTGTCCCCTCCCAATGAACCTAACTGGGTTATCAAATGCAGGCCATGTCTCTCACTGTCTGTGGTGACAGGCATGTAAAAGAATCATTGCTGACTTTCATCAAGAGTAGCTGCATAGCCGTCAGCATGTTTCTGCCCTGCGATGGCCTGGCGAGCTGTCCAGGATGTACTCTGCCCTGAGTCGGCTGAGATGGGCGTCAGCCTCCCCGCCACCCTAATTAAGATTAAGTGGTTCAGAAAATGAATGAATGACTGTATTAATCCCAAAAGGAAAATTTAGCTTCTGCATTTAACCCATCCAAAGTGATCAAACACACACACACACACACACACACACACTCAGAGCAGTGGCACACATTGCGGCACCCAGAGAGCAGTTGTGAGTTAGGTGCCTTGCTAAAGGGCACTTCAGCCGTGATGGTAGAGGGTGGGAAGGTGCTGCTCACTTCCCCTGCCACCACACATTTTTCCTGCTGGTCCAGAAATAAAACTAGCGACCTTTTAGTCCCGAACCCGATTCTCTAATCAGTAGGCCACATCTACAGAGTAGTGAATGTTTCTAGATTAGACATCAGCTTGTGATTGAAACGGTACCAGTTTGTGTCTCCAATCAGTTTTCTGCAAGACACTATTGTCAATATTGTTATATTGTTGCCATCGTTGTTGTTGCCGTGAAACCCATACAGTGACAGGTTTATCAAAGTGGGACGTTTTGGTGGATCCAGAAATAATACAGAAAATTAATTAATCATCACATTTTTTTTAAATCAATAAAACTAGTAACTAGCTAGAAACACTTATTTACCCAAGAGTACATTTCAGCTATTTAAAGCAGTGGTGTTTGCTTCCATCCCAGATGTGTACGATAGAAATCCAGAAAGGTTCTATATTTCTTTATTTAATTTTTTTTTTTTTGGCACGTCCTGAAAAAAAACATTTTGTTAATCAGAAGTGGACACGAGTACGTTGTTGGTACTCTTGTTATTACCTAGTCACATCGTAAATAATGGCAACACTGCACAGCCTTCAGAAGACTCCTACTTTTACACGAATGGAAAAATAGATCCAGGTCCCCATCCAAGGTACAGATAGTTCTACCAGGGAACAGAATTAAATTAGGATTCATAACATAACGGAAAAAACCAAAAACCCTTAACTTCGCCAAAATGGATGTGTTTTTAATTGTTGGGCTCTTCCACCCAAGCCTACTGGCTCATCAAGCCGGAGCTTATTCCCGGTTTCCATCGCGTAAAGCAACCTCAACTCCTCCTGGATGGGACACTAGTCCATCGCAGGTTACCTTCCCAGTATTTTTACTGGTACCCATTTATACTGCTGGGTGGACAGAGGCACACCTGTGGTTAAGACCTTGCCCAGAGGTCTAACAGGGATTAGAACCTACAACCTCTCGATCATGAGTCCATCCACTAACCACTACACCACCGGCCCCTCATGTTTTTGTTTTTTGTTTTTTTTAAATCAAAATGGGTTTATTTTGTTTGTTTGCTTGTCTGTTGTTTAGTACCTTCCTGTCCACATTTTTTCACAGATCAATCTGAAATTTTTAGGATGGGTAGGTAATTAGCCAAGGATGTTCCCATTAAATTTTGGTAAGAATCCACACACTTACAAATGTCACAAAAATATTAAAATATAAAAAAAAACCCTCTTTTTAATGGGTAAAATTTTACTTTACTTAATTCTACTTGTTTTATGGCTTGGAGGAGGTTTGCGCTCTCTGAGTGCTCTTGTATATCTTGTTACCTGATATAAAATATAAGTTTTCACAGTTGGTACCATAGTATATTTAAGCCAATGTCCTGCAAAATAAAAATAAATTCATTAATAAATTACTATTTATATCATGCATTTACTGATTCCGTGTGCGGTTTGTGGCCAAAGATAGATTGCATTGTCTGACTCTTTCTTTCACTGTTTCCCTCCTCCCTTCTTCCTAACTGCTCTCTTTATAATTTCTTTTTTACTCTCTCTCCTTCTTTATCCCTATTGCGCTCTCTCGCTCTATAATGGTATTAGTGACTGGGCGTCACAGTGTGAAGGCAGTGAGTGTGACAGAGCCAAACTGTCCAGGTGCAAGTGTCTCTCCCATCGCTACACACACACACACACAACACACAACTCACACACTGACGCATGCGGCACGGGATGAAGACAGTCAGCAGTTATTTCTGTGTTTCCTGTCTCTCTGTCACAGGTGCAGGAGAGAGAGAGAGAGAGAGCGTTACACACATGTAGTGCAACCGGACACGATGACACACTCCCGCTTACCCAAGCAGAGGAGTGAGTGTGTGTGTGTGAGAAAGATTAAAAAAGGGAGGGGTGGTGCTGACTCCATTAAAGTGGAGGTCAAATGGCCCTAAAAGGAAACACAGAAGAGAGAAAGAGAGACAGAGAAGAAGGGAGGTGAAGAGACCAACTGGTGCTACCCACCGCCCACAGTTCGCAGATGTGCTGTCCAGAAAACAGTAGCTTCAGTGGGCAACACAGAGAAAGCTGTGTGTGTGTGTGTGTGTGTGTGTGTGTGTGTGTGTGTGTGTGTGTGTGTTAAAGCACACACTCTTAACTACCAGCATAATATGAGTAATCATGACAATGTACACGTTCACATTTAAATCTATTTTATTAGTGTAATTGTCCTCCTTTGTTTATTGGTAGGTGGCAAGTGGCGCTGTGGTTAGCACGTCCGTTTCTGTGTGGAGTTTGCATGTTCTCCACGTACTTGATAGGGTTTCCTCCGGATACTCCGGTTTCCTCCCACAGTCCAAAAACCTGCACAGTAGGCTAACTGGCTGTTCCAAATCTGGAATAGTTGTATGGGTGTTGGCCCTGCAATGGCCTGGCGAGCTGTTCAGGGTGTACCCCGGCCTCGCCCTGAGATGGGCACCAGTCTCCCGCGACCCTAATAGGACTAAACAGCTTAGAAAAAGACTGAATGAATGTGTATTGATAGACGTATCTGACCATCATATGCACACCTAACTGCTGCGTTTTTCCACCAGACAGTGTAGCACATCATGCTAAGGGTACCGAAGCTAATCCAGATCTCCGCACACCCTTGTATGTTACACAGTCCATTTCTTACCAACAGCTGCATGTTCAGTTCATGCAATACCTAACCTCACAGGAAATCAAAAGGTCTGGAACACACGAAGAAGGGGGAAAACAGTGAGTTGTTTTAGTATTTGTTAGATTATGATCTAAAGAGAAGTGCTGATTTGAATGGCTGGTTTTCAGCTGTGTTACTGTTAAATGACTCCATGCGACATCCATCCATCTTTTTTCTGTACCGCTATAACCGTACCATCAGAGTCATGAGGGAAGGTGGAGCCAGTTCTTTTTTTTTAACACCATACATCATATGGTTTGTTTTTACAGTTTTGAAGTCCGACAGTGGTCGCACAGACACCATCTCAGGGGTTATATGTCCTAAATTATGGCATCTTTTCAAAACCTTGAAAAACACCAAGGCCTGTTTGCAGAGTTTTGTTCATATTTTTGCAATGGAATCTTCTATCCAATATATTCATTCAAATATTTTGAGTTTGCGAGATGGATAACTAAAAATTGCTGCATTGTCCTTTCTTTTCATAAACTTTTCAGAACATACCTAATTCCTTCTTCTTGTAAAGAGCCTAATCACTGGCTGATGAACAAATGAACCAAACCAGTTGAAGTAAAGCCTTGACCTTGATGGTTTTTACTCTGAATCTTGACTTGGTCTCACTTTCATTTGGATTTGACTTTGAATTTGACCCCTTAAAACACTGGACTTGTATTGGACTTGACAATGGTGGTGTTGACTAAAGCCCTACATTTACCCTACATTTCCCTACATAGGCATTGTTTTGTACATACAGTACCTTAATATTTGTATATTATGTACAGTAGCTTAGTAACTATACCTTACTGTAACCAAACTTATCTCAGAGAGTACTCAAATGTATGATCACTTCCACATTCGCCTTTTGGAAGGGCGAGGGGGGACCGATCCGTGTTTATGTAGACCAGAGTGACCCAGTGTTCTATTCAAGTCAAACCCAGTGCTCTAAACAAGCCAAAACATTGGCCATTATTTCCCTCTGGGAAGGTTAATGGCTATTTGGAGGAATTTACAACACATTCCCAGGTACCTATAGTCTCCTTGAGACCAGAATGATAGTAGACAGTGATCATTGGTACCGATCGGTGAACTGTTTTGGGAAAAACAGACTTTGTTTAAGGACATGCAGCTATATTGCTTCTTAAATTCCTTAACAAAATGTAGTTTGTTGCTCTATCCTCGTAGTATAGTCTAAGATCTTTGCTTATCTTCGATGGAGAAAGAATTGTTTATTGCAAATAATAATAAAATAATAATTTAAATTTCTTATTGAACCCTGGATATTATAAAATAGTTCTTATCACTGTTTTATAAAAGTAATAATCCACATAACGGGGGTGTTTTGATGTTTTTATCATGAAATGCGTCGAAACAGTAAACGCAGATAATGTTTTAAATCAAAACGTTCTTGTAAAGAGTGTGAGGATTGTTGGTGAATCCTCGCTGGTACCTTGGTGTGCTTTACTCTCTGCACCTTTGGTCTATTTCTTTTTCTTTTTTTTTTAAGTGATATCAAAGTGGAACACCCTGCCGCCAAGAGAACAATACAACCAGATATCAGCACAATGAGATGTTGTTTTGATGTGTGGTTACACAAGATTGAGTCGCAAATCTCATGAAAAACACACAGACTTTTGCAGCGGGCTGCATGGTGCAGGCTGCAGAGGTGCGTGGGCGAACTGCACTGTGTGGGACGTATGTGTGTGTGTGTGTGTGTGTGTGTATTAGTGTTTATCTTCGTGTATGTGGGATATGTGTTTGTGTGTGGGACTGGTCGGTTTGGGTACATTGTGCACAGACTGCACCTCTCTAAAAGAAAATCATCGTTAGCTTGAGGTGCCTACAGTTAAAACACTCACACGGACTAACGCAGACTCTGTTTCTTCAGTCCAAAAGTCCGAGCCTACCACCAAGGACTAGTTTCAGTTTATCAGTTAACACATATTAGGCAATGTTTATGTTTACAGTCTCATTTATGTTAAATTGTTGAGTAATTCTTTTGTGAAAATGAACTCTGTCTTAAGTTCTTATAAACACATGATTGCATTTATTTCTGGGTTGCACCCTAAATATACACTGCCAAAAAGAAAGTTGCACACACTTATATTTTCATGTAGTGCATATAGTCATGATCACAGCAAGTTAATCTCCAAGGCATTGTTGCTCCAGTTGGTCAGGTCGAGGCTCAGCAACATTAATGTGGAAATAAAATGAAGTCAGGTGATTTGCTGAATGTACTGAATGAGCAGGTTATCACATCAATTGACTTCCCGATGGTGCGGATCTAAAATGGGGACTCAAATAATGAAAGAGTGGATCCGGGAGCATGAGGAATCATGGTGGTTAGCACTTCATTGCACTTCATTGTGGAGTTTGCATGTTTCCCCCATGCATGCATGGGTTTCCTACAGTTTCTTGTCTTGTTTCTTGGTTAAGTGTGTTGCCGTATGATGGTCTGGCAAGCTCATCAGAATGTACCCTGCCTTCACTCAGTGTTCTCTGAGATGGGTTCCAGCCTCCCCGCATCCCTTATAGCAGGATTAAATAGGATTAATTATGATTCGTGGGTGAGTGTGAGTGGTATGTTTGTGGGGGCACGGTGGTGAAGCAGTTAGTCTCACGCCAAGAAGGTAATGGGTTCAAGCTCGGTGCTTGGCGGAGGCATTTCTATGTGGAGTTTGCATGTTTTCTCTGTGCTTGTGTGGGTTTTCTGGTTTTCTCCCACAGTCCAAGACATGCACTTTAGGCTAATTGGCTGTTTCAGATTGCCCCTGAATGTAACTGTGAATGGTTGTGTGTCCATGTTGCCCTGATGATAGAGTGAGCTGGTCAGGATGTACCCTACCTTTGCCCAAAGTGGGCTTGGACAGGCTCCAGCCTTCTTGCGACCCTAATAAAAGATAATGAACAAATGAATGACTGAATGAATAAATGAATCATATGTTTGCAGTTTATTAAAATTATGTATATGTAATATAAATTGTGTGTAATTCATCAGGAAATACCATGTCATATATAGCTATATCTCTGTGTACTGTATAAAAGGGAGCTCAAATTGGTTGTTCAAATATTTAAAGAAGAAGAAGAAGAAGAAGGTAATTCTGACACTGACACAGAAAAAGTCTTGGGAGGAAACAGAAGTGAGAGAAAGTCTTACCATGAGGAGTTTGGCAGCTGACAAAAGAATATGAATATGAATAGAATTTTATAGAATGCAGTTATATACACACACATTAAATAAAATAATTTTTGTTTGGGGTTTATTTAAAAAAATATGCAACTTGCTTGGGGTAAGAGTTGCCTTTAAAGCATATCATTCACAATTACAAATCTAAACAAGAGATCCATACAGATCTTGGCACCCACCATCCAGCAACCATATAGCATTGAACTCAACCTTTTCAGCAATGATCACCTTTTTTTTCTAGATTTCTAGCTCGGTTGGTTACAGCCTGTATTTTTACTTAAGTACATTTACTTGTTGTTGCACAGAATATTTATTCTCAGCTTTGGAGTATGAGTTTAAATTATCGGCAGGTGTCCAAAGTACTACAGCTAAAACAGAAAAACGGAGCCATTCCTTGGACTTTACGACAACAGTACATACATGAGATTAAAAAAAAATACCCAGGTGCACAACTAGACCATACTGGGTTCTATTCAGTACTTTTCTGCTACAAAACAAATCAACATGGCTGCCGGCAGCCATATTGAATAAGCAAATGAAACAAAAATACCCAGGTGCACAATAAGACTATAGGCAAAAACTATATGCAAAATATCGTGAGGTTCTATTCAGTAGTTCTTGGATTGGCTGCCACAAGGACTTGATCTGCTAAATGGTGGACTAAAAAACCCAAATACAGATTTTATAAGGACAATTAAATCGAATATAACGTCAATACATCATGGTTAGTATACACTCAGTGAAACTATTTATAACGAGGCCACTGTAATTGCTGACAGTATTTATTAAAAATTTAGCTACAGCTGTTCATGTCTTCTATTTTTTCCATCTTCCTAGTATTTAAATACTACATTCATCACCTCTGTTCCAGCATCTACTTTCACATCATGAACATTTCCACAAAATCTATATAGAGGCTTTTACGGTCACCCACCGTCATGCCCTGGTTCCGGCATGAAACATACTGTAAACATGGCAAAAATGTCAAGTCAGAGCTCATCAAACGTAAGGTCTCCTTATTTCAGAAGAAAACTGAAATGAATGAATGAACAATACTGCTGTGTTCCTGGGTGTAGCAAAGAAAGACGAGAGGACAAAATGAAGGGAATTAATCATTAGCAGTTTTCCAAGATGTGTTGTGTAAAGCTGTGTGTAGCAGCTATGAACTGAGATGCATGAGAGTATAGAGGATAACATAGAACAGAATCTGATCTGAGGGAAGTATGTTATCATTTGTTGGCAAGCTGGCATATCTTTGCAATTAATTGTTTTTTTCGGAAAAAAAGGGGGGTGGGGCATGTTGGCATGCAAAAATCTAATTGTTTAAATTAGGGATGGGGAGGGGGGGGGGTTATTTTTTTTTTATGAAATTATGACATTCATGTTCCTAGTAATTGTACATACACTACATGCAGTAAACATTCTTTTAAAGTCGTGGAAGTATTTTAATGAATAAATTAATTAATAACTTTTTAAATTCTAAAAAGTTTTATAAAATCAAATGATATATTTATAGCTAAGCAAAATAGTATTTCTTTAATGGCAAGAGAAAGCTATCATTCTTGGAAACTGATTTTTATCATTTAACTAAATTAAATGTTATAAAATCTGGTTATAAAAGAATAATGGCTTTATAATGGCATATATATATATATATATAATTCATAGTTTAAATTCTCTTTTAATCTGGGTTTTTTTAAAAAGTGCGGCCACTTACAAAGTCCAAAATTATGAGGTACTATAAATTTAGACATTTTAAGTTTAGACTCTTATATCCACATGCATGTTTATACACATTCATTTATACACATAGACGCACACAAACACCAGCACAGACACTCCAGCAGGAAGAGAGTGGGTGTTTGGGAGCAGCTGCATGGGAGAGACACTGAATTTGGTTTCCTCCAGATGAACACACACACACACACACACACACACACATAATATATAGGAGAGCTCAAACATATTCATATGCTCACCTACATGTCAGGTTCTAATCTTAGTCTGTATCTAATCTAAGTTACAAGATCAAGACAATTGTGGGAGTAGACACGAAACAATCTAACAGCACAACTGTATGATCTGAAGAAGATATTGCACAACAGCATCTAAAATAACTACATGTTATGCTAGTAATATACCAGAAACAACAATAATACAGGCCATGGATCAGCTCGGCGGGTAACAACAGGTCTAAAGTAAACACACACTATGATAGACATATGCACACAGGCATGCAGAGAGAATGTGCTGAGTGGGTTTCAGGGAAGGAAACGCAGTGAAGAGCCCTATAGACGGAGGAACTATACATGGAAATACGCGGGTTAATACAACACCCAGGCTGAACAATCGGGGGCATTCGCTCAAATAAAAACAAAAGTCTTGAAATATGTTCCTCATCAGAATAATGTCTTTTTGGTTGTCTACTTACAAAGTTCACTCATGTACGAAGGGTTTACTATTAAAATGGCCAGTGAATGTTGCATGGTGAAATCAGTCATTACAAAAATGGCCAAATATAAACACAACCATAAATGGATAAACCTGGTCACCACTGTCACTCACTCTTACTCATTTGCTGAACAATGTAATCCTACTAGGGTCGCGGAAAGGCTGAAGCTTATCTCAACCAACACTGGGCAGAGGCAGGGTACACCCTAAACAGTTAACCAGACCATCACAGGGCCAACACATACACAACCATTCACACTTGCACACCTTAGGGAATTTGGAACAGCCAATAAGCCTCATGTGCATGCTTTTGGACTGTAGGAGGAAAACGGAGTACCCCAAGGAAACCCACTGACTGGATTACCGGAGAGAATAATTAATTCAGTTACTTTCTTTCTCTCTCTCTCTCTCTCTCTCTCTCTCTCTCTCGCACGCGCGCACGCGCTTCTGTGAAATCACACCAGACTCACCAACCTTCACTCCCATTTTTGCCAGTTTACTGGTTGTCCTTCCCTGAACCATCTTCGGTATGCACTTACAACTGCATACCAGGAATACCCCAAAAAACCTGCCATTTTGGAGATTAATAGACCCTGATTGGTGAGATGTATTATTATTACTATATTTAGCATATTACTTATTTGTAGCTTCTACCTGCTAAGATCATGTTGAGTAAATAGTTTAACAAACCTGGCAGGTACTGTAAAAATATCTGTGATGTCCTACACCATCACATCATCTACAAAACAGAGAAAACTCACACAGCAGACATATCGGGCACATCATTGGCGTGAAGTGGGCACAGGTGGCGTTCAGTCAGCAGTTGCATATGACATGTTAACCAAACACGGCCCAGATGTGGCAAAGGTAGCACTGGTGCTAATGTGGCAAACAGCTTGTGTGCCGGTTACTGAGGAAAGTATTTGACCCACATGTCAAAATGGGACTCTGGGCCACCTCTCTGTTGTCGGTGTTATCCCACAGCTAATTTTATTTCAGATATTTTGGATGAATCACACGAGGCCGGTTTCAAACCATGTTGGACAGCTGTTTGAAAATTTCATGGCGGGTTTCAAACACATGCATCAACTTCCAGCTGCCATGTTGTCACCTTTCGCAATCTTTCTGAAGCGCATTCAGTACAACCTCATTACAACCTAGTCACACTGTATTTTCACCTACTGCTCACAATCGCTTTCCAACACCGTTGTCATTTTAACCCACCCTGAACCGCCATCAGAACTGTCCCCGTGTGAGGCCTGCTTAATGCCATTATTCTTATACTCCCTGTAAGCTGTTTAACAATTACAACTGTTCCAATTCTGTTCCAGTGCCATTGTTAATATAGTATCATTTTTTTTTTTTTGCAATTGGCATTGATAAATTTGATTTACATTAGCTAATTAGCTAATTTTATGCAGTTTGGAACACAAACTTTTTTTAAAAGTACATTACTTCTGGGTTGTTGGGATTTTTTATTTATTTTTTTTATTTTTGGGGGGGTAAAAATAAATAAATGTTTGTTCATAATACTATAATTGGAGCTGCAGGATGACCTAGTGGTTAACTCTTCCACGGCACACCTGGGTTCGAGTCCTGGGCTCTGCAAGGGTGTTTCTGTATTGAGTTTGCATGTTCTCTCTCACTTTCATGGATTTCCTCTGGGTACTCTGGTTTCCTCACTTAAAGCTAATTTGCTGTTCCAAACTGCCCTAGTGACCCTAGTAGGATAAAGCATTTTGGGATTGAATAGTGAATGCTGTCATTGAGGCATTTTGATTATGTGTGGCAAGTGAATTGTGTGGCTTTAGTCTGGCTTAGTCTAAGCTGAAATTTGGAACCAGTTCTAAAACAATAGGTGGCCAGAGGAGGTCCAGTTTTGGTCAAATGATATGGCTTTATCATGGACCACATATGTGACGCTCCAGCACAAAACCAGTCGGAACTCGCATGACCCAGGTAAGCGGCTCATAGAATAACGTCATCTTTCATTTCCCGCATCCTACTTGGAGGCCGCTTATGTCCTAATGTCGCACGCTGTTAGCGGCTGGTGTGCATAGTTTTAGCTTGTACATAAACGTTAGGAGATGATAACTTCGTACACTGTGTTGTACACTCTAATACTAGTTTTGAATTGAACTCCCGAACCACGTGCATGCTAGCCGCTAACAGCGCACGACATTAGGACATAAGCGGCCTCCAAGTAGGACGTTCCCCAAATTTGTTACATGGGGATGACCAAAAAGTGTATTTTTTCTAATTTTTCACTGAATTTAAGCAAAATTTTGACTGAAAATGACTGAATTAGTGCAATATGACAGCATTCTACTTTGATTCATGGCAGCGTTCACGCCCACACACAAGCACATTCACACCTGCACTTTAGCTCTAATATGTAAAATATTAGCAAAAATGTGGTTTCACTTAATATGCGTTGAGGTGCATTGGACCCCAGCATTCGCATATTAACGAGACTCTACTGTACTTGTGTATGTGAGGATTGATGCTGAGAAAGAGTACACCCTTACTACATTCACTGTATAAATATCTATACTTAGCAAAAAAAATAAAAAATTCCCATCCATCCATCCATCCATTCATTCATTCATTCATTAAATGTTCGTTTGTTGGTAGTAGTCAGTGGTGTGACTCAGAAGGTACATCTAAACTGAAACCACACTGCTAACTGCCAATAAACGTAAAAACTCCAAATGACTTTCTCTGTCTGTGTGTATGTGTCTGTCTGTGTCTGTTCATGTGTGCGTGTGTGTGTGTGTGTGTGTGTGTGTGTGTCTCTGATGTGTGATCACCAGGTGCTACTTTTCTCTGAACTGTTTATAGCAGAAGTTCAGCTCACCACTGCCCTCACACAGAGATGGAGAGATACACACACATCAGATAAAAGAGAATCTTTAGTACCAAGCTATTTTTTCCCCCCTGACCTCAAAAAACATCCGGTTAGATCTGCTGGTCTGACATCTTGCAAATGGAAAAGTTAGAGGTGAGTGTGTGACCGCACGTGGAAAGGCTTGAAGTGCACATCACACACACAAACACACACCTCTGCGCTCTCTGTTGTGGTCGACATCTCGTTTCCATTACGCCAAAACGACATTCGGCCAAACGGCTTCGCTTTTGCAGGTGACTCCGGGATGCTTCCTATTGGCCGGTTGCCTACTTGATGACCAGTTGTCTGATTACTTGTTTATTGTATCGATTTTGTCCTTTATTTCAAAACTGAATAAAAAGCATGATCAGCGCCATACGGTAATTTCTCACCGTATCATATCATCTACCCACAGAAAATATTGATTTTGTCAGCCTTTTCTCCCTTTCCTCCTCCTTATGACTTGACATGGTGTATGTACACCTGCAAATAGATAGACCTATATTAGAAAATATAAAGCCTTCAGCATTGACTTCTGGTGTATTTTTGGTAATGTGTATGTGCACTGGGCTGTCGGGTCTATGAGAAATGAGCAAGAGTGTGAATGCTGTGGTAAGCCACCGACAGAAATAGCTGATGTACGTATGTACACATGTGCGCGAACACACACACAGATATGTACTGGCCCAGCTCTCACATCTGATGTGGGTGAGAAATAGTGAGGTTTGGTGGAAATTGTTGTTTGCTAACTAAATGCAAAAATACAAATACACCCACCTTATCATACACATTTTCTCATCACGTTCTCACAATGAATCAAATTTCCCTAATCTCACACTGAACAGATTTCACTATAATGCAATGTTACTGTTCATGTAAAGGTGCGTATGTGTCTGCGAGCTGTCCAGGGTGTACTCCGCCCTCGCCCAGAGTCGGCTGAGACCCTAATTCGGATTAAGCGGTTGAAAAAAACGAATGAATGTATGATATTACGCAGTGGGAAAGAATTCTTCTGCTTGCTCGAGGCTTGGACTCCGACTCCCACAAGCCCTTTCTGCCTACAACACCCATAGTACAAGGCTCCACCTCAGCTCATTTCTAAACACACTACACCTGGAACCAATCACTACTCATCCTAATTAAGGACTCACACACTCACACTCTTTACAGAGCAATACTATAAATAATAAAGTAACTTCAGTGCTTATGTCACGGTTACTGAGGCCGTGTATCTTGTGATACAGTGTTGTACAGACATTAGGTGGTAGACCAGTGCTCCTGTGTGTCTACAATGGCAAATATGAGTCTTTTCTAATTGTCTCTGTTGCTTCGTTCACCTGCAGTGAGATCCCCCAGCACTCCGTGTGTTGGGGAAACAGGCACATCATGCACAAAGGCAACACATCTGAAGCAGAAAGTTGCCCATATGCATGTTAGCTTCTGTGTATTACGTGATGCGTATATTGGTTCAGTAGAAATCCCACCGACATTAGCACGTTGTTTTAAAGGCATGTCCTGCGTATAGTATATCCTGAGTGGTCAACTCCAGGGTTTTTGAAAAACAAAACTATTTAACACAACTAAGTATTCTCTTGCCAAAGCAGAACTTAATTACTGATTTCCACCAATAACGGGGTACTTTCATTCATGAAAATGCACGAACAATGCTGAAATTTGTGCACACACAATTCAGTGACGCTCACTTCGGATGTTTTAAATGAAGAGGCAATAATTTCCCTCGTGGTAAGAAAAAAAAAATCACTTTTGTAAGTCGCTCTGGATAAGGAGCATCTGCTAAATGCTTTAAATGTAAATGTATTTACCAGTCAAGCAAAAAAATCTGACTGTATCTGAATGCGAACAGATTTCTTTTTTTCACCTCTACCTGGGATTTATATCTGGGATATAAATCCTCGTTTTCTGTTGTTCCTTGTCATGTTCACGTCTTGCTCTTTTCTGTTCAGACCCAGTTTTAAATACTTGCCTTTTGCACGTCTCCATTTTTGACTCTTTTGCTGCTGCAAATTTGTCACGTGATTCGCACTTTCCGAAAATGACGTCACAGGTTTTTGTGAATACAAACCACGAAATTCAAGTCACTAGGTTGGTATCCCTTAGGTTTGTTTGTTTACATTGCTTAGCTCTTATTCGGAGAGAAAAAAAATCATGATATCTCGCACTTCAAAGTGTTTTGATCAGTAATAATTGTCATGTGTTTAGTTAATTTTAACATATTAAATTTTGCTCATTTTTTTATTTTTTTTTGTCCAGAACATGCCTTTAATATTGAAATTACTTTTGTACTCATAAGTCTTTTCCCATGAGGTAGAATTGTCATTTCAACCACATATAGCTGATGCAGTACATAGTGAAACAAAACGACGTTTCTCCAGGACCAGGTGCTACATAAAGATACAACAAGGATCCAATCAAAGCTTGTACAACAAAAACAACACAGAGCTAGAACCAGATTTTTGTTCTAGCCACATAAAGTGCAAAGTGTGCATCTATGTGCAAACAGCGCAAGACTGTTACAGACAGTACAGTGCAACAACAGTACTAAAAAGAAAAAGACAA
>JAQMYF010000023.1:45975998-45988498 GCA_030014195.1 Neosilurus mollespiculum
GAGCAAGGCCCTTAACCCTCAATTGCTCAGTTGTATAAAAATGATCATTGTAAGTCGCTCTGGATAAGAGCGTCTGCAAAATGCTGGAAATGTAAATGTATGTAAATGATTAGGCAGTGATTGCATTCGATTGTGGCTCGACTGCAACGTACTGATGAAATGCAATGTAATAGGCAATTACTTTCTCCTCTGACATGCAAGAAAAAAATCCCTCACTGATGTAAGAGCAATGCAATGAAAGTTTTGCCTGGTAAATGAGGAAGCACAACGTCCTTAAGTCAGAACTGAAAAAAAAAAAAATGTATGTGTTTATAGCGGAGCTCCTGAGTACCATAGTCATGGAAAATGGCTTGTATGCCCGCCACAGTTGATGCTGATTGGCTGTTATGTCTGTTGACGATGGGCAGCCATTCATTCATTCATTTTCACTTTCTCCGCTTAATACCACGGCAAGTTGCTAACGTTTGCATTTTGATGATGAATAACGGCTGATTTTAATATTCAGTTCTGATTGGTCGATCACCATCAGGACTGTTACAGTGGAGCATGTCAGTAAAGCAGTGAAATCATTTTTAAGTTGATGAAATCTTTTTATTTGTTTGTTTGTTTTTTGGCGGGTACAGTGGCGTTGTTGTTAGCACAACCGCCTCACAGCAAGAAGGTTCTGGGTTCGAGCACCAGGCTAAGGTGTTTCGGTGTGGAGTACACTCTCCCCGTGCTTGCATGGATTTTCGTTGGGTACTCCAGTTTCCTCCCCCAGTCCAAAGTCAGGCACTTTAGACTGATTGGCTTTTCCAGATTGCCCCTAGCTGTGGAGAATGGTTGTGTGTCTTGGACCTGTAATGGTCTGGCTACCTGTTCAGGGTGTAAACTGCTCACTATCTCAAATTACAGTGGCTCAGTATTCCTCCTCTATGTCTCGGGTTTTCTCTCTGGGTTAATTTTGCTATAGTGACCGCCTTGCTGTACAGTATCCCTTATAAATGTACATCTGAGAAACAACGATCACGTTCAGTAAGGGAGACATTATCAGGTGCTTCCTTGCCAGCGTCTCGTCATGTTACTGAGAACCTTGACTGTCTTCTGTCCTTCACAAGACTATTCCACCGCACTGAGACCGGGCGGTTCGTAAATGTTAAATAAACACCGCCATATAAGAAGCGTCACCGTATTAATGATCTTTTTGCTCTGTTTTCTCCCAGGCAAAGAGGCGACTGGATTTGGAGGATCCACTTTATCACCCAGAGTTCCGCACGCCCAAAGGAAAGGGGAACACCCCATTGGCAAAACTCTCCAGCCCAAGGAGTGAGTGAGAGAGACTGTGCTGAGATTGTATCTGGTGAAGTGAATTATATACAGCATAGTGTGCTCTTATTTAAAAGTACTTTCAAATGATTGACAGGTAGTAAACAACAAAGGGTGCACATGTTACCCCCATAAAAATGAGCTTCTGTCACTTCTGGTGATAAAATGATTGTGATACGTACCGTGTACTATGATAGACACTTCATCGGTACTAATAGGAACATTTCGAATCACACTGACGTAGATTGTTGTGCTCGCACGGTTCAGTGAAGTGCACACCATGAACAGCACACCAGACCATTGCAAGACAACACACACATTCTCACACTCATACCGTGGCCTAAAGTGCATGTCTTTGGACTGTGGGAGGAAACCTGAGGACTCCCACAGAGGAACCCCATGCAAGCACAAGAAGAAAGTGCATGCTCCACACAGAAATGCCTGAGCCTCGAACCCTCGAACATTATTACCTTTTTTTGGTTAAAACATGGTCGGCATAGTGGTTAGCATGGGTAGCAGTGATAAGCATGTCCGCCTCACAGTAAGAAGGTTCTGGGTTCGAGTCCATGTTTCTGTGCGGAGTTTGCATGTTCTCCCCGTGCTTGTGTGGGTTTCCTCGGGGTACTCCGGCTTCCTCCCACAGTCCAAAGACACGCATATTGACATGTGTGTCTGTGTGTATTGCCATGTGATGGTCTTCCGAGCTGTGATAGGCGAGTTGAGCTTGGTTCCAGTCTCCCTGCGACCCTAATTGCAGGCTTAAGTGGTTCGACAAATGAGTGAGTGAGTGAGTGAGTGGTTAAAGCTTCAAAGCTTTTAAAAGATAAAGAAATACATATCAGTTTGTCCCCTAATTATAAATATAATTAAAAAAATTTTTTTACTGATAAGCTTTCCAGTCTTAAAATGAATTTGCCGAAGATAAATTCTCCTTCCCCTCTTTAATACACAGCCCCGAAGTCTCCAGGCGAGCGAACACGCTACGACACTTCTCTCGGCCTACTCACCAAGAAGTTCGTGGGGTTGTTGAGCGAGTCATCCGATGGGGTTCTGGACCTGAACTGGGCCACCGAAGTCCTGGAGGTGCAGAAGAGGAGGATCTATGACATCACCAACGTGCTGGAGGGCGTTCAGCTCATCCGCAAGAAATCCAAGAACCACATTCAGTGGCTGTAAGCGCATTCAACCAACACCACGCTCGCCTGTCCGTGTCCGTTCTCTTGAGCTTTTCTTTTCCTTGTGACTGTCATCACTGACTTAATAATTGGAGGACTAAGTGTGTGTTGAATTCGGTCTTTAGAATGTAGCATTACTGGTGGTGTAGTGGTTACCATTTCCACTTCACAGCAGGTAGGTCGTGGGTTTGAGTCCCGGGCTCAGCGAGGGCGTTCCTGTGTGATGTTTGCATGTTCTCCCTATTGTTACACGGGTTTCCTCTGGGTCCGCTGGTTTCCTCCTACAGTCCAAAGAGACGCACATTAGACTATTTGGCTGTTCCGACTTGCTCCTAAGTGTGAGTGTGAATGGTTGTGTGTATTGGCCCTGCGAGGGACGGGCGGCTTTCGCCTGGTGCCGGCTGAGATAGGCTTCAGCTTCCTGGCAGCCTAGTAGGATGAAGCAGTTCGGAAAATGAATGAATGAGTGTTAAGTGTGCCGGTGTGTTTTCTGCAAAGCAAATTGGTTTTATGTCTAGAGCGTTTGTTTCTGGCTGTGTCTTTTAGGGTGACCGGAGTGTTCGAGGGCTCGGCGAGCGCTTCGGAGCGTACGAATGCCCTGCAGAGAGAACTCGCCGAGTTGGACAGGAAGGAGAACACTCTGGATGACCTCATTCAGTCCAGCACCAATCAGCTGCGAGAGCTCACCGAAAACAAAGACAACCAACAATATCCTTCCAGCCCTGTGTTTATGGCTTAAAAATTATATTCAGATGCTCTTTTGCCGTATGAATGAGGTTTACTCATCTAGATACATGTGCATATACACCTTTTAGCCATTAGTCCTTAACTCATGCCCACATTTGGATATGTGACATACCAGGACATTCGGGCCATATCGAGTCTGCAGAATCAAACAGTGATTGCAGTCAAAGCTCCTTCTGAGACCAAACTGGAGGTGCCCGAGGTATACCAGTCATCTTCTCCCGTCCTCCAGGAGTCCAGGGTTAGGGGCTAGATCGCTTCCTGTCTCTTTAGAAAAATACACTCTGTAGATGAGGGACAAACGAAGTGGCTCAGAGCAAGCCACACAACACTATTCCAGCCAATCAGCACCAGGGGGCACTAATGCACAGCACAACTAACCCCTGTAGTTGATTGGGTGGAGGGGAGATGAGGGTGTATTTGTCAGTGTTTTGTTTTTGTTACCTTGGTAATGTATGTTCATAATAATTTATTTATTTATATTTTTCGGTGGGGGTCACTTTTGAAGGAGCCCCGAAGGGAGGTGTGTCTTTGACTCCAGTGCATCATTTAATAAACAAATACACAATAATGTGATTGTATTTGAACTACGAAGCTCAAACCTGCATGCTTACTCCCCTCCTCGGTTGGTGGTGGTTGTATGGGAGGCGACACTTCACAGGGAGGGGGGGGTGTAGGGGGGATTTTGTGCTCATGTTCCCAGGTAGTGTACAGGATACTAAAACAATTATGCACCCCAGCCTTGGAGGATATCGCTATTCAGCAACATCTACCTCACCTTCCGTAAATAATTGAGCAAACTAGAGAGTCTCGGTTTGTAGACTCGGACTCTGAGTTTCAAAACATGTCATAATGGAGTGCATGTGACCTTCGTCATGCTTTAAATAAAAATAAACTATAAAAATCTCATTTACATACGTGTATATATTTATTGCCACCACCAGGGGTCACTGCAGATCTACCTGAAGAGTAAAAACGGTGCTATTGAGGTGTATCTTTGTCCAGAGGAGGTACTAGAGGATGAAAGCCCGGTGAAGGATGCCATGAAGGATCACTCATATGGCATCTCACACACCACCCAGTCCAGCATTCCATCTCATCCAAGCACACCTAAACAGAAGCACAGCCTAGAAGGTAGTAGAAACACTCAACTTTGGAAGAGCATAGTCCAAATAAAGACGACAATTATAAGACAAATATCTGGGTTTTTTTTCCCCCTCCTCCTCCACAGCTACACCATCTAAATCCCAGGCCCCCAGTAACAGTAGCAGCTCCACCCTGATCGATGTAGAGGGTATTCTAGGATTTCCTCCCAGCCTGCTGCAGATTACTGAAGATCAACTCTCAGGAACAGCCTTGACCTCCGACCCCTCTTTCGTCAGTTTCTCGCCATCACTCGACCACGATGACTACCTCTGGGGTCTGGAGGATGGAGAAGGGGTTTCAGACCTTTTTGATAACTACGATCTGGGGGATCTACTCCACGGCTGAGGCCATGTGCTGCAGAGTGTGTGTGTGTGTGTGTGTGTGTGTGATGGTACAGTCTTAATATGTGAAGCGGGTGAGCTTTTACCTATGTGTATAGAGGACATTCCTCATTTTTATTTTAAATATGAATTTCTGTTTTCTAGCGCTGTTAGAAAATGGGATTAACCGAGGAACGGAAATGAGTCATGAGCCATTTTACCCAAATAAAACGGCAAGAATCGAAATATCTAGTGATATGATAAATATTTAGTATTTAGAATAATATGAATGAAATCACACCATGTCTCCTAATCTTCCTCTTTCTTTATATTTGAATGTTTTTACTCTGTAACGCCCATTTCAACCCCACACAGTGCCTGGAAATGCACAGCTTGGATGCGTTCGAGCGGGAGAAACTCTGAAATGTGTGGCGTAAGAGGGAAACACGGATCAGAATTTTGTAAATGACAAGCCTTATCTGAGGAACAGGTTGAATTACACAAGAACGCCATCACTGATGTGTCATCGAACTTTAGCCATAGCTAGTTAGTTAGCTAGATTGTTGTAATAGATATTTTTCTGATAAAGCAAAAATATTTTTGTATATTTTTTTTAAGCCAAAAAAAAAAAAAAAAAGAAAGAAAGAAATACCCTGTAGGAAATGTTAGTGAGTATCATTATTGTGCAGTGTTCGTTGTAGATGAGCTGAACGTGGATTCTTTTCATTTATTTAAATTTTTAAAGGAAAATTGAAACTCAGGAATTGTTTGTTTTGTAATGTTCGTAGCTAAGCATTAGCACTGTCGTAAATTGTTTCTTTTTATAGTGCCACTAGAGGGCAGGAGCAGGCCAGTATCACTGTCGTTCACATATTTCATATTGGTGCTTCTCAAATATGGTCTCAAGAATCAAAAGAGTCAAAAAACTATGTTTATTTGTCAATGGGGTGGAACACTTATCTTTTTTGGACCTTTTAATATGGATTTTTCACTTTTCTAAGGATGTTTTGCATTTAAAAAAAGATGTAAGGTGTATGTTTGGACGATATTTGCAGTACTGTTTTATGCTATATGCCAATTTCTAAGTAAACGATACATATTAAGGGCGCAATAGGTTGAGACTACCTCCCCCAGCAGGAAGGAATTGTACTTAGGGTACCAGTACCTTAATTCCATGTACTGTATATATACCTCCACTGAATCCACTATTTCATCTGTGACAGGGAGGAAAATAAACTGAAAACCTGTCGTAAGACAAAATATGAAATCTCACACACAAGCGTGCCTGTGAAGTCCAGATCCAGCCGAAACTCGCGGCTAGTTCTCCAGTGCTATATTCTTGCTACCTCTCAGGTTTGACCTTTAAAAAAGTAACACGAGTGTGTTACAGGTCCACACCAAGGATGTATAACGTCACGGCAGCTAAGAGTTCGTCGAAGTGATGGTTTTGTTTTCTGTTGTTATTTTTATACACAAATGTACGTTCCCGTAAGAGATCGAATTCTTTTTCCCCCTAGTTTAGCCGTATCCAGTTCCCACCCGTTAAGTATTGCCTCTCGGACACATATGAGCGCCAACCAGGGAGTGGTGTGAGCATGTACGTGTCTCCTCCGTGAAACACAATGCTGCCACCCTCATCTTTATGAACCGCTGGGTATGTGCATTCAAGGGCGGCTTAACAAAATTGGAGGGAAAGTGCGATCTTTGTACGAATGAGCTCATAGATGTCCATGATTGGCTGGTAATCACTCTGAGTGGCAGGGAGGCGAGCGTATACCAGTTAGCTCCCATGGATTCGATCTCCAGGTTGATAGTTGATGCACCACTTTGGAGCCCCAGGACAGTTCTGTTTTTTAGCAGAAAAAAATAGTATTTATTACTTGTTACCAATTGCAGTTAATCACCCGAGGCTAATATTCAGTCCTAAATCATCACATGCTTTAAGTGACATTGTTCGACTCTATCTGATATTCATGTTTAGTTTTGTTGTTGTTGTTGTTGTTGGATTTAATTTATGAAGTGATTTAATTTTTTTTGTCATGCTCTTAAATCATATGAATTGATCATATTACAGCTGCATGGTGGCGTAATAAGGTGGTTAGCAAGTCCGCCTCACATCAAGACGGTCCTGGGTTCGAATCCTGGCTCAATGAGGGTGTTTCTGTGTGGAGTTTGCATGTGCTCCTTGTGTTTCCTATGGGTACTCCAGTTTCCTCCTACAGGCCAAAGACATTAGGCTAATTAGCTGTTCCCAATTGCCCCACAAAAACACCCGTACCCAGGACCTTCTTGCTGTGAGGCAAAGGTGCTAACCACCACTCCACAGTCCCACGCTTATTCCACAGTCCCACGCGAGTGTGGTGATTTTTGGTATGTGAATGTTTAGATGTTTTTATATCTCCCCACCCCCACCCCCCCTAGGGTTTTTCGTTTACTCGTCCCACACGTGGGACTAATGTCCTGTCCTAACAAACTTGAAAATTGTGTGCATTTTTAGCATGTCTTGTGTGTGTGTGTGTGTGTGTTTGCATGATGAGGTATTAAGTAGTGAGGTTTATTCAGTGGTGAATTTGTTTAGTTTATTTTATAGGGTTCTTCTGTAATATGCGCTCTATTTGCCGTCAGTTAAAGAGAATGTTTTTGTATTTATATTGTAATTGACGGAAATATTTTGTCTTAGTGTAATGTGTAAATAAGTGTCTTTAAAAAAAAAAAAAAAAAAAAAAAAAAAAAAAAACGGGAGCACTTAATGTTTGTGGTGGTGTTGTTGTTGTTGTTGTTTTTTTAAATAAATAAAACCCTGGTGTTACGGTAATGAATGTTTTTGTAGTGTGATGATTCTCAGCAATTAGCGGTTCCGAATGGCCCCTAGGTGTGAGAGTGAGTGTGAATGGCTGTGTGAGTGTTAGCCCTGCGATGGCCTGGCGAGCTGTCCTGGGTGTACCCCACCCTCGCCCAGAGTCGGCTGAGATGGGCGCCAGCCTCCCCGCGACCGTAATTAGGTTTAAGCGGTTCAGAAAATGAACAGATGATTCTCAGCAGGTATTTCTATTAATGGAAGGAGTCTCCAGTGTTCATTTTTTATCCCCGCTGACTGTTGGGTGGGGGTATATCGGGGGCCGCTGTAGCCTAATGTTTAGAGAAGCAGCTTTGGGACCGAACGGTCGCTGGTTCGATTCCCGGACCAGCAGGAAAAATGTGTGGCAGTGGGGGAAGTGAGCTGCACCTTCATGGATGAAGTGCCCTTGAGCAAGGCACCTAAGCCCCAACTGTTTTCTGGGCAGCCCACTGTTCCGAGTGTGTTTGCTCACGTTGGATGGGTTAAATTCAGAGGCAGTAATTTCCTCTGCAGGATTTAATACAGTATAGCAAAAGCAAAAAAAGATATGGTAAAGCTGTCTGTCCGTCATGCTCCTCCGCTGCCCAATAACTGATCAATTTGTCATAAGAAATTCATAGTTTAAACAGAAATCCATCCCAACACTATCATAAGAGTTCTAACGACCATGACCTTAACCTATATAAGGTCATACTTTGTCCAAATTCATCAAAATTGGTCTTGGCTGTGCGATTGCTGATCGCCAAAGTGATACAGGACCTTCATTTTTGATACACACCTCCCTGAGTTCATAGGACCTTGACTTACTTTTTCAAGGTCAAATTGAGGTCACTTTGCAAAACTGGTCTTCGCTGTGCAATTACTGATGAAAAATCTGCCTCTGAGTAGAAGGAGGATGTGGATCCATTGGAGTTACGTGTAAAATTAGCGATTCTTTTTCCCCTCACCAGAAAGTCTTCAGGACAGACAGGTTTGTGCGTACTACTTCCTGGGTAACTGACAATGTGCATTATTATATGTTTTTGTCCTATTAATTTTAGGCGAGAGAAAAAATGTGAAGCTGATGATTTTTATGTAAGGGATATCATACAACCAGGTCTTTGTCTCAAAATAAGCCCAGACGCACGGATCACGGTTTTATTTTGCAGTAATGTAAAACTTGTACAATATTACGCGGCTACTTACAGAATATCATTCCGTCATTTCATCACTCACTCATTCGCCAATCCACTTAATCCTATTAGAGTCACGGGGAGGCTAGAGTCTATCTCAGCCCACAGTGGGCGAAGGCAGGGTACATACAGACTAAATCTAAGGCTGCTTTTGCACGAGCACTTGCACCGGAACAACTTGTACCCGAATTAAGCTGCCCCAGTGCAACTGACTGAGCACAATTTGTTCCAGAACAACTTGACACCGAGGAGCACAACTTGCTCCACTCTTCGAGGTGGTGCAGGTTGTTAAAGAACATCTTGTTCCAGGCAAAACTGAATCTGACATCTGAATGCAATCACTGACAGTCAGGAGGGATTACTTGTGTGATAGCGTCCGTCAGGTTTATTAGGTGTGTCTTCTCCAGTGGTTTGCGTGCGTGTTTTCCCTCGAGCTTCCTGCTTGCCACCGATGTGAGAGTGATCATGTAAACACAGGAAAGTGACGCATGGTGCCGTTTTTGATCCCCCAGATCATATCAAAAAGGACCCTAAGATGTCCGAAGCAGAGCTAAACAGCAGCCTAAGACAATTTTATTCTAATGATTCATTCATTTATTCATTTGCCAAACTGCTTAATCTTACAAGGGTTGCTGGGAGACTGGAGCTTAGCTCAGCCGCTACTGGGCGAAGACAGGGTACACTGTGAACAGCTCGCAAGACCATCGCAGGGCCAACCCACACACCGTTCACACTCACACCTGGGGTGATTTGGAACAGCTTATTAACCTAACGTCTTTGGACAGTGGGAGGAAACCGGAGTACCCTGAGGAAACCCATGCAAGCACAGGGAGAACATGCAAACTCCACACAGAAACGCCCGAGACTTGAACCCAGGACCATCTTGCTGTGAGGTGGATGTGCTAACCACTACACCACTGAAGTACCCCTAAATCAGTGCTTCCACTAAATAGCAATGGTCTGTTATAAAGAAATAACAGATTGCTGAATACTGTAATAGACCAGTTGGTACTGCGTACGCAGGTGAGCCATGAAATAAAGCTGCTATAACGTTTATACATGATAAGGATTAACTCGGATGCTCCACAAAAATAAATGCTATACTATAACCATTGTGTTACTTAAATGTATATAATTATATGATTATTTTATTTAGTCATTTCATTCCACTGGATCTTTATACCAGGGCAGGATGATGGTATAGCGGTTAGCACATCTGCATCACAGCAAGAAGGTCCTGGGTTTGATCCCCGGGCTCGGAGTTTCTCCATGTGCTTGTATGGGTTTCCTCTGGGTACGCCGGTTTCCTCCAACCATCCAAAGACATGCACATTAAACTAATGGGCTGTTCCTAATTGCCCTGGATGTGAGTGTGAATGGTTGTGTGTGTGTGTTGCTCTGCGATGGCGTGGCGAGCTGCTCAGGATGCACCCCGCCTTCAGCTAGTGTTGGCTGAGATAGGCTCCGGCCTCCCCGCAACCCTGGTACAAGGAATAAGCAGTTCAGTGAATGTGTGGGTGGATCTTGATAGTCCTGAGTGCTTGAGTCAAAAACACTGGACTTTTTTTTTTTTTTAGGCGGTTTAAAAAGAAATCAATAAAAATCTCACAAACTCAGTAGTCCAGTTGCTTTAGGTTCAAGCTCTAAAAACTGCTGTCACCTACGTAGATGACTGAGAATCCACACAGACAAATACTTTAGTGCTGAACATATTATTAAGTAATAGGTATGTATTACGTCCATTTCCTGACAGATTTCCCACAGTCATGCGGATGTGACACGAATGTCACCACTGTCTGGTTCAGACAGGTACAGTGCTCTGTTATTTATGACTCAGTCCTCCTTTCTTCAGGCGAATGTGATCAATGGCAGTGAGGAAATGTTAGAGGTCAGAGGCAGCATTTTTTTTTTTCTTTATAAATTGTTCTTCAGTTGTAAAATATGTATTGAAAAGATTTTTTTTTTGTTTAATTTTGAAATACATTCAGTCGAACTGTGTGATGACATTGATTTATTTCTTCCTCTTCAATTGATTTGTATATCGTCTGTCTTCTCAGCACAAGTCCAGACCTATCACTTGATCTCACCATTTACTTTTGACACCAATATCGGACAAACACAAACACGCTTGGTATTCTGCCGTTCTTAAATGATTGAAACGTAAATGTTCGAATGTTTGTATGGCTGTGAAATCTATGACATTAACACTGTGTCATGTGTATACTCTATATTTTCTATGCTCTAGCCACGGATTGGTCAGTACTGCGAATATCTCTCACTCGCTCACTGCCAAACCACTTAATCCTATCAGGGTAACAAGGAGGCTATATCGGCCGACTCTGGGTGAAGCCAGGGTACACCCTGAACAGCACGCCAGACCATCACAGGGCAAAACACACACACTTAGGGGCAATTTGGAACACCCAGTTAGCCTAACAGGCATGTTTTTAGACTGTGGGAGTATTATATTCTATATATCTTTTATATTATAACAGTAGTCAATCATGGGTGTCTGTGAGTTCATGTATATAAAAGAGGGTGGATAGTGATCTCCTCTGAGTGTGGAATGCTGCCCTGTGACGCAACAGTTCAAGAAGATGTGATTAGGTGACTTCACATGTCTCAGAAGAAGTATGTCTTAGCCATTACCCTCCATGGATATTGGGTAACATATAGTATGACAGATGAGATCTGACTGGTGGTGGTGGTCGTGGTGGTGGGAATGTTGGTTTGAAGGTGATAAGAGCATCTAACAAAATAAGCATATGTTTGCTTTACCATACGCTGGGCGCATATCCTACGTCCCCTTACTGGTATTGCCTTATCATAGCTCTAATGCACAGATCCAAAACAACAAACACTGTTTCCTTACCCTGGCAGTAATTGAACAGAGTAGCTGACATCGTTTTTAATTACACTGGGCTGGGATTATTGTACAAGTTTAAACACATTGACGCCCATATGTTTTCAGACAGACAACAGCTCTGTGTTATATGGTTACACCCAGAGTATTAAGTCATTTACCCAGTGTGCACAGCATGTCTTCCTTTTTAAATGTGTTCAAATTCTTTCTTCGTTTTCAGAGTCCAAATTGTCTCCAGGGCAGCCAGGAGTTAGCATTCAAATGTAGGGAAAGAAAACTGATACCCTGTTTACCTCTAAATACAGAAAAGCTGTGTGTCTGTGAGTGACAGTGAGAGTCCGCTTTAAAGGTTGAGCCTAGTGACTCATACACGCTTTTTGAAAAACCCTGTCATGTTGCTGGGGTTTCATTACAGCTTGTGACTGCTTGAGGTCATCTACTATACACAGAAAGGACTCCTGAACATATCATATTAAACTATTTTTAATGGCCAGAATATTTTTAATGACCTGGGGAAGATTTACCGATGACAAACACCAGGTTGTTCATGAATATTTAAAATAATGTAATAATAAAAATAAATAAATAAATAAATAATGCCCCTAGGTTTCTTTCCACTAAACAGCTAGTAGACTAACTATTAGCAAAAGAGTCCATTTGAATCTCTATAGCGATAGTGCCATTAATTCATTCATTCATTCATTCATTCATATATTTTCTGAACCGGTTAATCCTATTTAGGGTCACAGGGAGGCTGGCGCCGATCTCAGCCGACTCTGGGCGAGGGCAGAGTACACCCTGGACAGCTCTCCAGGCCATCGCAGGGCAGAAACACGTTGACGGCTATGCGGCTACTCTTGACGAAAATCAGCAATGGTTCTTTTACATGCCTCTCACCACAGACACTGAGAGACATGGCCGGCCTTTGATAACCCA
>JAQMYF010000023.1:45990998-45993557 GCA_030014195.1 Neosilurus mollespiculum
CAAATTACACTTGTGTACTTACTAAACTACGGCATGTTCGGTTTATTGATTTATATTTAATGTTCTTTTAAAAGTTATAGCACTTATTTAAGAAATCCCGAGATCTTGTGTTTTTACATAGTTTATGCTATTACACCTTTAGGGTGTATGGTGTACTTCGGGTTCTGTTTAGGATGTACTAAATTCAGTATGCCAAACGGACATCATTAGACACACACTTAACACACTTGACTCCTGACCTGCCTCTGTAATGGCTAAAATATGTAAATATAAACTATAAGAATCTAGTTTGAGTGTACTTTTTCACTTATGTTCCTGTGTAGTATATACTAAAACAATTAAATGCCTCAGGCTTGGTGGACTGCAATGAATTGAATAATTCCCTCCACGGTCCATCTCAGCAATTATTCAGAGACATCCACCTAGCATAAGGCACATAAATGTTGTAGTATATACTACACAGGATCTCAGAAGCTAGTCAGTGGAACAATTGTTAATTATTGACTTCACAAGCTGGGGATAATGGTTGAATCAAAACAGTGAATGAGTTAAAAGGACACCATAATGAAGCATGAGTAACGACTGTCATGCTTTAAAAATGTAAAAATATCCATAAACATCTTGTTTTAGTTTGCTTTTCTTGTGTTTCCGTGTAGTATATACCTATACTTGGCAGAACAGTGGCGTAGTGGTTAGGTCCTGGGTTCGAGTCCCGAGCTCAGCAAGGGGGTTTGTGTATGTGTTATTTACTCCTTTTTCACAAAATTGAATCAATGGTACACCAAAGGGAGACAAAACCTTTATTACTGCAGACTGTAATCCAACCACATCCTGTCTGCTTTACTGGTGGTTTGGGAAGATCAAACCTCTTAACAAAAACAGGAGAAAATGCTCGCAACTTCCCTCGATTATTTACACAGGATTTATTAATCAGTAATCCTCTTATTTAGGATTTCAGACATGTTCAGTTGCATTTGAAAGGTTGGAAATACCTTCCTTTAAAGCTTGTAATCATCTACCAGAAAGGAAACAAGAGTCTCAGGGTTTGGCTCACGAAAAAAGGAGTTCGTTATATTGTTTGTAATCCATGAAAATCTTTTATTTTTATCTCAATTCATTCATCAGGTGCTCAGTACTGTACGAAAACACTGATTTTCCTGTTAGCTGGAGGCATGCTAGTGCAGAGATGTTGTGTATTGTTCCACTGAAGAGTAAATTGGGGCAGGGGAATGTGATGAAACGTTTTAAACTAGTGATTATTTGGAAAGTCTGGAATATTTCACAAGATTTGATGTACAACTTATTTTATCAGTAATACTGTATATTTGAGATAAACTGAAGCTCTGAGAGAGGTTTCCCTCTAAATTCTTCCACTGTATTCAGAATGTCATACATGAACTGTAACACTATGAAAGTGCTATCATTCATTCTCACTCTTTTGCCAAACCGCTTAATCCTATTAGGGTCGCGGGGAGGCTGAGCCCATCTCAGCCGACACTGTACGAAGGTGGGTTCACTCTGCACAGCTTGCCAGACCACACACACACACACAACCATTCACACCTAGGGGCAATTTGGAATAGCCATTTAGCCTAATGCGCATGTCTTTGGAGCGTGGGAGGAAACCGAAGTACTCGGAGGAACTCATGCAGGCATGGATTGAACATACAAACTCCACACAGACATGCCAGAGCCCAGGACTCGAACCCAGGATCTACACCACCATCCTGCCACTGTGAAAGGTGGGGTGGATGTCGCTAAATAGTTCCAGAGACGGAACATCGAGGGGGCAATTTAATTCAGCAACATCCACCAAGCCTGATGCGAAAAAACTTTAGTATATACTACACTAGAACATAAAAAAGCAAACTAAAATGAGTTATATTTTATTTCAACCATTACAGAGGCAGTTTAAGTGTATGCGGCAAGCAGGACTAAGCACTGTGTAGCTAAAAGTGTCTGTTTAAACCATTTCAGAGTTTTAGTATATATACTACATGGAAACATAATTATACTCTACACAGTAATGGTGTGTTTTTACACTCATTCCAGGTTTTACTGTATCCTACATGGAAACACAAGGAAAACCAACTAAAATGATTTTTATGGTTGATTTTTTCATTTTTAAGGCGTGAAAATAATAACACTGCCTTCTTTATGTGGCTGTGAAATACTGTGTGTCCGTGGTTTTGATTCAAGCATCATCCACTCAGGATAATGTTTTATATTACCCAGATAGCAGACCAATCAGACTGCACCATTTTCATGTAGTATATACTAAGTGATATTAGATGGTTTTACTTGTAGTGGCGTGGGTGGTGTTTACTGTAAGTCTTTCATATCAAGCTCTCATGACGTAGAGAATTCAGTAATGAACCTCTGTCTAAAAGAAAAATGCTACAGATCAAGACTGACTGGTTGAAGATACTTACAAAAGAAGTATTGCAGATGTTTTCCCAGAAATGAATTTTTCCAAGTGTAGTATTGTCATGTCATGTCATTTTCTGAACCGCTTATTCCTAATTAGGGTCGCGGGGAGGCTGGCGCCCATCTCAGCCG
>JAQMYF010000023.1:45993657-46016765 GCA_030014195.1 Neosilurus mollespiculum
GACATGGCCGGCATTTGATAACCCAGTTAGCTGCACTGGGGGGACAGCAGTGATAACCCGTCGATAGTGGGGCTTGACCTTGGGATCAGTAATCCAGCACCTTACCACCAGGCCACCACTGCCCCTCAAGTGTAGTATCCTAAACTAATAATCTGAGCCAATGGTGAACAATTCCGCCTTTCTGGCAATCTCAAGGCACTACAATTCAACTTTAATCTGTAAAGTTTTATCAATGTATGAATCATGTAGAGATATAGATTATGAGAAATTTACATGTTAGTTGTGCCTATAACACTGACTCTGATAAAATATCTGAAATATGTGAATAAAGTTTTACATTCTATAGAAAGTTCATCCAAATTTCCTGCCGTTCTGTGAGCTTGCTAATTCTACGCGAGACCATGGCTTGAAGATGGCACCCTGGGTGTGCAATCACAAATTATTATCCTCCATAATACACTTTCAAAAAGTAACAAACAGTAATACATTTCACCAACATTGTCCACCGAGCACTACCATGGAGGTGATGGCGAACCTTTTTTTGATGTTGCTATACTGTAATAATCCCGCAAGGGAAATTATTGGCTCTGCATTTAACCCATCCAAAGTGAGCACACACACACTCGTAGCAGTGGGCTGCCACACATTGGGGTACCCGTAGAGCAGTTGGGGGTTATGTGCCTTGCTCAAGGTCACTTCAGCCATGAAGATGGAGCAAGGGAAGGTGCAGCTCATTCCCCCCACCGCCACACATTTTTCCTGCTGGTTTGGGAATCGAACCAGCGACCTTTCCATCCCAAACCCGCTTCTCTAACCATTAGGTTATGGCTGCCTTGAAACAGGAAGTTAGATAAACATCATGCTGAATGCTTGACTGATTTACCCCGCTGCCAACAGTGTTCAAGATACGCCACACCCCCACCAAATTTAAACAAACTGTACAGTAGCTTAGTGAACTAGCTAAATATTAGGAACAGTGAAGAGTATTTCAGCTGCAGAGGATTTCTTTCCGTGCCCGTGAGGGCATTTCTGAGTGGAGTTTGCATGTTTCCCCCATGCTTGCATGGGTTTCCTCCAGGTACTCCAGTTTCCTCCCACAATCCAAAAGACATGCACATGAGGCTAATCAGGTATTCCAAATTGCCCCTTGGTGTGAATGTGAGCGTGAATAGCTGTGTGTGTTGCCTAGCGCTGGTCCGGCGGGATGTTCAGGGTGTACCCTGTCTTCGCCTAGAGTTGGCTTGGAAGGGCTCCAGCCTACCCGCAACCCTAATAAAGGATAAGGTGATTCAGAAATTAGCAACATGACATTTTATCCTAACCAATAATAAGTGTGCAAGAGAAAATGAAAAGCCATCAGATGACCCATACTTCCTGCTTTAGGCTAACTGGCTGTTCCAAATTGACCCTAGGTGTGAATGTGAATGGTTGTGCGTATTGCCCTAGGACAGTCTGGCGAGCTGTTCAGGGTGTACACGGTCTTCGCTCAGTGTCGGCTAGGGTGGGCTCTTTCAGTGGACGTTTTAGGTGGTGATCACATTAGAATTCTCGTTCTCGAATTTGTCGCACATCATTCGCGGCATCGCAGTTTGCCCGCCTTTTCTGTTCGAAATTTCCACAAATGTCGCAATACAAGGTTCTAACGCGGAGTCTTTTCAACCACCCCGCACGTCGTGAGAAGGTCACCACAAAGTTGTCGTTTTGCTGGCAAAGTATGTTTTCCGATTGCAAGGAAAGCGACAAGTTGGACACCTCCGCGCGGAAAGTTTGAGACTTGCTGGCGTCCGCCGTGTTAAGGAATACTTTGTCGTCATCCGTTTTTATTCGCATTTTGTTTGCGCTAATAACGTGCGAAGGGTTTGAGAACAAAAAGCGAGCAGAATGCAACAGGAAATTTATTTTTTATTTTTTCCCTTTTGCCAAACACCCCCAAACCAATCTCGCAAAGAAAATTTCTCGCATTTCAGTCGCAAAATTGTCTTCATTCTCTGAATCACTTAACCCTAATTAGGGTCGCAGGGAGACTCTGGGCGAGGGCGGGGTACACCCTGAACACCATCAGTCACACAACCATTCGCACTCACACTTACACCTAGGGGTGATTTGGAACAGCCAATTAGCCTACCGTGCATGTTTTTGGACCGTTGGAGGAAACCAGAGTACCCAGAGAAAACCCAGGGAGAACTCCACACAGAAACACCCGAACTGGGAATCGAACCCAGGACCTTCTTGCTGCGAGGCGGACGTGCTAACTTCTACGCCACCGTGCCGCCCTCGCCCAGACTTCTCGCGCCCTTTACTCTAGCGTGATCACCCCCTAAGGTGACAAAACCTAAAACTAGTTTTGCATTTGTATCATGAATCTGGGTAAGTTATAAGCTGTATTAGTTATGCTTGGTCAGTCCTGCAGTTACCCCCAGTAGGAAGGTGTATAATGTATACACAGTGTATCTCTCTTACACAATAGGCATTTGTGGGGCCTGGATTTTTCCGCGCGCTCTATTTAGCATGAACGACCCAAACATTCCCACGTGACGCCACAACCATTAGCTCACGGGCACGCGCTGCAGGAGAGGGTTAAGGGAAGAAAAAAAAAGAGAAAGAAAAGAAAAGGCAGCAGTCGGTGAGGCTGGAGGAGTGCGCGTCTCTCCGTCTCTGCGGAAATGTTTTCCTGAGGATTTAATCAAGGTTCCTGCCCGCGCGTGCGGCGTCGCCTGATTTATTTGTTTGAGATAATAATAATAATTATAGGAGTCATAAAAATTTAAAAAGTTGTTTTTTTTTTTCCCCCGCTGGAGAAAGTTTGGACTTCGGGGCAGCCATGCCGGAGAAAGTAAGCATCTCAGACTTCGTCTCGCTGGCGAATGAGGACATCATGTCGCCGTCCACGTCGTGTTTTCAGGCGAAAATGAGCGACTGTCGCAGCACCGTGTCGGGCCTGGAGGAGGTGAGTGAGCGCGCGTGCCACGCACGGCGCGTGCCTTTACCTGTACCTGTGTACCTCGAGCACCTGAGGCGCGAGCGCTGTAGCCCATGTTTACAGCATAACAAACAGCAGGAACTTGTTTTTAAAGCTAAAAACAGAGCAAGAGGACCTTACTGAGGGGTAAAAACATGTTAGAAGTGGACTAGAAGTTTCTGAGGAGAGTTCCAGGATTTATATAGAGTTTATATTTATTTATTTGTTTGTTTATTTATTTATTTTTGTCTTACATAACACAGTTTTCTGACGTTTATTACTATTACTACTACTACTACTAATAATAATAATAGCTCGACTGTTTCTTTTGTCTAGTAATTAAAACACAGATGTAGAGCTAGAGGTTTAAATCGCTGTAGTTTTTTAATTATTGTTCACATTCAGGGTTTAAAAACAAGGTGTGTTTTATCTACAGGTTTACACTTCATACTCATCTTCAGGTGTAGACCTGGCAGCTGTAGTCTTTCAACAAAAGTGAAATTTAACTATTTGCAGTTCATTTTTAAAATATTTTTGTTTTAAAAGGAGGTAATTTTATAATAATAATAATAATAATAGTAAGATCCCTGTTTATGTACATGTTGGTGAATTTTATCATGTTTTGTTTAGAATTATTATCATTTATTCTTTTTTTTTTATTATTATTGCATTCAGTTTACACCATGCTACAAAATGTGACTTTTGAAGTAAATAAATCACTGTAGTTACAAGCAGCTTTAAATTAAATGAATGAAGTACCTAGCAATTATTTATAAAAAAAAAAAAAAAAAAGGCAACCATTTTGCTGTCTTTGAACTTGACCTATAAGTACCTTTTCATTTGACAATGACTTTTTATTTATTATTTTTTTTTATTTTATATTTTGGCTTTGGTCTCATGTTGCTACCCTGAAAAATTGATGGTGATATATCAGGCAGTATTTGAGATATAGGTGGGTGTAGCCACAAAAAAACCCACAAAAAAAGGCCACACAAACTGACACAAGTAAAAACAATACCAGCTACATTATCACATCTAATAATAAAAAAGATAGTGCTAGCTGAAATTTTCCCCATTCAGGAATGAGAGTAGTCCAGCTTAAACAAAGCTGAAGACTCCATAGTAAAACACGACAGGACTTGTCATAGTCAAATAGTCAACAGTGGTGTGGTGTGGTATGTTGTCACCATCACGTTTATTATTTTCCAATAACTGAATGTCCTGTATATTTTTGTTTTGCGTATTACAGCAACTTGCAGGTCACTGCAGTTTTTATAGTTTTAACAAATGACAGGAGAAACTTCTTGTCCTTTTATTGTTATAGCTGTACTCCTCAATGGAGCACCAAAGTCGTGGAATGTGAGCTGAAAGGTTGTTCCGTCCAGTGTCCAGGCATGTCCACCACAGGAAAACTAATAAGGCTGCTGTGTCGCTAAATTGATGTTGATTGGCTGTTCTGTATCACTGATCTGATACCGACAAGCAGCAATAATAATAAAAAAATAAGTTAATAAATAATAGTAATAATAAAAAAAGCCAAAAGAGGCTCATACACCACTGCTCAGACTTGCACAGTATAAAAAACACACAACCTGACTCAGGTAGGCAGACATACTTGCAGGTAAATAAATGATCATGGAGCAAGCACTGAAATCAGAGGCTTGACAGAACATGAATTCGTTAAACTAGTACCTAAACTAACAAGACAGGTGATAGAAATGAAAGTGGAAATCAGCTATAGTGTAGGGAAAGGGGGTGAGAAGCAAACCCAGGCTCGCACACCTGCAACTGACACATCCGTGAGTAAATCGATCTATTATTTTGTCTTCTGGATTAAACATAAACTGCTTGCATTAAAAGAGCTACAAACCACCATTCTCTTACCTGGCTTTAAAAGTTGAAACTCTTAGTTACACTTTACCTCCGACTCTTACGAACTGCTGACAGTGGAGACTCCATCCATCTGTCCATCTGTTATCTATATCGCTTATTCATTAGGGTTGCAAGGAACCTGGAGCCAATTCCAGAAAGCTAGCTAATGGTGAGAAGTGGGGTGCACCCTGAAAAGGCCACCCTTGTATCCCAGGGTTACCCCTTAAATATTCAATAAATGTGCTATATAATACTATATAGTACTATATAATTTGGATATATTTCCATCTAATAATGCAGAGACCTTTATTAGCATTGTTGAGTGCTTTCTGTTTGTAACCAGATACAGCAGATCTATATTTAAGAAGAACCTTTGTTCTGGTCACTCCTTCTTTTTTTGGTGCTTTTACGTACCGTGAGGGACATATTACTCCCAAAAGTGCTCACCTCTGTGATTTAAGCCGAGTTAAATACAGACTAGCGCTCATGTCTTGTGTGAATTTCCTGCTGTACTTCATGATCTTACCCGTATTATTACTAGCTTTCACATGTTATAACTCAAACACATTACCTGATTCACAATTACAGATTCGCTTTCACCTTTCACCACACCTCAGAAGAGAAGCATGACATAGGCTGCGTATTGTAGTTAAAAAAAAAAAAAAAAAATCACTATATATTTTTCTTGTTATTCTCAGGGTAGATGTTTAGACCTGGAGGGAGAGTATGTGTATCCGAATGTGTAGGAATATTTTGCCTCTTTTTGCCTGTTTTTGGGTGGTATATGCGATCAGTGGCAAAATGAAAAATGAGACAACAATCCCTTGATGGTGAAGTAAGTGTGTGTGTGTGTGTGTGTGTGTGTGTGTGTATGGGGATCCATTAGGGATTATTTCATTTCATTCTGTCATTACTCCAGTTCCGGATGGGGCGGTTTTGAAATGTGTACTGAGATTACCTGGGCTGTACTGACTTAATGTAATGTGTATGTCTGTCTGTGTGCGCGCGCGTCTATCGCTGTGTGCCTGTGTGTGTGTCTTTGTTTGGGGGCGCTGGTCTCTGTGTGTGCATGTGTGTGTCTGTGTGTGGGGGGGGGGGGGTCTCTGAGTGTTCATGTGTCTGTGTGTGAGAGAGAGTGAAGGTCAGTTGTTGACTGATGATGCAAAGTTGTGAAATGCTGTTTAGGTTAGAAGAGCAACAAAGTTTGTTTTTGTTTAACTTTGATTAAAGCTTTAGAGCCTTTCTCAGCAGAGGAAGTTTAGAAGACCTATACACACATGTACGCACACATACACACACACTTGTGCAACATATCTGTGTTTATCATATAAGTGTGCCAGTAATCACTTGCATAAAATAGTAAAATGTAAACACACATGGTATTTTTGTGCTCTTGCTAGTTACACTCAATCTTATACCATCCTGATTAAACAGACTGCACACAAAAATACAACCCCTCACCCCCACCGCCCCATTAAAGGAGACATCATTGATATCTGAGGTTTGCAGCTTTCACTTTCCATTTTAGTTATAAAAGGTTCTGAGGCGAATATAGACACATACCACTGAGGTCGGAAGTTTACATATATTCGTTATGGACATGAAAGTCAGGGCAGTATCAGGTTTTCGCCGATCTCTTTGTACTCTTCTTTGCAGCACATCTATTTGGTGAAATGTTTCTTAGTGCGGCCGCATGGTGGCATAGTTGCAGTATAGATACAACTAGGTAGGTGGCATAGCGTTTAGCACAGCCGCCTCGCAACAAGCAGGTCCTGGGTTCGAGTTCCAGGCACGGCGAGAGCTTTTCTCTGGGGAGTTTGAACGTTTGCCCTGTGCGTGCCTGGGTTTCCTCTGGGTACTCTGGCTTCCTTCCTCACTCCAAAGATATGCTCATTAGATTAGGCTTTCCAAATTTTCCCTAGGTGTGAGTGGTTGTGTGTTTTGGCCCTGCGATGGTCTAGCGAGCTATTCAGGGTGTACTCTGCCTTGTCCCAGTGTCGGCTGAGATAGACTCTAGCCTTCCCTCGACACTAGTAGGATTACGCAGTGCGGCAGATGGATGGATCTTGGAATCTGCAGTTGTTTAGAAATGGCTCCCAGAGACTTCCAACTTTGATCCTTTTTCTTAGCACTACTCGGAGCTCCTGGGATTTCCCCCATTGTACTGTGTGTTGGTCAATCCAGAGAGTTCTGTCAAACAAAGCCTTCTTATGTAGGCACAGAGAAGTTACCATCTGTAGATATTTAGGGTCAGGAAGTTTAAAGTCCTTGACAAGTTAAAAATAAACAGTTTGGAACTAGAAGTACCACTGATGATGTAATGCTGGAGTCTGCATATTTTTGACACTGAAAGATTAACAGAAATCATTAAAAAGTCCAATATTTTTGTGATCTTCATGTCCAGAACGAGCGCAGGTACATGCTCAAATCTGATTGAAATGCTGCCAAGATTTATCCACCATGAAGACACTGCCGAGTAAAATATCCACGCTGTCCTTGCTTACTAGCACTTAACAGAACTGTGTTCTGTGAGATTTAAACATTTTGAGGAGTCAGAAGTAAAGATGTAGGAGTTTTGTGGTTTTTTTTGTTTTTTTTTTTGTTAAAAGATGAGAAAAGATATAGTGTTTTTGTTTGTTTGTTTGTTTGTTTGTTTGTTTGTTTTTCCTTGGAAAGAAACACAGGCTGGTGATTATAGTTGCTGTATCTTTAACCCTGTGTTTACACTGGGGCACGATGTCCGTGAGCTCTGTGATTGAAAAAGCACGAAGCTCCACGATTTATGAGTACGATTGGGGTATTAAAAAGGAGACAGCTCGCATCAACAGAAACATTAACTCTGTCGTGTCAGATTCGAGTTCTTTCCCTCGAATGTTGGCACCGTGTCTTCATGGAACTTGCTTTGTGCACGTGGGTATTTTCACGCTAGAACAGGATCAGGCCAGTGAAGGGAGATTGTAAGGCTAAAAATGATTAGCAACAGTTAGAGTAAGGAATGCATGGTCAGCTGTGGTGACCACATGTTCGGGTGTGGTGAATGCACGGTCGGGTGTGGTGAATGCACGGTCAGTTTTTTTGCAGTCAGTAATATATGTATGATGTTTGAGAGCAGTAATGAATAGTATAATAGAAATGTACAAAGCACTAGGACGTGTACATCAGTCAGACTGCAGAGTCTATGTTACTGATTAGCATAGCCTCAGATAAGCCCACGATAAGCTTGTTTGTAAAAAGAGAGTTGGCAAAAGATCCAAGGTTAATACTGCGGACAGAAACTTTCTGGACAGCAGAGTTGAATGCAGCAGATTCCTAGCAGTGTGTTTTTATGGAGGACACATGAGTTAAGTGTAAACAGGGGTTTCTGTTATCTTGGGGATCGTTCATCTCATTTGTAAGAAAATTCCTAGGATGTCACTCTCTGAAGTAATGATAATTTTGATGTTTAGTCACACTTGCTCACTTCTTTTAGTCACTATAACAGTTCCTGTTTTGAACTGTGTAGTTTTCTCGAATTAAATTGGATTCGAGACAATTAAATTTTAATTTAAAGTTGCCTCAAGTTTTTCCTTTTATTAGTTCAGTTAATTGACTTTAAAATGGAACTTAAGTTTAAATATTAATCTTTTGAAAAAGGTCATCGTTCTGTTTTATCACTTGACTACAACACACTGAATAACTGATGCTTGCTCTGGTGATGACTCCTGTATGGTGATAAGCATATTCTGACTGATCTAAGCAGTAGTGAATGAGTTAGCTACTCATTATTAAAGGGAAGCTTTCACAAAATTCAAAAAATGTTCTCGATTTTTGAAAGAAAATGATACCTCAAGTGTTTTTCTAATTCTTGACTGCCTTGACGTGTCCCTCTTACGAAAAATCTAATGACGCGTATCAGTGACCTTTACCTTTCATGGATGGCGTATTGACCACAGGTTGGTGGGTGGGTGACGTTACATGGGGCTCCATGCATGATCGCGACGTGATTTCTATGGGACCTAAAGAAGTTTCCGTAGGTTCGCTCTGGTACGTGGGTGCTGCTGTTGAGATTTACGAATTGAAAAGCATGGTGGTTTAAAGATCCGAAATGAGAACGTTTAATAATCTTGTTCAAGACTTAATGCTACGAGACGGGATTGCCAGGCAACAAGAACTCATGCAATGTTCATGATGTTGTGTGTTTACAGGTGAAATTTAGTCGCCCAGTTTCCAGACACGAGTGAGGCTGGCGCGGTGTAGAGATTCACTGGTACATTTCAGGCGTTTGTTGGCTTTTTCTGCTTGTTGTTATACCGTGTGATATCCACAAATATGGGTCATTCTCTGAAACTGGGTCAAACTTTTTTTTTTAAAGATTGACATTTTGGACCTAATATTTTCCAAAAACTATAAAGAATTAAAAGAGCAATCTCTGCCCAGTACATACAATATGGGCACATACAACAGGTCAGAGAAAATAATATCCAGTGGGGGAAAAAAAAATTAAAAATTTTCTGTAAAATTGGTTGCAGTGTGTGGACGAAAATTTAAATTTTTGTGTTACTTAGGTTTCATGCCATACTATCACTGAAGTATCAGCTCAAAGTGCAAGTTGTAGGGCTTGCAATAAAGATCATTCCATGAAATTTATATCCAAAGGAGAAATTCCTGTTTTTCTTACTTTGTGGACTGAGAATCGCACATCAGTTTACGGTTCCGCGCGTGACCAGTGGTGTCCAGGCCAGTTACATACACAACCGACCCGTTTTTCCTGTGAGGGGTGAGGTTCCATGTTATGATGTTCACTGTATAATTGAGTTCCTCCTGAAGTGTATTTATTTCACATGTAGTCAAACAAATAGGATGAATTTTCTGTCCATACGTGAATTAATTTGTATAAGAATTTGGTATTACATACAGATTTATTCCTGTTTGTTGCTAATTAAAGTGCAGTCATGTGCACGACACAGTTCTCTGACTGTCAGTGGGTCATGAATTTATGGTCAGTGTAGAGAGAATAAGCAGGACCTCATTGAAACTTACCCACTGACCAAGTGGGTAAGTACTAACTTGACCAATATGTGAATGTGTTTGTTTTGTATGGATATCAGGACGTTTAAATCCGTTTGATATATATATATACTTGATGTTTGAAGCTTGTCTGATCTATATGATACTGCTATCTATAATCAAGAGTGTGACGTTTCCAGCGACAGCTCATACAGACTTAAATTGTGTATGGACAAGTAGAATGTGTTTGCACCAATTGTACCAGTGTATCGTGGGTGGTTCTTTGGATGTAAACCTGCATGGCCAGACTGCTCCGTTTACACATCAACAAACACACCAGCTGGGACATGTTCATTTCTCTCTCTTTCACACACACAATCGTTCTCACTCTCTTTCTCTTTCTCTCTCACACAGACTCTCTCTCTCTCACACACACACACTCTTTTTACATTCTGATATTTTTTTTAAATTTCGCTAAAAAAAAAATTTTCCCCCCTTTTGTTACAGTTTAAAGTATGCATCTCATTATTATTCCTTTTTCTTTCAGTCTCAAACATTTGCATACCTGCCGTTGCATCTATGGATCTATTGCACTTTCACATTCAGATGTCAGCAATTTAAATTATAATTAAATTATTAAATTATTATATAAATATAGCAATTTATTGTAAATGGCTATCTGAAAACTTTCATGACCTTGCTCTGTCCTTGACCTTTGACCTTGACATTCCAAAATCAAATCATCTCAGGGACTCAGGTAGGGTAGTGTCCCCACCATGTTTAATCAAAATCCTTGCATGTGGCGGCCAGGATTTTGTTCACAGTCTCCATTTTGTGGTGGAGGTGATAACACAACTATGAAAGGTGTTAAACCCATGCTAGTTATTTTCTATATTATATTTTATATGTTTATAAGTGTTCCAGGCGGCATGGTGGTGTGTGGTGGTTAGCATGTCTGTCTCGCAGCACAAAGGTCCTGGGTTCGTGTCTCGGGCTTGGTAGTTTCTGTGTGGAGTTTGCATGTTCTCGCCGTGCTTGCATGGGCTTCCTCCGGGTACTCCGGTTTCTTCCCACAGTCCAAAGACATGCACATTAGGTTAACTGGTTGTTTCGAATTGCCCCTAGGTGTGACTGTGAATGGTAGGATGAGTTGCCCTGCAATGGTTTGGCGAGCTGTTCAGGGTGTACCCTGCCTTTGCGCAGTATCAGCTGAGATGGGCTCCAGCCTCTCTGCGACCCTAGCAGTATTAAGCGGTTCAGCAGATGAGTGAGAGTAACAGTGTTCCAGATAAAGCTTTGAACACTCAAATGGCTTCATGAAGAACTTCAGACATGAGGATTGTTCCTGTGTGGTTGTCTCTGGGATTTCTTCTTAAAAACATGTAAGTAGGTGAACTGGCTACGCTACGTACTGCCTGGAGATGGACAGGTGTCCCCATCCAAGGAGCATTCCAGTGTTTGCAAGTATTGGTTCCAGATTCCATAAGAAATCCTCCATTAACACATGGGCGATGAGAATGATTTGCCTTGTATACAAATCCAAACATAATTATTTGCATTTACATTTAATGCAGATGCTCCTATCCAGTGCACCTTGCCTTTATCATTTTTGTATAACTCGGCGATTGAGGGTTAAGTGCCTTGTTCAAGTGCCCAGCATTGGAATTTGATGGTACTGAGGATTGAATCCCCAAACTTTGGATTAGTAACCAAGAGCCTTAACCACTGAGCCACCATTGCCCACTACAAAGTATTTGTTATAAATGCAAATATTATCACTGATCAACCAATCACATACAGTTATGGTTAATATCAGATGTGGTCTAGCCAGTCTGCTTTCTTCCTGCATCAAAACGCTAAATATGTAAAAGGCATATTTTAGCTCTTCTTTATTCTCTCTCTCTTAGTGATTTTTTTTATCAAACTTAGCAGCCAGGTGCTGATTTTAAGCCATGTGAGTTGTGAGCGCACACATTGAGGCAGCCTTGAGTTTGAGAATGGTGTTGGCCCCGGTCTTTACAGGCGTTCCCAATCTTTGAGAATTCTTCAGCATGTTACCTGCTGTAAAGGTAGATAAATCGGTACAACATTGTGACCAAACACTGGGACACATCGGCCTTACGTTGGCATTGTGGCAGCCTACTTTTAGGGTTAGGAGTCCCTTAAACCAGTTGCCGTTCAGGTAAGGCTACATAGATTTTCCATCAGAACTGTTATATTATATCGCACTGAATGTTTGTAGATGCTGTGCTGTAATGCTAATCTTTTTTTCTTCCTGTGTTGTAGATCCTGGAGCAGGAACAGAACTCTCTACAGAGGTTAAAGAAGATAGTGAAGGGCATCCACAGCTCTGGTCTAAGTGAGTGTTGGTGTTTATGCTTTCTCTCGCAAATCACTCAGCGTACAGTATTCAGCTGGGATAACTGAATGTGAATAAGACGGATGTTTGTAGGAATGCATGCATGGAAAACCAAAGCATTAACCGAATGAGAAGAATGTCATGCAAGACTCCTGAATGTACTAAGTACCGTCCATCATCTTTAACACTGATCTCTCAGTGGCAATCCCAGCTGACATGGGACAAGGGGTGGGTACACACTGAACAGGACACCAGTCTATCACAGGGCTAATACAGACAGCCATTCGCACTCACATTTACACCTATGGGCATGGAGGAAACCCATTCAAGCACAGGGAGAACATTCAAACGTGACACCAAAAAGGCCCTTAGTCAAGATTCGTACCCCAAACATTCTTGCTGTGAGGCAACAGTGCTAACCACTGAGCCACTGTGCCCACCACCAAGTACAAGACTTGACACCATACTTTATAGTACCGTCTATAAACTATCATTTCCCCCTGCCGGCTTATTTTAAAGTTAATAAGACAATAAATGGGTCCTGTGATGGCCTGATGAGCTGTGCAGGGTGTGCCCTCACCCGGACTCGGCTGAGATTGGGGCCAGCCTCCCCACGGCCCTAATTAGGATTAAGTGGCTTAGAAATTTAATGAATGAATGAATGAAGACAATATATGCAGCTTGTCATGTTCCTGGAAACCAAAACTGCTCTGTAAGGAGGTCTTTCCTGTGGTGGAAAACTGTTCAAATTTCCAGCTCCTAACAGAAAACTTCATTCATTCATTCGTTCATTCGCCAAACTGCTTAATCCTACTAGCGTCACAAAGAGGCTGGTGCCTGTCTCAGCCGACTCTAGGTAAAGAGTCACCCCTTCGCAACCATTTACGCTCATACTCACATGGGGCAATCTGGAACAGACAGATGATCTAATGTGCATGTCTTTTGGACTGTGGAAGGAAACCAGAGTACCCGGAGGAAACTCAAACCCAGGGCATTCTTGCTGCGAGGTGGACATGCTAACCGCTATTCGATTTTACCAGCCACAGGCAGCTTCAGCATGTTAATAATTATAATGCTTCCTAGAGCAGGCACATTTAACGTTGGCCTGTTATTTGAATAACAGCAGGAAGTTTGTGCAAAATGAATCGCAACTTCATTCATCTTCATCTGAAAAACTTAATCCTACTACGGTTATGGGGAGGCTGGAGCCTATTTCGGCTGCCTCTGTGTGAAAGGGGGGGAGGGGGGGAGACACCATGAACAGCCCACTAGGTCATCGCAGGGACACTCACTTTAAAAATAAAAAAAAAAAAAAAAAAAAAAACTTGTGGAAAATCAGAATTGAGAATAAAATTAATGTGTATGCTGGGTGCTTGTGTCCAGGTTTGTACGAGGGGATGAACCTGAGTCTCTTGACACCTTATTGGTATTTTCTTATTTCGGGGTTGTTGGTTTTTTTGGTTTCTTTTAAACATGTCGACTTCCTGTAACAAAATGTAAATGTAAACTTGTAAACTTCATTACAAAATAACATCTCTCTCTCTCTCTCTCTCTCTCTCTCTCTCTCTCTCTCTCTCTCTCGTGTGTTTTGGGAAATGGTCCCTTAACAGTCAGAAATTATTCACATTTGGGAAACAGATATATTATGAGTCACAATGCTACAGTTTGGCCGAAGACCCCCACACAACCCCCAATCCCCCCTCTTCCCTAACCACACTCAGATGGTTTATTCCGGTAAAGGCAGTGCTGTAAGGGAGGCCCCAGTTTCCTGATCTCATTGGGTCCAGTCCCCCCTCAGGGTATCTGATGAAGCTCTGAATCACTCCCTCTCTCTTTCTCCCCAACTTCTCCCTCTATTTAAGCCTCATTCATCATTTACCAACGCTGTGTGGAAGAGAAACATGGCATGACCCTGTTGAAGGTGCCTTCATTTACGCATTCAGAAATGTTTGTGAGGTGTACCTGGGATTTTTGACTGGAGTCAGAGGTCCGTGCGTAACTATCACTAAACTCGGTCATGCAGTGCGAACACTCGTAACACTTGAGTTATGCGAGTTATTATGTAAAAAAAGGTTTAAGTTTAATATGAGTTATTTGTTGTCAGTGTTTTTTTTTTTAGTTCTTGTTGCCAGGGTGGGGAACTCCCATAATGCCATATGCGTGCCTTACAATGCTGCTCCTGTAATACGTGTCTGTGTCTAGTTCATAAACAAGAGCTGAACTTTTCTCACGTGGCTGACGGGTTAATGACGGTTTCCTGTCCTGTACCCACACCAACAACACAGAAACGTTCCAGACATTTTTACGCCATTGCTAAGGCCGGATCTGTGCTATTTTAATTGCTGGGGCTTATTTGTTTTGCTGTAGTTCTGTAATGGTGCTTTAAGAAAACTTTAAGAATCTGTGATGGATAAGAACTTTTTTTAATGTTTCACTTCCATTTGGCTTGAATTCCATTAACCACCATCAGCAAATTTCCTCTTTCTTTGGAATACACCTACAAATCACAGAGGGTGAGTGATAACACACGCTTCCAGAGAACAATTTTAACTTTATTGGTTCAAAGGCACTGATATAAGAAGAGATTGTTTGCCAGACTCGGGTCAAGCAGTGCTTATATTCGAGCTCCAGAGGGCCATACGTCTGCAAATGACAAAGCTTGAGCTCAAATTTTTTTTTTTTGTCGTCTGTGCTCATGTGCCCACACAGGCTACCAAGTGCTGCCGCTACCACCGGTGCACAGTGCACTTCGCTGCTTATTCTCTTACTTCACGCATCTTTGTTTCTGTAAACGTTTTCGGAGCTTCTCTTTTGGGCAGTACCTAAATATTTATATTATCTATTCACGAGTTAAACTGCATAGTGCAGCAAGTCTTTGTTTTGGCTTTGAAACGTGCGAGGCTGTCAGATTTTCCTCATCATATGTAATTTAGTTATATAATAACAGGGATTTTCGCCACGTAATTGGTTGGATGTTTCCTCAGCAGTTATAATCAGACATAATACTTTGTCCCCACCATATCCATGCAGTTGCAGTAAAGTAAATAATCTTTATACTTATTAGTAGGTCAAATTCCACTTGTCTTTGTCTTTGGAGGAACATAAACAACGCAAACTCAGGCGAGTGGAAGAAGCTAGAAATGAACAAAGAAATTCTGCACACAAGAAACTGGCACATTTTACCAACTGGCTAAAAACCTCTTTCTTTCTTTTTCTTTCTTTCGGTCCTTCTTTCTTTCTTTCTTTCTTTCGGTCCTTCTTTCTTTCTTTCTTTCGGTCCTTTCTTTCATTCAGTCTTTCTTTCTTTCTTTTGTTCCTTCTTTCGTTCACTCGTTTGTTCTTTCGTTCACTCGTTTGTTCTTTTGTTCCTTCTTTTGTTCTTTCATTCCTTCTCTTGTTCTTTCGTTCCTTCTTTTGTTCCTTCTTTTGTTCCTTCTTTCTTTCTTTCTTTTGTTTCTTCTTTCTTTCTTTTCTTTCTTTCCCTCTTTTTTCTTTCTTCCCTCTTTTTCTTTCTTCCCTCTTGCTTTCTTTTGTTTCTTCTTTCTTTCTTTCCTTCGTTTTATTTGATCCACCTTTTCCTTCATTTTGTTCTTTTCTTCATTTCATTTTTCCTTCCTTTCTTTCTTTCTTTCTTTCTTTCTTTCTTTCTTTCTTCTTTCTTATATATGTATATATTGGAGGTGTGAATGCAGTTTTTCTCCCACTTATCCTGCCTGTTCCTACACTCCCAAACTCAGAACTTTCTTTCCATTGTAGCCCATTTAAATATTCTGAATATCCCTATTATAATATCAGCAATCTTTCTGAAAAGTACACCTGAGTGCCTTTGGAACATGATAAGGTAACGGCATTGATGATTGTGTGACATGAATGCCTTTACAGCCGCACAAAGGATTGATGTTAATGGCCTGGCTGTAGTTTATGCAACATGGCACACATGGCAGTTCAGCGGAGCTGCTTTGTGTTCATGGCTACCCAGTCTCAATGAGTGTGAGCTCCTCGAAAATCTCTTTGATGTCTGAGAGTGTGTCTGCCTGCAGTGGGTTTATGCCAAGAAATCAGTGTGTCCTGATCCTTTTATCTCATGCCATGATATATATACATACGAGCAGGGCAGATGGAAAGCGTTGCTTTTACAGAGAAGTGGCCTTCTTGTGTCCCTTATCACTGATTTTTAAAACATTTGAAGGGGAACTGGAATGTTCGTCAGGCGTCATGCACCGGAGAACATTAAATTTAAATGTTTAAGAAGTCCTCTTGGGTTATATAGAAAACGTTTCAATATAGACATTATTATTGTAAAGAAACAGTCCAAAGCTGGCCTCACATGGGGGTGGCACTGACAGCACTTCTGTGTGGTTTCAACTGTGTTGGCCTGCAGTGACAGCGATTTGGAACAGCCAGTTAGCCTACTGTGCATGTTTTTGGACTGTGGGAGGAAACCGGAGTACCCGGAGGAAACGAACACAAGCATGGGGAGAACATGCAAACTCCACACAGAAACACCTCGAGCCCGGGAATCGAACTTGGTCCTTCTTGCTGTGAGGCGGACATGCTAGCCACTGTGCCACCGTGCCGCCGAACCACATTCAATACAACATTATTACAACCTATTCGTGCTGTGTTTTCAATTGTTTTGCCACACCGCCCTTATTTTAAAGTACGCCCGATGTTAGGCTGTTTTGAAACGCAACACCATCATATTTTGGTGGTTTGGAACCGGACTGAACCCCCTACAGAACCGCCTCTGTGTGATGCAGCTTGGAAGTATGTTACTGAGCTAATGTCGCTGACTGCTAGGCATTTTTTAAAATAATTACAACATCTAAATTTTTTTCATATTTCCTCCAGATGTTCACAGCATACCAGTCCGAATGAAATAAACATTTGTAAAGACAAGTTAGCTACATGTAGCATCCAGTAGTCTATTAAAACTGTCTAGAAATGTTTTCCCTTGTTTTTTGGTGTAAACATAAGCTACTCTGTTTAGCATATCTGTGTGAATGGATTTCCAGTGCACATCTATGATGCAAATGATGACGTGCTGATTTGTGTGTTTTAGGTCACGTGGAGTGTAACGAGCAATACATTGAGATTTTGGAGAACCTAGGAAACAATCATCTATCTCAAGACAATAACGAGATCTCCACGGGGTTCCTTAACCTGGCGGTGTTCACACGGGAGGTTACGGTGCTCCTCAAAACACTGGTGAGACTTCAAGTATCTGTATATGTGGCAGCTCTGGGAGTAGCGCTCCCATGATCATTTCTTTAATATATGGCTCATTTTAATATTAATTTCTGATTCGTTAATTATGGTATTCAGCTGCTAAGGCTGACAGAATTGCTGTGGAGCACATCATTTAGCTGAGACAATAAAATATTTTTCAAATCAATAATATATGTATGTATGAATGTAGATTAGCATTTTAATAAGCAGGATAATGGACAGCAAGCCAGCCAGTCATTATTGTGATATAAACCCTTCAGGGTGATTCAAGATCCCTCTTCTGTACATCAGGGACCTGAACACCCTGTTGAGGTTGGAGGTAACAGTAGAGTAGGAGGTAGCTCTGATTCTGCTTTGCCTCAGGTCATGTCATACCACCCTGTTACTCCTAATTTTCCTCTAAGAGCACTCCCTCATGTGCTTTATGCAGATTACCTCATTTTCAGTTATTTGTTACGGTGTTGTCTTCGTTGCCCATATCAGAGGAGCTATGAGTAGCACTCTTTTCTGTGAATCTCACATGAGGTGTTCTAATATTTGTGACTACATTAAAAAGTACTGGTATTGGTCATCCTTTCAGCATAATTCGTGCATAATGTAAAATGTTTAAGTGATACAGAGCTTATTTTAGCATGAATGACCATAAAAAGCACTGTACTGGGCAGTTTTATCCCACGGATTACTAGCGGGGGTTGAACCAATGCGGAGCAATCATTTATCCCCGGAAGTGACGTGAACTCGTTGGGCGGGGTTGTCCAGCGCAAGTAAACAAGCAGATCTATTCAGCGAGCGACATTTTAGGTGATAAAAAACCCCGCCTACTAAAGGCTCTTACCTTTGACTGGTTCCTTTTGGCGGGATGCTGCTCCTGTCCATTGTCATCCTTTGACTTTTTATGAATGAATTCTGTAGGAACATAGTCCAGTTTTAGATGTAAAAGCTCGGGCTTCGTGCCAAGTAGTTCTGCCTGGAGGTCACGCCGATAGCTGGTAGGGCTTGAAGTGGCCTTCTTGTGTCTGAAGGGAAACGTTTTCAGAGTACGGCCTGTGCCGATGTTATGTTATCTTATGTTTTCTGCACTCCACCATTTTCCTGGCGACACGGCTCAGTACTTACTGATAGTGTGTTATCTTAAGACTGGTGTCCGTGGCACGCAGCCCATCCAAATAGGACAAAACAACAAATTCAGGTCACTATTAGAGCTGGAGCCTAAATAACGTTCCAGCCATAACCAGGTCATGGGAAGACCCACAGGTTACTCAGAGTGCACCTGTGTGTGTGTGTGTGTGTGTGTGTCTGTCTCTGCGTGTGACATCTTCATTTGTTTAGGAATGAATAATGATTTGGCTCCAGCTTAACTGCACAAGTGCACTCGGGGACTGGGAAGGACAGCTGTGTGTGTGTTTTTGTGTTTGTGTGTGGCAGCTGTAGCCAAGGCCCTCTGTAACCGGATCCCTTTAACCGATTGTCTCCATGGTGACCTTAATTCATCACAGACCTGAGTGGGTAGCGCCTGAGCTCTAGGCTGTCACTCATAAAATCACCAGGGATGCTGAGCTCACAAAGAAACTGGGCTTGGGGAAATAAACTTCTTTTTTTTCTTTTCTTTTTGATCCAGTGTGTGTCCTCTGCTGACTTCGGCTGTCTTACTGTATCAGTGATATGTTTCCTTTTTATGAGGTCAGTCCTGGTGCAGTATTTCAACTGTTTTAGGTTTGGCCGAGCACTTTTTTTTTTTTTTTTTTTTTTTTTAAATCTCCAAATCGATCCTCTACTCCTGCTCGTTCACTGGATGTGGAGGACATGAGCTTTATCATTGGTAAAATAAGATGAACTCGATTGGAAAGTCTGGTGGAGTTGTTCCTGGAAAGCGACAGAAATAATAACCATTCATTCATTCATTTGCCAAACTGCGCAATCCTGTTATGGTTGTGGGTAGGCTGGACCGTATCTCAGTCGACTCTGGGCAAAGCCAGGGTACACTCTGAACTGCTCAGTAGGGCCAACACACACACGCACATTCACACTCACACTTGGGGGCAATTTGGAACAGCCCATTATCCTAATGGTCATGTGGCTAATTGTACGACACGGACGTGCTAACCACTATGCCACTGTGCAACCCAGTATATTTACTACATACTACACGGGGATGGCACAGTCTGATAGCTTTGATTTCTCTTCGTAAGTAAACTTTTCGCGCCTAAGGTGAGGTGGTTGTGTCTGAATAATTGTTGAGTAAACTGCGACTGGTTTCTGTAATCAGCTCCTTTTCACATGAGTGGGTGAATAACCTACTGCCCAACCACCAACCTGGAGGACCAGGAGACTTCTCTTTGTTAGACCCCTACCCGTCGACCTGTCTGGGTTGGATGACCCTACCAGGAGCAGATGTGCCAGTAAGCATACAGTAGCTCTTCGGGTCATAGGAACACGCAAGCTGTCTCACCCTTTCAAGGTGGTAGTCTTATTGAGAGAGTAACAACACAGTTAACACTAAAGCACTTCAAGCTGACATGGGGGCAAGCAAAGACAGAGGCTCAGGACAGTTTCATATGGGACGCATCGGTGAAGGCCTTAAGCTCCGCTTAGAGTGAAGAAGCTAAAGAAGAAACTGGGACTAGGACTGGAATAGGATCCTCATCCAGCATATACAGGTGTGCCTTATAATAACCACTGCTCTAATCCTAAAACGTGTCCTGTGTTCATCCCAGGATTTTTCACTTTAAGCAGTACACTTGGCACTGTTTGCATTGATGTACTGAATTATTTCTAATCCTGCTCTCTAGTGTTCCGGTTCTTCTGAAAGTTTCTTCGTCACGGCTTGTCAGTCAGCTTGGTTTGTTTATTTTTGTAAAGTTTGTTGCTTTTGGATGTATTTTGAATTGAATTATGTTCACTTGAAAGTGCTTTAAGGCTTTAATTTGCCTCTGATAGTTATTAACCGCTAACTGATCACATCACTATGTTGTGTTGGTGGGGGGGGGGTGTGTGTTTGTGTGTGGGTGTGTGAAATTGAGTGAGAAGGTATCTTGGGGAGTGAAACGTGCTGCTGTTGGCTCTCAGCTAACCAAGTGCTTGTTATCCGTCTTTTAGCATTTGAGTACACTTCTCATCAAGACCAAAAGTTTTTTTTTTTTTTTTCTTGTTTTATGAGTTTTGAGTTTTATATCTGCTCATTTTTGTTCTGAACAGTTTTCCCGAGTTTAGTTTGTTCAGTTACAAACACATTCTATGCATTTTTTTAGCTCTATTTTCCTTTAAGATGATTTTTAGCATGCCTTCTTTCCAAAAAAGAATTACACAAAGTCCTCTCTTGGCAGGTTTAGGCTTTTCTTCATTTCAGTACACGCGTTCATCTCCTTCGGATCTGAGGGGAATGGAAGTCAAGAAATATGGAGCAGCATCTGGACAGAAATTTGATGATGATAGATTTTACATGGAACCTTTACGATAAAGTTAGACAGGATGAGTTTGGATGGACATATTGGACACTCTGTTTGTCTGACTCCTGTTGTGTGTGTGTGTGTGTGTGTGCGCGTCTGTGCATCTGATTATATGTCGGTCTCTCTGTGTGTCTGCAGGTGCAGAACCTGAACAGTATCCTCTCCTTTCCTCTGGAGAACATCCTAAAGAGTGAAGTGAGAGACAGCAGACTGGTGAGTTGTTAAAGGGGAATGCAGTCATTATTTCCACCATGGTTTGTGTTTTTGTGCTTCTTAACAGGGTTACGTAATAAGTTTGTGTGGATTTTTAGGAAAGTTCTACCAGCGAGGCACTGAACGCAGAACATTCCATGAAATTTTGGAGATGATCTAGATTCTAATTCTAATTCAAATTGTGCACCGGGAATTTTTTGAAAGGATTCTTTAACATTGTGAGAGAGGGTTTGGTGGGTTTTTGTTTTTGTTTAGTTTTTTCTTTTTTTGGAAGTGTGAGATTAGCACAGGGGTGCTGTGTACGTTTTGTACTTGTCTTGGCGGAGGTTTTCGCTCTCCAAGTGCTTTTGTTTAAGGGTGCAGTGTATCGGCTATCAAAGCTCATGGAAACTATTCTCCCGGTCACCTGGAGTGCCAATGTTTGCACAGCCATCGGTGGCAAGGAAAACAAAATGTTCCGCTCATTCCTATGGAAGTGGGGTGGATATGCCTTTCCTCTGAGTGTGTTACACCACCCCTGATGTTGCCAGATCAACAGTTTGAAAAGATGTAGTCAACTGACCTGTGCCATGAAAGACATACCTCATGGCCTTCACCCTGCCTGATTGGTAGCTGTCATGTGATCATGTTGCCATAACTACTATTAGTAAGCAACACTTGAGGGTTATAATCATGTCAATACAGGTGCAATAAATGTATAACACTGTCACCTCACCGCTCCAGCATCCACAATACAACCATGACTTCGAGTCAGTGTCTGCGTGGAGTTATGTAAGATTTTCACCTCTGGTTTTCCTCCATGTTCTCTGATTTCCTTCAACCTCCTGTGAACATGCCAGTGTTGCTATTAGTTGCATTTAGTTGCTCCTGGGTCTGAATGCCTGTTCTTCCATCCACATCAAGAACAATGCTCCAGGGAGAGTCTCTGTATCAAGCACAACCCGGAACAGGATACAGCAGTTACTAAAGATGAATGACGCAATAAGGATTATATTTATATTTATAGTGAAATAGCAATAAATTGTGTATGAGATTTAGGCAGAAGAAATGTAGAAAAATGTACGGTTATGAAAAGTTTCCATAAATCTGAACCAGTGTTGACTCTGCATTGCTTCGAGTTAATGCTCCTCTCCCGTCCAAAGCTTTCTAAACCGTCTGTGATGCTCCGAGATGTTTTAAAATTGACATTGTTTATTTATGCCTTTTTAAACGGAGAGGAATTCAGCAGCAAACAGTCCAGAGTATAACGAGAGTTTAATGCAAGACATTGTGCATTAAACTCAGCCTTAAACTGTATATTTTGTTCTTTTGAGTTTTTGGTTCCTCCAAAAAAGATAGAAATAGACAGCAGAGGAAGCTTAGGATCTCTTAGACCTTTTTTTTCCCTTTCAGGTTCTTAATTTGAATATGCAAATAGGAAGCATGCACTCACCTCTACATTTGCATATTAAACATTATTGGCATTTAAATTTATGATGCAATAAAACTCAGGTTATGAATATCAAAATATCACAAATATGCAGTCGACGTATGCGCTTTTGACCAGTCCATTTTGTTTTTATAGAAGAGAAGCCAATGCTGTATCTTTCCTTGTGTCTTTTGATTAAAGAAAGCATGTCATCATGTCATTTCTCAGTTTGTCTTTTCTGTTCTGTCTCAGGATCTGAAGAAGCAGATGGAAAGAGGCTGGAAGGATTATGATGTTAAAATGTGAGACGACACACCTATATGATGTATGGAGGGAATAAACAGACAGGAGGCTCAACAAGGTTTCATTGTGTCTCTGTTTCTCTCAGGGGAAAGTTGGAGAAGGAGAGGCAAAAGCAGTACGGTCTGATCCGGCTCGACTCGGATATAGTGGAGGACATGGAGAGAGAAAGGAGGACTTTCCAGCTGCAAATGTGTGAGGTGTGCGATTGGTCGTTGGGTTCAGTTCATTAAACAGGCTGGTAAAAGTTTAAAAAGTGTTAAGGTCATGTTCTCGGTGTGTGTTTTTTTTTTTTTTTTTTTTTTTTTTTGGGGGGGGGGGTTGTTGTGCATGAAT
>JAQMYF010000023.1:46022899-46050564 GCA_030014195.1 Neosilurus mollespiculum
GAAAATGGTTACTGCCCCCCCCCCCCCCCCCCCTTTTTTTTTTTTTAAATCCTGCTTCTGAAGACTGAAGACGCCAGTTATTAGTATGTAAGAGGCGCCGTGTTCCTGGCCCAAGATCGAAGCTGGGCTTCAGGTCTGATGTTAAATGCTGAGTGGGGTAATAAATCAGTGAGGTTAATTTTCCATGATGGGTTTGTGTGTTTATGTTCCAGAATTAGGAAGGTGTGGCAGAAGAGGAAATGTGGCGTGAAATATGGGTTTCTTACCATCTCTCATAGCACGGTGAGCTTTTAGCATCTCACACACACACACACACACTCTGTAAACTACACTGTATCTTAGAATGGTGTCATCCCAGATGGACGCATCCCAGTCAGAAAAGCATAATATAATTATATAATAATGTGAGTATTAATTGAATTATATTACATGAATTAAATTTCTTTATAATAAATGGGTTTCATGAGATACATGCATGCATGATCTGCATCATCTGAATAGAATTTATACATAGTACCTGGGTTGTATGATGAAACACTGTATTTCAAATGAGTGATTATATCATATGAATGCATTAAGCTTGTGGTGCCTCTGTGTCTCCCAGATTAACAGACCCCCAGCCAAACTCAACCTCCTCACATGTCAAGTTCGGCCGAACCCTGAGGAGAAGAGGACTTTTGACCTTGTGACTCGTATGTTCACAACTTTCTATTTTTAATCTCCTTCTTTATAAAACTCTGAAAATAATCATGTCTTGAATACATTTATATTTATTTCATATTTATTTTCATTGTGGTTGATTAATAACTCAATAAAAATTGAAATAAAAATTTAAGGTGTACCAGTATTGGTCATCCTTACAGCATCATTTATGTGTATGTATTATGTTTAAGAGATACAGACTCTTATTTTAACATAAATTAACATAAAAAGCACAAAACTGGTCGTTTTATCCCTTGGATTACTGGCAGGGGCTGAACTACAGGGGATAGTTGTTTTTTCCTGAAAGTGACATCAACTCATTGGGCAGGGTTGACGTCGTTTGTGGAGGCAGTGAGACGTCACATTCTAGTGACTCAGAATGCTGTCAGAGATGGGCGTGACGGTAAATCCAAAATGGCTTACGCAGCTAACGTTTTGCCAACTCCGCTTTTCTGTCATCAGTTGGTTTAGGAACACAAAAGAAATATTTTCTGTGATTTCTGCGCTTGTTGTTTGTGCAGCTCAGCACTGGCTGATAATGTGTTATGCTACACGGGTCAACGACGTAGCCCAGCCAATCCAGTGAGTGAGCATCTTTACCAGGCTGGAACAGGCAATCAGAAAGGCAACATGTCACTGCGCATGCCTAGAGTCGTAACACTCGCGCGCACTTTAAATTCGGGTATGGACTGATGTTGCCGGAAGGAACTGCTGATGTGATCATTATATAGAAGAGCGGCTCAGGGGCAGGGATGGAGCAGTTAATGAAAAGCAGTTGTTATGAGGAGCTTGTCCTGGCTTGTTATTTCTTTCTACATTCTCTTTGTTGTTTTCTTCTCCCACATCACCTCCTTCATATGCTCAGTGTGTTTATTCTCTCTCTCTCTCTCTCTCTCTCTCTCAGATAATCGCACGTATCGTTTCCAGGCAGAGGATGAACAAGAATGTATGATGTAAGGCTTACGTTCCTTAAAACCTGCCCTATTCCAGAATACACCCATAAACACACACGGACACACTGTCGAGTCTAGCTCTAGAGTTTTTTGTTTGTCCTGAATGCATTGTACTATTTTCTGTGTAGTCTACCATCACTTTCACCTGCACACACACACGGAAGGTCAACGGAAAATGTCACATGATATCAAACGACAACTTAAACTTGGAGAATGAGCTGCTGAATTTCTGATGAACTAGTGTCGCGCTCCCTCTCCCTCTCTCTCTCTTTCTTTCTTTCTCCCTTTCTCCCTCTCTCCCTGTGTGTGTGTGTGTGTGTGTGTGTGTAGCTGGGTGTCTGTACTCCAGAACAGTAAAGAAGCAGCTCTGAACACAGCTCTGGGAGGAGATCAGCTGCAATTTCCAGGCAGCGGGCTGCAGGACCTGGCGCGTTCTGTCATTTCAGGCCTGAGAAATCTTCCAGGCAACGAGGCCTGCTGTGACTGCGGAGCTCCGGGTATGACTCACAGCCACACTGTTAAAAACATTTGCAGTCATAAATAATTCCTTACTTGTTTGCTTTGTTTAATTGTCTGTTTGATTTTCCCTATAATGTCTCCATGCAAACTAACACATAAAAATTGTGGCTCAGTACGTCAACCCCCGAGCCCATATGCAGAACCATTAAAATGGTACACAGCTAAAGCGTGCTTATAATATTACTATCATTATTTAACTTTAGAAAGTATTTACTCGCAGAATGTAGAACATACACATTTTCATCTATTAGACATAAACAAAAGAAAAGTGGTCCACTTCTGCAGATTTAAAGTTTTGGCTTACATTAAAGGTGAAGTCATGGGTTCTAATCCCAAACACATTTTGCTAAATTCAGTCCACTAGCTGTCCATGTTGTGTGCTTGCTTAAAAAATGCAGAGTTTGTACACAGCCATGGCTCTGTAGAGGGGAAACAAACAGTCTCAGATTGAACAACACAACACTATTCCATCCAATCAGCAACAGAAGGTGCATTTTGCTTGTGTACAGCAAGAATACACCCTGTTTCTGATTAGCTGGAGGGGAGATGGGGTGTCATTGTTAGTGTTGTTGCCTTGAATCCATGAATTTGGTGGGCTGGGCTTCTGAAGGAGCCCTGAAGGGGGGGTATATTTGTTTGGCTGTTAACAATTTCAGCAGTCATTCTCCAGAATTGATGACTGCACCTTTAACCACTTGACTGCCCTTAAGTTTGTGTTGGTTATGAGTCAGACGTCACATGGTGCCTGCTGTACGTACGTATTGAGATGCCCTGCCATTGCAAAAGCTTATGTACAGTATATGGTAGTTAAAACTAACAGACATTATACTATTTTACAAATTCTGCTGCTTTCCATATGTTCACAATCACATAGTTTTATGACGTTACAAAACATAACTTTTGGGTCTTAGGATCTCTTCAGCAAGAATGCCTGAGGTATTATTTATTGTGTTTGAGCAGGTTTTAAGAGATCTCGCCATCTGGAGCTGCTCTCTAGAAGCTTTTGGCTTTCTTTTATTTTGTCTCTAAATGCCTTAAACCATGTGGTCTCTCCTTCAGAACCCACTTGGCTCTCGACTAACCTGGGCATCCTCACCTGCATCGAATGTTCAGGAATCCACCGGGAGCTTGGCGTTCACTATTCCCGCATACAGTCACTCACGCTCGACATGCTCAGTACATCTGAACTGCTGGTAAAAAAAAAAAACACGCCCACATTTACTGCTTCCCAAATTTATCTAGATACCTGAAAAGCCTGACACATGCTTTTCTGCCTACTAGCGTGGAGGTCTACTGGGAAAATCTGTTGAACTGATTTATGCACTGTTGAACTCCATTCTGTTTCGGTCCATCCGTGCAAATTAGTTTTCTAACAACGATTAACAGTTCTGACAGGGGGGTCTGCTCCACAGCATCACAGGTGTATACTGTAGTATTGCATCTGTGTTCTTATATTGTATCGTTTCTGTGGTAACACCTAACATCTGGACTTTTATAATGGAAGTTCATACTGTGTTTGTTGCCATGGTGGCATTTTCTTTGAGGAGATCTTTGCAAAGAAAGGGGACATTTGTCTAGCTATTGTTTGTTTGTGTGTTTGTTTATTTAGACACAAGATAGAGGGACCTGTTCAGCAAATTTTCTAATTGTATTTTTTACGTAATTGTATTTTTTTTGATAAATTGCCATGGTATGTTAAGGATATGGTTCAGTCAGCCAGTCATTACAAAATAAACCCTGACCGAGTGATCGATAGTGACTGGCTCGCTGTACGTTATGCCACTTCTTACACAGCTACTTAATAAATAAATCAGTAATCAAACATAATATATTGTTGTTTTTTTTATTATTATTTATTTTAAATTGGGTTTATTGCCTCCACTAATTGCCCCATAGCAGTGGTCTGTTATACCTGACAACTGTGTGCTCTTAAGAAATAACGGACGATTAATGCCAAGACTGACCAATCAGAATCAGGTATTAGAATGTGGCGAGTAATCAAACAATAATTTCAGAACAATAAGTTGATTAAAAAATAATCAACATCAGGGTAGTAACACGAGTTAACTCATGTAGCGTCACACCACCCCATTGTTGATTAATTAACCTCCTGTGATGATCCCCAGGGGTTTTATTCTGTATGTATAATATTTTGGCTAATGCTTTAAAATACTAAATAGTAAATCTTTGTTATTTGAACTGCATGCTCTGTACTGTTTTGTACACAAAAGTTTCCTCTAAACCTGGGTCAGTTGACAGGCATAAATGTGAATTCGAGATTATAATTTGCACTTGAGACCCCAGCCCAGCCTTTGTCTGATTCTGTTTGTATTTTCCTTGCAGCTTGCAGTGAGCATCGGTAACAGCAAGTTTAATGACGTCATGGAGGCCAACCTTCGCGATGACTCAGTGAAACCTTTACCGCAGAGTGACATGTGAGTTTCCCCAACACACACCACACTGTGCGCTCTGCCCTGCAGTGGGAATCGGGAGGCTCTGGACTGTTACCAGTTGGTCAGCAGCGTTAGAGTTTTATGAAAGGATTTTTTATGCCTTTTGTGTACAAACACATGAACAGTCATATGGTGAATACACCACCATCAGTTTTACTTTCATGTCTGTTTAGAGGAGTAAATCACGGATTAAATGGCTCTTATTTGCATTAAATTGCCAAAAGATATACAGTGCTCTCCAAAGCTATTGGTGCCCTTAACAAAAAAGAAAGCACATGGCAATATGCTCACTATGTGCAGATGTTATAATCTTGTACTTAATTTTTTATACCAGTCTTAAGTGTGTGTGTGTGTGTGTGTGTGTGCATTTGTAAGGAATGCAAGGAAGGAATACATCACGGCGAAGTACGTTGAGAAGCGCTACGTGATCCCTAAAGAGCACTCGGAGCCTCTGCGAGTGTTCGATGCCGTGAAGTCAAGAGAACTGACATCCCTTCTGCAGCTGTACGCCGAGGGAGAAGACCTGTCCAAACCCACAGCTGTACCTGATCAACAGGTCTCTCACTCTCTCTCTCTCTCTCTCACACACACACACACACACACACACACACACACCTACCCCTGCATGCATATCTGGCAGTGTACACATTCACAGAAAAGAGCTACCCTCTTCTGTTCCCATGAAATACAAGAAGATTCCAATGATTGGCTAACCTCTCTGTGATTGACAGATAGTGAGTGCATTTAGCCCCTCCCACCCATATGAGGTGGGTTTTGCTCTCTTGGCTCCAATATTTTCACATTTATAGTGTTTTCAAAGGTCACACACAAATTTTTAACCACTTTTACTAAAGATGAATTATTGGAGGTGGTTTCAGTGTACAGTAGACATGGCAAGCACAAGAACTGTTAATCAGTGTAGCACATCATCGTGATTTTTCTTTCTTTTTTGGGGGGGGGGGGTTTCCCCATTTTTCTCTCTAATTTAGTCGTTTTCAATTCCCACCCATCAGCCTTCCCTATCACACGACCACCACCGACCAGGGAGGGGCGCAAAACCAGATTTGAACTTGCGATCTCCGGGTTGATAGTCGCGCACCTTGTCGATGCGCCACTCGGGAGCATCATCGTGATTTTTCATATTTCATATCTAAACCCTGTTCACTTATGATAAAATCACAGGAGAGGGTTATATCCCAGCGTGGGTTTGATATTTAAATGTGTAACTGGTAAAGTGTAGCCTGTACTTCAAATAAATCAATCAATAAAATTGGCTCAATCCAAAACTTTAACACTAAATTTGAGGAGAAATTGTCTTATTACCTCCAGCATGTTTGTGTTTGTTAGCAGCATTATGCAAAAAGTTATGTGTGGATTGTCATGAAATTTGTACCAGAGCTGAGGCTTTGGAAAAGGAAGACATCATTTAAATTTTGAAGATGATCCAGATCTAATTCTAGACCCAGGAATTGTTTGAAAGATTCTTTAACATTGTAAGCTAAGATTATTTATGAGCGTATGGTATTACAGCAGGTCCAGCAGAGGGTGCCGTGTACTTTCATTAAATTTTTTTTCTCTTTTAATTGTTCAGCTTGGCAGAGGTTTGCGCTCTCCCAAGTGCTCTTCTTACTGGTGAAATTGTTTGTTCATGCACATTTTTACTCACTAAGAAATCTTATCAGCTATGGACAGTTCAATTTATAAATAGGTTTAATAATCTATGACAAGCTGTTTTATGGAGAGCATGGTGGCTTAGTGATTAGCACGTCTGCCTCACAGCAAGAAGGTCTTGCGGTCGAGGCCTGGGCTCGGGCGTTCCTGTGTGGAGTTTGCATGTTCTCCCCGTGCTAGTGTGGGTTTTCTCTTGGTATTTCAGTTTCCTTCCACAGTCCAAAGACATGCCCATTGGGCTAATTGGATGTTCCAAATTGCCCCTAGGTGTATGTGTTGCTCTGCAATGGTCTGTATCCTGCCTTCGCCTATTGTTGGCTGAGATAGGCTCCAGCATCCCTACTACCATAATAGGATTAACCAGTTCAGCAAATGAGTGAGTGATGAGTTAGTATCTGTTAATAGGACATGGTACATCATTTCCACTACGTTCAAGATGTTAAAGCTTAACGATGTCATATTTACAGTGTTGTTTATTAGAATTAAACATCACTAATAAATTTACACGGCATATATTAATATCTTGCATTACTTGTTTTTTAACAATAATAAGACTGTTGTGAGACTGTTGGGTCAGTGTTAGATGTTCTGTCAGTGTTAAGTGGATGGACTGTGATTTATTTATATTCTATTTAAACAAATAGTAATTTCTATTCTTTGTGTGACTGTGGAGCTGAGTGTGTGAAGTGTTTATCATGTGTTTAATGTCTCAACTGTCGCTATTAAATGCCTTTTACTCAAGCCATTCATTACATCCAGACGTCACAATGCCGTAACCTTCCTTCCTGTTAGGATCTTTCTCTTTGTTTCCTGTAATTCCATGTTTCCTCCTCTCCTTTTTTCATCTGTAATGGGATCCGCTCTGACTCCCTGTAAAGGATTTACTTCTATTATTGTCATTCCGAGTTCTGAGGATATGATTTAAGAAGCAGGATTTCGCAGGGATAATCTTTTATCTTTTGACTTTACTTATCTCGATCTTGATTTTTTTTTTTTTTTATCTATATACCCGTTGTTTTTCTGGTTTATTTTGAGCTCTGTCATTCTGTTGTTCTCAGGATTTGAAAGAGACGGCTCTCCATGTGGCGGTGCGTTTGGCTGAGAAGAGCTCACTAGCCCTGGTGGACTTCCTCACACAGAACTGGTGTGTGTGTGTGTGTGTGTGTGTGTGTGTGTGTGTGCGTGTGCGTGCATCTGGCTCTTGTGAAACCCTGTCGTGGTTGGCAGGTTGTTTAGCTATTTTTAAATGTTACTGTTTAAGCGTAAAAGTGTGTCTGTCATTGTTCGTATAGTTAATGAAAACAAAAACTAGCAAATGAAAATATAACTTTATTAACCAAAAAAATATAAAACGTCAGTTTAAAGAAAAATACATTAAATTATGTATGTACATTTATATATATTTATATATCATATAAAACTTCAATGAACAAAGCAACACAGACTAAAACGAAACAAATGAAAATGTGAACATGATAATTCTGGTGTGTGTGTGTGTGTGTGTGTGTGTGTGTGTGTGTGTGTGTGTGTGTGTTCTTTACAGTGGCTGTCTGGAGAAGAAAACGGTGGAAGGAAACACGGCTCTTCATTACTGTTCGATGTACAATAAGCCAGAATGTCTGAAACTGCTTCTTAAAGGGAAGGCTGCTTTACACACAGGTACATCATCATCATCATTTTCAGGATTTAAATGAAGAGCTGTGCTGAAATACATCTTCAGATTTTAACAGCAATGTAAAGAGCTGATTTGATTGGATGTCACCTAACCGTATTACTACTGTTACAATACAGTATTGCATATTGCCCCTTTTTGGACACAGGCCACCAACAACGTCCTTTGAACTGTCTCTATCCTGGGCCAGTCTCTCCAGCTGCCCCCTTGTGTGGCCCAACTTCTTGGTGTCTGCCTCTAGATCACGTTCCTCAGCCGGCCTCTCTTTCTTTTCCTTTGGGGATTCCATCTGAGAGCTTTCCAACCTAATAGTATTATCACCCCTTTCTAAAGTTATATGTCTTTGGTCCTGCAAGTACCAACAATATATGACACTGTGGTTCTTTCTGTCTCTGTTTTTCAGTGAACGGTGCTGGAGAGACTGCGCTGGACATCGCCAAGAGACTGCAGCACACACTGTGTGTCGACTTGGTAGGTACACTCCACATCAATTGAACAAAACCTAATTACTGATATGTGGTGTATGTTCAGGATGTATCCAGATACGAGTACAATATTTTGAATAAACAAATACAAATGCAGGTACAATAGGAAGCTCGTCAAACAGGTTAACAGGCATCTGTCTGAGACGAGGTAGATGTTGGGACTCGAATATCAGAAACCAGTCATGCAAGCATGAGGTTTTTACTTTCAGTTAAATATGAAGCTTGTGGGACAAAAAAAAAAAAAAAGTGTATTCATTTACATGCATGTGCAGTATTTATTTAAACTGCAAGACATGATGTACAGTGAGTTGGTCATTATCCTGAAATAAACCCAGACAGAGTGATCAGGACCCCAATACACCGGTCAGCCCTAACATACAGAAAAATATTCTGACCACTGACAGGTAAATGGTATAACATTGATTGATTATCAGGGTACAGTGGCACCTGCCAAGGAGTGGGATATATTAGGCAGAAAGTAAACAGACAGTTCTTGAAGCTGATGTGTTGGAAGCTGATGAATTTGGATGAAATAAAAGCTTCATCTTCAGCACACTGACTCGTATCCGCGGCCACCTGCTGCTCTGTAAACACAAGCTGGTGCTTCACTACTGCGCTCCATATTGACATAACATCTCCACCAAGTGTCCTGTCACTGTTGGGGTCAGGAAGTGTGTTACGAGTTGTAAGAGTGTATGTGTGTGTTTGGGTTGCAGCTGTTCCAGATGCTATGTGCTGTATATAAAATGGTTTCTCGCTTTACATGGAAAAGTTTGCCCACATTTTTCACTTACTCATGATAAGCTGTGTCAAAATTTTAGTTACCGATTTAAGGACTCTGCCTCTCTTTTGTGTGTGTGTGTGTGTGTGTGTGTGTGTGTGTTTTCACAGTTGGAGCTGGCTCACAATGGCAAATTTAACTCCCAGATCCATGTGGAGTACACATGGGAGATGCCACAGGAGTACTTGTATGACAGCGAAGACGATCTGGACGAGAAGGTGTGCGAACATTATGCTATCTTCATTATACACCTGTATTCGTTACTCACTCAACGCGATGGGCAGCTACACTATCTACAATCCACATCAGTACTCGCGAATATGGCATTCCACACTGCCTACGCATCATTTCAACGGTTATCATACACTGTACTTACAACAAGGAAATTTCATGTTTATACACTACAGGAATGTTCCATCGCACGCAGCACACTCTCAATCCTTTCACTGTGGGGCTTTAATTTCATCAAGTCAGTTATTTCATAGTTATTTATTCACTCATCACTCATTTGACGAACTGCTTAATTATGCTGGGGTTGCGAGTAGGCTGGTGCCCATCTCAGCCGACGCTGGGGGAAGGCGGGGTACACCCTGAACGGCTCGCCAGCTTAAATCAGGGCCAACACACTCACACATTAGGCTAACTAGCTGTGCCAAATTGATCCTAGCTGTATGTCTTTGGACTGTGGGATGAAACCGGTGTACCCAGAGGAAACCCACGCAAGCACAGGGAGAGCATGAAATCTCCACACAGAAACGCCTTGCCGAGCACAGGGATCGAACCCAGGACTTTCTCGCTGTGAGGCAGATGTGCTAACCACTACGACCTTTTATTAGCTTAGAGATGTGTATATATGTGTACAGCGTTATTACACAGCTTATTTGCATACTAGATTTTTAAAGTAATTGTTATTTATTTATTTATTTATTTATTTATTAATTTTTAAAAGCAATATAGCCATGTAATTATCTAGATACTCCACAGTGAGCTGGATATTATTGCAAAATAAACCCCTCAGGATGATGCAATACCCATCTGCTGTGCGTCAGGGTCCTAATCCTGCTGTCGGGATTTATTTTTTTAATAATAACAAGCTTGCTGTACGTTTTCTCTCATTTAATTTTAGCTTTTCACTATGAAAATGATTCATCTGTGACACGCGAGCAGTAATCCTATCTACACATAATCAAATTTCTGCATGATTACAATAATAACAATAAATAACTCCCACCAGTGTTTAGATCAGATCTATGAATAAGCACTTTGATGGAAACAAATTATCTTCTTTATTCTTTAAAACATACCACCGAGATGAATTTGTTTTTATTATGGCTTTTTTTTAATGCTTATATTTTCCTTCATGTAGGCCAGTCCATCCCGGGGTCTGCGCTCACCTCTGCCCTCTAATGGCTGCTTTGGGAATTCTTCATGGAGTTGTAACACTGGCGACCCGAACAGGCCATACCAGAACATACCAGAATTTTTTGGTCCGAACACAGCGAGCAACAGCACCTCCTCTGGAGGCCACACACCTCCTCCCCTTCCTGCTAAATCTATTCAGAGAGGTTAGACATCTGCCCCGTTATATTAGACAACTTTTAAACACTCACTGTAGTATGTACATTAGGGATGTGCAGCTCCATCACTGAGATATGATACACGTCTCGGTACACATGAAGATGTTAATGCCGTATGATATGATTGTGATGTGGTGCAATTCAGCATCATTTGATTGAACACAATGTGATTCAACATGATGTGTTGTGATGTAAAGGAATATGCTGCTGTGCAGTTCGGTATTATAGAGAGAGTTTTCGTTCTTCCTGATATTTAACAGTACAGCAGTTCAAGGATTAACAATGAAGTACAGAACAGTGAGCTGGAAGTATTGCCAGAACTGCCAGATGTGCTGCACACTTTCAGCACGTAGTCTAACTCGGTAGTGAGCCGCAATCAGTGGTGCTGCTTCTGTATAGACAATAAAAAAACAACAGTATCCTTTCACAAACACTCACAATCACTTTTATAAATGCTTTCAAATGTAAAAACAGGAAACTAAACAGAGACTTTTAGTTTAAAATACGATTGCCCGCTACTGATCAAGCCAACTTCATCCCTATCTATGAGGGCTTGGGTTACTTTTGGCTTGTTTCTCTTCCTGTGACATACAAGAGCTTTCAGACGAGCATTGAGTACTTCACGGGACTTCGTAAATCTTTATCTCTTAGGAAAATTCCTGTATACGTTTTCTAATCAAGAAACTGCAGAATTCTTACACACACTGTCCAAGCATGATTTATTTCCCACACTTCGACCAATCAGATTGCGTACTGTCATTGCCATATATTATTGTCTATTATTCTGAAATAGCAAAACAATCAGATTGAGCCGTCCCTATGTAGCATATACTACTAATAATTCCATAATAATATTGTAATACAATAATACTAATAAATAAGAGATTTTTAGTGTTTTCTGATATTAGAACTGATGCATCGTGATTTCAAAGCCTGTAATTGTAAATGTAGTGAAGGAGTCTCCAGGGTCAGTGCTTTGTAACAGTCAGATAGTTCCGAATGCAGAGGTGGATGTAAACAGGTGTTTTTAGCTGCGAATACATGAGTGATAACAGGAGCTAGTTTGTCTAATGGACGTTCCACAGCATTATACATAACTATAAAGGGATAGAAGGTGTAATTCATCATGCATTAATACATCATGCTAATTAATAAAGTTTGGATAGTTGGAAATAAAAGCTAGCTAGCTTAAGTGCTAAGAAAGATAACCAGCACACCACATTCTGATTTATTTCTTATTTATAAATCATGCACTCTGGAGCACGTCATTTATTTAAAGAATTATTTAAAAAGTGTTAAAAAAAAATCAGTTCTGTGTGATTTATTCTCTACGATACTGTCGAAATTTCAAAATTCACGCAGTAATGTTAACCATGCCATATTTCATTTTATTATTTATTTAAATTCTATCCTAACGTGTAGTCTATTTCATCTGCTGCAGGTCGTTCTGACCCCCAGATCAGCATCTCCACACAGGAGTCTCACCCCGTTTCCCGCCTCAGCTCCAGTTCCTGGAGTGGCTCCCATAGAAACAGCCCTCCTTCACCCAAACCTGATGTGGCAGGATCACGGGCTCCGCGCTCACCTCTCAACGGAGTGCTGAAGAGACAGACGGTGGTCTGGGAGGGACAGAGTTCATCAGGGACGCCGAGCTCCATCGGACCTGTTGTGTAAGAGCTGCACTTACACACTGCACTGAAGAATTTACATGGTTTACGGTTGGTACTGACCTGTGACCTCCAAGTTCCACAGCACTTTCAAAACAGTTGATTTTACACCCAGCACAGATCGGGATAATCGGGTGATTTACTGACACCTCATGCAGACAGTCATTATTATAAGCTTTGTATTATTGACTCTGTATTGTAAGCTTCATTACACTACATAATTATTCAAGATGTATATTTATATATTAACAATTTGTTTCTAAAACCATCAGCACGTTTATTAAAAGAAAATCTTGAGAAAATGTGATGTATGAATGTGATATTTTAGATATAATTATAAAATTGATTCACAGTGTGTTTGTTTAAAAGGTGCACTAAGTCGAGCCCAGTTCGTTCCTCTTAGAGCTTAAAGGGGCTGGCTTGAGGCTTTGGGGAAAATCACATTGAAATACTGGCACTATTCTGCTCGGATAACTTTTATTTGTGATGAAATATTTGGTCAGATTGTCAAAAATCATACAAACCGTTCTCCTCTGAGCACCTATTGGTCCTTCTTCATGAAACTAACATGGCAACTGAGTGTTGTTGTTGTCCTCCACTAGAGGGCAGCAGCTCACCTCAGCAGTTTTTACTTGTTTTACTACTAAAAAATGTTTCAACTTACCCCACGTCCCAACTAACCCCAGTCTCTCCTACTTACACCCCTCCCTAGTTGGTGGTGGTCATGTGATAGGGAAGGAAAGGGTGGGAATTGGATCCTATGGATGGTGGAAGTAATTTCACTTATTCATGTACTGCAGTACCCAAAACTGAGAATTTATAATGCACGCTGTGGATATTCCAAAAGGAAACATATTTTATAAAGATAAATGTGTGTGTGTGTGTGTGTGTGTGTGTGCAGGTCAGAGAAAACTATGTCGTATCGGCGAACGAATAGTGGAAACGGAAAGTGTGTTGCAGGTTCACCCAGCTCTGGAAGCAGCATGGAGGAGCTGTACTGCAGTCTGACCAATAACAGCAATGCTAATGCTAATGCTAACCTCTCAGTGCCCGTCATACTGCCACCACCCCGGTCACGCAAGAACGCCATGGTGATAAGCAACGCCAGATTACTCTATATGTACATGTTCTATTCTGAAGTTATACAAATGTTTTACAGAACTCATACTCTGTGTGTGTGTGTGTGTGTGTGTGTGTGTGTGTGTCAGAGTTCATCGAGGCATCGACTGAAGAAGGTTCTGGCGTTAGTGGACTGTATGTGTGTGGGTTCTGACCAGCTGGCCTTCTGTAAAAATGATATTATTATAGTGACTGCTGCTGATGATCCACACTGGTGGGTAAGTATACTCGCTCATTCACACTAACACACACACACTCGCACACAGAAGGTAAGGAAGGTATTAATCCACAGAAGATGTAATTCTGTGACCTGTTTGCTTCATAGCAACTTTTTAATATTTATCATCTGATGCCATTTTCAGGTTGGACATATAGAAGGAAAGCCATCAAAAAGCGGCACCTTTCCCGTCAACTACGTCATGCAACTGGGAGAATGATTCTTCCCAAAGCTTCCGCCAGACGAGACGAGCGACCACGCTTTCACCAGAGCAGTTCTTATCCGTGTCAGTGTGGAACCACAGTAGCGTGTTTTTCAGTAAAGTGGGGTTTGATTGAAAATTCTAGCTCCATGTTGTTCCTCAGACTGTTGTACACTTCAATCATGGCACTTTAGAGACATTAAATTGCTGTGTGGCGCTTAAGAGGAGCTGAGATGTGAAGCAGCCCTTGGTAAACACGTATACAGTCTCATAAAGGTAACAGGAAGCCCTGGGAATGGAACGGGAAAGGCTGCAGACGATTATCGGAGGAGCACTAAAGGGAAAATAAATTCAGTGTATTTCCTGACAGTTCATGCCAAATTCCCAGGTTTCATAGTTTAATGGATATTTGGTGTTGAGATGCTGATGAGTGACATCCAGCGACTGGATAATGAAACCCAATCCTCACTGACTGACTTTCAGCCCAGAGAGAGCGAGAAAAAGACAGAAAAGAAGAGGAAAACAGAGGCATTGAGTTTCCTTGAACTGGATGCTGTACTTACTGTTCCGCTGAATCAGTGATCACTCACTACTCTAGTGTGATTTAAAATCACCTATTGGACAGACAGTGTTCTGCTCTTTGTACATTAACATGAAGTCCAGTGTGTTTATAAGACGGTGTAGGAGTGAGTCGTTTGACGAGTGTCAGACTTTGAGTCAGTATTTTCTAGATCATGAGTTGTGGAAAAATTTGGACATTTTCAAAATGGTGCAACCAGGAAGTTGAGGTTATGATGTAATACTGATCATACGGAGTCTTTACTTTATTACTTTCCAACCCATAAGGAAAATGTTGACATTTAAAATGGTTTCATCTTGTTTTCTTGGATATTCTTCCTTTATATCACGAGTATAAATAATATCATAGCTCTATGCTAGCTGGCTAAATCAGCGGTTTCTCTCAATCCCAAGCTTTATTGTTTATGTTGTATTATTTAAACAGTTTTACCACTTTAACAATGAACGAAATCACAAAATCACAAGTTCATCATCAGTTCTAGGGAGTTTTTTTACTCACAAAATGGTGTACAGCACATTTCTTTCCTGACGTTTTCAGTTACCGAGCTCATCAATCTTAAATCTGCACTTACAGGAGCCAACAATCTGTAAATAGTGTTAAGTGTTTAGTTGTAGCTTCCTGGTCCATTATTGCAACATAATTTATTTTTAAAAAGACATAAGAAAAAAAAATTCCATCTCACATGGTACGATTATTATAGAACACTTTCACCCCTATTCTATTTAAGTCTGAATCAGAGTGAAAGTTATTCTTTTGGACTGGACTATTACATGGCTTTTTTTTTTTACATAATTAAACAAACCAGATGACCAAACAAAAAAGTCTAAACCTCTTTCATCTTTATTCAGGTAGAATAAAAAGCAGGAGTTAAAGCGGAACAATTGTGTCGCGATTGCAAAAAATAGCCGAGTAAGTTATAGTTTGTAACCTTTTAGAAGATCTATTAGTAGAAATTAGGTACTTCAATAAATCTGTTTTCAATAATCTATAATCATTAAAAAGGTGATTTTTGTTAGTATAGAATAAGCTGTTTATATCCACGGGGGGGGCGGGTCCCCTCTCACGGAGGCTGCCATCTTGCACCGTCATGTTTCTACAGTGTTCCATAGCCACACAGTCTTGAAAGGGGAAGGATCAGAAATGAAATTTAGGTTGGTTGCTCTCTGGAACCCCACCACGAAATGCCGATAGATGCCACTAAATCTTAAACACTACCTTCAAGCAAATACAGAAGGTGCTTAGCAAATTTATTACACCAACTCTTTATAAATAATAGAATTGCAGTTTGTTTTTGGCCATGAATTCATTTATCAGTAAGACAACAATCCCAGACATTCATCTAAATGATAGAGATTATAAAACAGATTGGAAATGATGGACTGGACTCGACAAGAGTCTAGATTTATTCCATTTGAAGAATATGTGATTTAAATTATTTAAGAATTGATCACATCAGGAGCACAGTGCTACAGAAACTAGAAAAATCTGAGAAAACGTCAACATGAACGCTCGCTGTTCTAAAAGTCGAAGGAGGCCTGAATACGTAATGCTGAGTTTTCTGTTAAATTTTTTTAATTTTATAATTATTATTATTATTATTTTTTTTAAACATTTAAATAATCTGAAAATTGTCAAACACAAATAAAATATGATTTGGAATAAACTATTTAAAAATATTAGTATTTCCTTCTAAAAGGTGGTCTAATAGAGTTATTAAGCATTAGAGGGTTTGTTTGTTTTTTTTTTTTTTTTAATACAAATAAAAAAATTATTACAAAATTTAAACATTTTCTGGATGAAGTTAGGTGTTAATTTTCTCTTTTTTATTCATCAGTCTGAACATCTTAAATTTGTAGCATTTCTGCAGCGCTACTTTGGTCTTTGACAAAGTTTGTATTCTACAAAAAAAGAAAAAAAGAAAGAATAACACTACACTGCATCATTCCCAGCTCATTTCTGGTTGAGTGTGAGCCCTGTCCATGAGGAATGCTACAGTGTGATCACCGTAAATACGAGGATCAGATTCCTATAACAAAGCGGGTGTGTGTTTTGGAGCAGAAGCTGATATTCTACAGAATGAATCTGTGGAAATAATTTGATTCCGGCTTTCGGCTGTAAATGAATTTTATTCAGCTTTGATTGTAAAGACCAGTTTTTCCCAGATTAGACAATAATCAAACTGTTTCAAGTTCTAAAGACACATTACGACATATCCATACTGTATTATGCTCAATCAGTATGTTCAGTATTTTAGGTGTATGTGTGTGTGTCTCCGCGTGTGTGTGTTATGGACTCACCCAACAAGATTTAGTACTGCATTGCTTTTAAGCTGTTCTACCAGATCACTCTGCATTATTGATGACAGGATGGGGAGAGTACAGAGGGATACACTCCGGCACTCCACTTATCCACTTACCCAAGAACCGAAACATTCCATTTAACTCCCTTTTTGTTTGTAAGGAAAATAAAATTATAGTTGAAATAAGTTTAATGTACATGTTGTATGAGTTTACCCTTCTAAGAATTGTCCTCCTTTGTTCTGAATGTTTATATCTTATTGTTTTGTTCACTGTTAAACAGTTTTAGACTCAGTAATTTTAATAAATGTTTAAGCTACATTAAAAGTATACGTCCTTATTGATAAACAGACGGAAACTTATTCAGAATGCAAAACAGATAAACAGGACCATAGACCTAGGCTTCATCAAATATTTTCTTGAAATTGTTAATTATATGACTTTAAACACGGCATCAGCAAACGTACTATCCTATTTATGTACTTCATTAGTGCTCTTTTTCTTGCTGTATGTTCCACACATTAAACAAAACAAAATTTCCTCATTTCATTCGAATTGCAGTTAAAATAGTAGAGAATTTTATATATATATATTTATTTATTTAACGTGTTCTGTAGCTGTGCGCCTGTGATAAGTGCTATATAAAAAAATCTTACTGACTGCTCACCTCATCTCTCATTTGCCAAACACTTACTCCTACTCGGGTCACAGGGAGGCTGGATCCTATCTCAGCCGACACCCTGAACAACTTGCCAGACAATCGCAGGCCAACACACAAGCATTCACAATCGCATTCACACCTAGGGGCAATTTGGAACAACCAACTAGATTATTGTGCATGTGCGAGCCCAGGACTTGAACCCAGGACCGTCTCGCTGTGAGGCGAACGTACCAAAAATTAACATGTCATCGAAGTACGTAACTCATTGTGAAATAAGTCAAATAACTTTCAGTACTACCCGCCTTTATATTTATTATTTAATTATCAAAATTCAAAACATGGCTTTCAAGTACTGCTATTTGGATTGAAAATTATGATGATTAAATTCTAATACAAACAATTACCTTTATAGAAATGGAAAATGTAAATGTTAATTTGTACATGTATATCATGAATGACCATCAAATCACATTCAAAGTTCCTACATGACCTCTGTGAGAACCTCTACTGCAGCATCAAAGTCTGCCCAGGTAACGCTGGCATTGTTTGAGGCCTTATCGAGATACACCTTGAGGTTCTTGGCTAGTTTCTGTACCGAGAGAGGAATAATGTTGATGTTGAATTTAGGAGTTTTGATCTAACGATGTCATACATTTAAGGTAAAAAAAAAAAAAAAAAAACATTCAAATGCCCGTCCATACGGGTTTTTGGCTTGTATTTACAAATGGAGGCCATAGTAATGCTAGGAAAGGTCCAGGTAACACAAAAAGGTGCACAAGAGGGATCTGGAATTATTACACACACACACACACACACTGGTGATATTCAGGAAATCTGCAGTGTAAAGTTAATCAAATTTTTATGAACTAATTTACCTTTAATGCACGTTTCTGTGAAATCAGGATCCACTTTTTGTATGCAGCCTCATGTGTTTAGTCACTTAATCTTTCATAGTATACCTTTTTTTCATCCGTTACTAAAATAAAATCGAATAAACTAAAACTAAAGTCATGGATTTTTGTCCTAACGGAATTCAACCCACCACCCACCCTACCTCAAGTTCACACCCTTCCCCTAAAATAACTTTTTCCTTCTGTCTTTTGCCACGAAGCTCAAAATTCAAGCCTCCTATTGCATAACAAAAAAAGTCTTGTGTAGGAGTGTACAGAATCTTCCGTCATGGAGTAGCTTTATGGCTTTTCTATGCAGAACATGCCGTTTTATGCATTATGCATTTATTTCCACTCCAGCTGGGTGCACCTGATGCTGCCATTCGACAGCTACAAACTTTATGCAACACCATGCAAGCATTTGAGTAGAAAGTTCTGAGATTATAAGAGATTTACTACACATGACAACAGTGTCTTGTAAACTAATTATCTGCTGGCTTTTGATCTGATTAAGTCACCTCTTCATTAAATCTTAAAATGCATAAATTTAAGCATTATTGGTAAACACAGGAAATGGAAATGCAGTCAGAGAGTGCAGACCTCCACCAAGGTAGTGCAATGTCTTCTTTACATGGGTTATAGTGGCAGATGATGTAGAATTACGGTGTCCCCTTGAAGCCTGCTCTACAATTATTTTTGAGCTGTGTATTTTTTTCTTCCCGACGCATTCTGGGTGATTTCTGCCTCCTTGCCCTTTCAGATAATGTTAAAAAATCCTTCAAAAATGTCCTGGATCCGGATCCAGATCACGTCCAAAATGTTATCAGTTCTTGATGGTCTCAAGACCTGTATTTAATTTAGAAAATTTTGTGGAAATCAATCCATTCGTTTTTTTTGATTTATCGTGGTCACAGACCTCATAACCTTCCCCTGGGTGGAGGTAAAAATGAGTTAAAGGGGGTCCTCGACTTAGAACAGGATTCCATTCCTACATTGTGGTGTAAGCCATAGAGATCTGAATCTTGCACTGAATTCATCTGAATCCTCGCAAAATCGTGGATTTACATTTTTGTTCATATTGTTATTAATCAGATTCTCCAGGATACAAAGGAACGAAGGTCAACTCGAAATATACCGGAACACGTCAGAAACACCTTATCACCTGATCCAAGTCATTCTGCCCGGGATCTGCTCTGTGGTTAAATCTGATCCTGTAACATTGCAAAGGTCAGTCCTTCTAAACATGACTCATGACTCTCAGTCAGCATCAGTTACTCTGATTCTTGTATTTGCCTTTTTTTATTCCGTGTACAGTACATTTGAACAACAACAACAAAAAAAAACAGCATTAACGTAATTCTGCAAATATCATGGTTTATATTGTTTACTTCCATTAAAATATATCCGTCTTTATTAATATTCTTTCTAAGCAGCAAGGACCTACATTACTGTAATCGTATGCAGTGTATTCAGAATAAATTAAAGCCCCGGCTGCTGAATATAATTCCATATTAAAGCTTACAACGTGTTTTAAATACAATCAATTAAAAAAATAAGCATTACAGAGCATAACCATAAACAAAACGTAGCCTACATTCATACAGAAAGCCTGGAAGCAAGAACATAAGGAAGACAATAAACCAGATTATAAAGCTGAGTAAATTGTCGAGATGGTTCGTGAGTCATTAATGGAGCATCTTGAGTAAGAGTGAGAGGAGCGATTGCTGATGATCTGAGGGTTTTGGGGTTCTGGTATCAGGCTTTCTACATCACTAAAATAACTGAAGTACTCAGAAAAGTGACAGAATAACACACAGGGTTAGGACATCAGGACGTATGGTACATTCACGCTGCAGGGTGGGCCGGAGTTCGGGGAAAAGTGTGTTCTCCTTCACAGCAAAACCCAGAGGAGGTGCAGTGCAGACCGGAGGCAAAGCTGAGGCTTCATATATACCTGTAAGCGTTTAGATACAATCTATACACACTGAGTAAGGCATTGGATGAATAAACGGGGTTATACACGTGTAGGCAGAGATACGGTGCTCAATACAGCGGTGAATAAATACGTTTAAGAAAGAAAAGCTACGTTTGGCACGGTGGCGTAGTCGTTAGCATGTCCACCTCAAAGCAAGAAGGTCCTGGGTTCTGGTCCCGGGCTCAGCGCGGGTGTTTCTGTGTGGAGGCTGCATGTTCTCCCTGTGCTTGCGTGGGTTTCCTCCCACAGTCCAAAGCCATACACATTAGGCTAACTGGCTGTTCCTAATTGCCCCTAGGTGTGAGTGTGACTATGAATAGTTGTGTGTGTTTGTTGCCGTGTGATGGATTGGCGTGCTGATTGGGGTGTACCACGCCCTCCTCCAGTGTTGGCTGAGATAGGCTCCAGCCTCCCGGCGACCCTACCTAGAGTGAGTGGGCTAAAAAGCCGAGAGAGAGATTTTGTTCTGTGGTTTAGTATTTGAGACTAAAACAAGCGTCCTTGAGAAAATGATGCTCTATACAAAATGGTCTAGTGTACTGATAGTATAAAATATGTACCCCTGGAGGTAGAAGTCCAGTAACTGCTGTTTGTATGCAGGATTGGTACAGTTTGTTGGCTTTTCTCTGTGTGTACATGTACAGCTGTTTAATATTACATTGATTTTAGGCTGTTTTTAGTATACGCTAAGTAATAATGCACAGAAACAGCTACTCTCCAGGTCAGCTAGAGCAAAAAGCCCCCCCACACACACACCACTGTAGCCTCCTTCACTAGTCCCTGCCTCCATCTTAGGCTATTTCAGTGACTTGTGTATCTGAGCTAAGCAGATTTTTTTCTGCTGTCTACTTGTATGCCTAATGTATTTTTGTAAGCCGAAGATATATTTCGTATATATATTTTTATAAGAGGGCGTCCTACACTGGGGCGGCACGGTGGCGTAGTGGTTAGCACATCCCAGTGGTTTCCTCCCACAGTCCAAAGACATGAACATTAGGCTAAAAGGCTTTTCCATATTGCCCCGAGGTGTGAATGTGAATGGCTGTGTGTGGGTGTTGCCCTGTGATGGTCTGGTTGAGCTGTTCGGGGTGTACCCTGCCCTCGCCCAGCGTAGGTTGAGATAGAGTTAAGCAGTTCTGCGAATGAGTGAGTGTGTGAGTCAGGCACTGGTGTTGGATGAGGAAGAGCAGTCCGGTGTTCCAGTTCATCCTAAAGATGCTCAGTGAGTTCTGAGGTCAGGAGGAATCCACGTGGCCAACCACACCTTCGTGGACCTCACAGGGAGGGACATTGTCGTGCTGGAACAGATTTCGGTCTCTTAGTTCCATCATTCACTCATTTGCCGAACCACTTCGTCCTAGTAGGGTCACTAGGCCGACTCTGGGCGAAGGCGGGGTACACCCTGTACGTTGTAGGGCCAATACATGCAACCGTTCAATCTCAAACCGTTCAAACTCACGCTCACACATGGGGCAATCTGAAAGAGAAAATTAGTCTAATTTACGTGTGTTTTGGGCTGTGGGAGGAAACTGGAGTCCCTGGAGAAAACCCATGCAAGCATGGGGAGAATATGCAAACTCCACACAATGCCGTCCAAAAGAAATGCTGTCTCTGTGCCTGGGACTTCTTGCTGCGAGGCTAATTACTCTGCCACCGTGCTGCCCCTTTGCACACAAAGACATTCGAGACAGTGTGATTCCAACATAATGTATGTGTATGGAGGGTGTGAGGGTCAGGTGTATATCAGTGTTCTACTATAATTATAGAGTGGATTATTAACATTTTAATCATGTACGAATAATTTTGGTAATATTTTTGGGTGATAAGTAGCCCTTTGTTGACAAATGAACAGGTGTTTAAAAGTATGGACATACTGTATAAAGGGCTGTTATAGCACCGAACACAGTGACAAGGAGGCTGGAGCTTATCCCAGCGGTCACTGGGCTAAGGAGGGGTGAACCCTGAACAGCTCGCTAGTCCGCTGCAGGGCCAACACATTTTACATTTACAGCATTTAGCAGATGCTCTTAGCCAGAGCGACTTACAGAGGTGCTTTAAAGTCACTATCAGTGAATATATTCTTATACTGGTTTGTCAGGACACAGACTAAGTGTACCGTCAGTCAAAAACTCAGTGAATAAGTGTTGTGTGCAGGTTTATTTTTTTTGTTTTTGTTTTTTTGTGTGTGTAAAAACATAGATTAGCACTAAGTACTGCCGAAAAAGGTAGGTTTTCAGCCGTCATTTGAAGACACCCGGTGACTCAGCTGTCCAGACATCCAGAGGAAGTTCATTTCACCACCTTGGAGCCAGAACAGAAAAGAGTTTAGATGCATTTTTCCCTTGTTCCTTGGTAGAAGGAGGGACCAGTCGAGCAGTGCTACAGGATCTGAGAGAACACGGTGCTGTGTGGGGTGTGATAAGTGCTTTGAGGTAGGAGGGTGCAGGTCCATTTTTGGATTTGTAGGCAAGCATTAGTGTTTTAAAATTAATGCGAGCAGCTACAGGAAGCCAATGGAGAGATCGTAGCAGTGGTGTGGTGTGGGAAAAATTTGGAAGGTTGAAAACAAACCGTGCAGCTGCATTCTGGATCAGTTGCAGAGGTCGAACACACACACACACGCACGCACGCACACACCACCATTCACACTTACTCATACAAACAGCCATTTAGCTTACTGTGCATGTCTTTGGAGTGTGGGAGGACACCGAAGTATGACGCACGGCGATAACATGCAAACTCCACGCCTTCACCGAGCCTAGGACTCGAACCCAGCACCTTCTTGCTGTGGGGTGGACACGCCGATCACTATGCCATCGTGCCATCTCGAGAAGACAAGCCCTTATAAATTCTATACACAGAGTGTCCAGTGTATAAATCTATTATTATTATTAATAATAATGATAATAATAATAATAATAATAATGAGTAATCAATATGAACACACAGTTAGTTTGTGCTTTTGTTAAATGTTGATCCTGCATTTCAACATTTCCTCATTAAAATTTATACACCTGGATATGATTACTTTGATTGTACTTTAATGTAAATATTATATGATTAAAACCACTAATAGTTGAGTATAACTGATCTGGAGTCCAGCATGAAGCTGAGCACCAGCACCAGCTCAGCACCTCCAACAATCCACCCGAGTGACGTAAGATCAACGCTGCAGCCACGCAGGCACGATACTGCGCATGCGCGGGAGCGCAGAAACAATGGAGGCGGGGTGACGCGCGCTCGCGCCGCGTGAGGTCGTGCGTCTGAAGCGGAAGGTTCTGGAAATCCTGTCAGTTTGCCACTTTTTGAACGGTTTATTACCAGCAGCTGTGTTCTTATGAGGAAATATTGTCATTTCTTTTAATATTAAAACACTTAACATTTGGAAACCGGGATGTTCTTGGGTTAATGTGTGTACTAACCCAGTTTAATCGAACGGCATCCTTCTGAGTAAATTAAAGAGAAATGTTTTACTATTCGCAGTCGAGTGCAAAATTAAATATTAATTTATATTTTATATTATATATATCTAACACTATTGTGCGTACATGGTTGGTTGGTGGTTTGAAAAGTGAGGAAGCTTTGTATCTCCTGTATTTACACAGGCACAAGTGAGTATCTGTACAAAGGAGACTCCTGAAGGAGTGAAGATCATCTCAGAAATCTTAACCAAGACATAAATGAGTCCCAAGGCCTGTTCTGCTCACTGAAGTGAAATTAGCATGTTCTCTCTGAAGCACAGAACATTTCTGTCCTAACCTGCACTTGCTAAGAATAGAAATCCCTGGTGTGTTTCTTCTAAGCCTCATAAACAGTTTTCTTTTCTCTCACAAGGATGGACACACACACACACACACACACACACACACAGATAGAGGGATAAAGATCACATTCTGACCTGTTTAGAAGATGACAGATGGAGATAGAGATGCAGCGTTGGTGCTAAGAAAGAGTTCATATTGACCCTGTTGAACCCTGAAATGCACCCAGAAACCATGGTTACAATCTTTTGCATCTGTGTTTTCATGTTATACCTGAACTTTAAACCCTAACATGCCCCTACGGACCAAAAATAAAAATAAAATAAAGCACACGATCTATAAATAATATATCTCTAAGACCTCCGTGTGTCACTAACTAAATGTCGAGCCTTGTAGAAACCCAGCCTAGGAAAAAGCAGCAACGTGGATGACTGTTCGCCCATGTTAGGCTGGAGGGTCTGTTGGTATTACCATACATTCTGAAGCATAAACGAAGTAGAAGAGTTTCTAGGCAGCAGAGACGGTACAGGAGGCCACGTGTGAGACGACGAGCGCCTTCCCCTGTGTCGAGTTTCTGCACCCAAGAGAGGAGCAGCATCCATAACAAACACCATAAATGACGCAAAACGTGACTTGAGGACGTAGGTTTGATGTCTACGGGCTGTACGCAAAGTTTTCTCAAAGAAAAAGGAGGAGTTTGGAGTTACTCATCATCGTCATAATGTCACAGAACATCAATTCTCCACTCGGTTTCACAGCACCTCGGAGTCTCTCCTCTCTCTGTTCAATAACAAATAGCTATTTAAAAAAAAAACAAAGCCTCACGCAACCACAGCACAAAGACAGTGAAGCATCTCCCACACATACATACACACACATCTCTGAGGAGTAGTGTGGTGTCACGCACGGCAGTGAAGCTTCAGCGTCTCACAATAAAGCAGGAGCTCTCGTGAGCGTTCTCATGGCTGCCCTCGAGAGATACCACGTGAGGAACGAAACCGAGGGCTTTCTGAAACAGTTCCTCTTAGATAACACCTGAGAGTGAGTTCTCCTCATCCGTTGCTATTTGAGTTTGACGGGCCATGGCAGACACGTCCTGAGACCCAGCATGGACGAGAAGATGATGGTGGGCCGATGCCGTTTGAAGCGCAGCCCCTTCTTCAGCCTCTGAGAGTTTTCTGAAACGTAAAGCTCGCTCTGCTGAGCAGTGGCCGCCACTCGCTCCACCAGCTCACCATGCTCGGCTGCTTCACGCTCTGAGCGTACAAACACCTCACGCAGCTCTTCCAGGCGCCGCTCCATTTCCTGGATGACACGCCGCCGTTCCTCGACCTCCAGCAGGCGCCGGCGAGCCGCCTCAAATTCCATACTTGAGCTTGGGGTCACCAGTTTGGAAGACGGTGCTGTGGCGGGAGCCGAGGGCGTCTCAGAACCAGGCTGGGCACGACGGAAGTCACCCATAGAAATGGATCTCCGGGTTGGTGGTGGAACCAGGGCAATGGAAGAGGAAGAGGAGGATGGTGGAGCTGTATAGGATGGAGTCTCCTCAGTGCTTTCATCTTCTTGCTGCTGCTTTTTCATTTTGCCTCAGAGATGTTGAGTACTTGCTCGTTATCAAAGGTGAAGCCACTGAAATTGTTTTCACTTCTGTACAGAGATAGACAGGAGGGAGGGAGAGGGAGAAGATGGAGAGAGAGAGATGAGGAGTGCTGCGATGTTCACAGAGAGACGCTCCATTCATTAATAACAGCAGCAGAGCAGCTTCCCTGCATTGAATCTGCCTGCTCTAATGCCATTGGATGCATCTGATGAGGCAACTGCCCCTGATTGGACAGCAGCATTAGCTCTCCCTCCTCTATCGACTCTCTGTTCTCCACCATACAGTCTCTATTCTCTCCGTCCGTCTACTTTCCCATTGTAAAACCTACCTCAGAGAATGCCCGGGATTATTTGCCTCTTTCCAAAAGGTTGTGCTCCAAAATTTCCTCTTTCTTTCCACATCTATTTGTTTGTTGCCCTTGGCAACAGAGTTCTCATCAGCATCAGCATCTCAGCCATGTATTAATCATCCTCCCTCGTCTCTCCGTCATCCTCCTCAGCGTGGATCAGAAATAGCCGAGTGAAGGCTGGACGGCTTTCCAACGTAACATTTGGTAATGTGGCCCGAATCTCTTGTTGCTAAGTAACAGATACTGGCACTGATAAACGATGGAGGAGGAGGAGGAGGAGGCAGAAGTGCTTTCATATTAAAAGTGACTCACACTATATAAAGAATAAACAGTATGATAAGTGCACTGCTCACGTCAATTCACATTTTCAAAAAGGATGCTATTAAATTACATTTTCCACTGCAATGATTACGACTACAATAGTTCTTAAGAAAGTCACTCTTAAAGGGACACTTCACTTGAAGTAAAAAAAAAAAATCAATAAATCTGTTGTAAACATGACTATGCACTTTACTACATTAGTGATACAATCATTTTTAGATCTAGATCGAGAGTTCTCCATTTGGAAGCTAAAAATCCTCCCGATTAACCATGGAGATGAAAATCTAATTAAACTCTTTCCACTTGTTCATTATCTGCTGGCCTCTCCTGCCCTCATTACCATCTCATCAACCCTCATCCCATTTCAATATTGTGCAGCGGTGGCACAGTGTTTGAGGCTCTGGATTACTGATGAGTGAGTCCGAGGTTCAGGCCCCTTAAATACAGAATTAGTTAACATATGAATAAATGTCAGGTTACGATTCCTTCATACCATTCATTCGTGTAAATTAGCCAATGTTTGTCTGATGTATGTGAGTGTAAGCTTGTACTATGCATAGATGTGCCTAGTTTTATTTTATTCAGAAGGTCACTAGTTTATATTTAACTTGTTAGTCTAATATCTGTATACTGTTATTTTTGCTGTTATCATGCCTTGGATGAGGATTCATGACGGATTCATGTCCTATTCTCACCATTTTGCACACTCGCGAGAGTGAAGCAGCAGTCTTGTCAAACTTCATCTTCAGCCGCTTAATACAGGGTCGGGTCGCCACTCTCCCCAGCCACTTCCTCCAGCTCTTCCGGGGGACCCCAAGGCATCTCAGCAGAGAGACATAGTCCCTCCAGCGTGTTCTGGGTCGACCCTCCGGTCTCTTTCCGGTTGGACATGCCCGAAACACCACACCAGGGAGGCGTTCAGGAGGCATTCTAATCACCTCAACTGGCTCCTCTCAACGTGGAGGAGCTGCGGTTCTACTCCGAGCTTCTCCCAGATGACTGAACTTCTCACCCTATCTCTGAGGAAGTCCCCTCCTTGAATCGCCACCTTTTCATGGTGGATGGGTTTGCATGTCCTAATGATCCTGGGAGCTATGTTGTCGGGGGCATTATGCCCCTAGTAGAGTCACCCAAGGCAAATTCAAATTTATTTGTCACATACAAATTATACACAGTACAATATGTAGTGAAATGCTTAGTACGACTGTCCAGA